>ML785852.1:1576724-1634244 GCA_009831015.1 Picea engelmannii
TCTTCATGGGGGCTACCCCTCTAGGAATATCACCAATAGGAAATCCTAATGTGGAGAAAGAGTTTTCATCATTTACCTCTCCTTCAGGACCTGCCTGTTCTTCATGATGCAACTCTTCATTGTACTCATCCATGTTTTCTTATGTCTACTCCCCTACTGCGCTTGCTCTGTCCTCAATGTTTCCTACTGGTTTCTGGACTATCTCAGGACTCCAAACTTCTTTCCCTATTTCAAAGTTTTCTTGAAATGAAGGCTGGGATTTTTGTTTCCGAAGGTTTGGTTGTTGAGAAGCATATTCAGACTTTGATATAATCTCGTCAATATAAGTCTTTCTTCCTCCTCTTCCTCTGCCCCTTCCACCTGTAGGGTCAGTGTCTTTTGGGTCTCCGCATCCTCTCATGCAATCTTTGTATCTGAAAAATCATAAGTGCTTTTGAAATATACAATTACCTTCCCCGGTAGCGGCGCCAAAATGTTGGTCACTATAATTGATTATTTAATCTAAACAATCAAGTGCTACATAAATTGTCAATTCAAGGAAGTCTGTTTATTTCAAAGGTAACCATGCACTATATATGCTCAATCTCAAAAGCAACCTAGAGTTGTAGTAAAAACTATATTAATCACACTTTCCTTGAACAAACTGAATTTCTAACTTGAATTGCAGGAAAACAATCTACCTATTGCAGAGCCCAAAGTTTAAAGAAATGATTAATTGAAGAATCTTGGATTACATTAAAATAACAACAAGATACTACAACAGGAAAGACCAACTATTATGTAACCAGAGAACAAGACCCTATTCCCAAAGTAGAAATCTTCAACACCTGCTTCCGATCATCACACTTCATGAACTTATTTGTTTAACTGAAATAATTGACATACACACTGAAGGCTATCTATATCTTAACAGAGAACATGACCCTATTTCCCAAGCAGGAAACTTCAGCACCTGTTTCTGATTTCATGAACTCATTAATGCATTGAAGTCTAACTATCTCTAACAGAGAACAGGACCCTATTTCCCAAGCAGGAAACTTCAGCACCTGTTTCTGATTAGCACACTTTCATGAACTCATTAATGCATTGAAGGCTAACTATCTCTAACAGAGAACATGACCCTATTTCCCAAGCAGGAAACTTCAGCACTTGTTTCTGATTAGCACACTTTCATGAACTCATTAATGCACTGAAGGCTAACTATCTCTAACAAAGAACAAGAACCTATTTCCCAAGAAGGAAACTTCAGCACCTATGTCTGATTACCAAGCTTTCATAAATTCATCACACAGGATTGCTAACTAAAATGATTAACAATTACCCAAGCATGAATAACAATGTAACATTTAGTAAAGAAGAGTTTTCAGCAAGCCAGAGTTCAGTAAAGTAGTGTTTCAGCAAAACATAATTCAATAAAGTAGTGTTTCAGCAAAACAAAATTCAGTAAAGTAGTGTTTCAGCAAAACAAAATTTAATCGAGGCATAAACAGAGATCACACTAACACACTACAAAACTAACAAGTGAATCTTTTGAAGAAGGTGGGCCCTCCCTTCTCACAAGATTCCCCTGAAATGAAAAGGCTAGAGAGAAATGCTCAGAACAGTCTTTTATTCATCTATCAATGTATCATATTACAATCTAAAATGAAGTACGTCCTTCTCTGTAAACCCTTCTTAGTACAAAAACCGAAGCTCCTTTCGAATGATGATTTCCTCTTATTTAAAGAGGAGAATCCATTCGATACAATTGATCAACAAATTACAGGCGTATATCTGAGTCCTATTCTTAGTCAGATCGACTTTCTAATATGGAATAGGATATCCTAGTCTCCTACAACAGAATGCTATTACAAGTGTTGAGTGAGGTGTTGTTGTTGCAGCTAGGGTAATAGATTTTTTATTTGTTTCTTGTTACTGTTGTTGTATGTTGTTTCGTCATCGCAAATCGCAGGCTGTTTCAGCCACGGTATTTGTGTTCTGATTGTTTCAGCACTTCTCAGGCAACAACGATGGTTGATTCTTATCTCACGGTGTAGTTGTTGTAGTCAATCTGTGTGAGTTGTTGTTCAGCATCGTTGACCATGGACTGTGTAACAGCTTCTTCTGTGTTTCAGAATCGTCGACCAAGGACTATGTAACAACTTCTTCTGTGTTTCAGCATCGTCGACCATGGACTATGTAACATCTTCTGTGAGTTGTTGTTTCAGCATCGTAGTCCACAGACTGTGTAACATCTTCTGTGAGTTGTTGTTTCAGCATCATCGACCACGGACTATGTAACAACTTCTTCTGTGTTTCAGCATCGTCGACCACAGACTGTGTAACAGCTTCTGTGAGTTGTTGTTTCAGCATCGTAGTCCACAGACTGTGTAACAACTTCTGTGAGTTGTTGTTTCAGCAGCAGGCCTCAATGCTAATCTAGAGTTCGAACTGTTTCAACACTTATACATTTCTTATCAAAGGTTAAGTACGAGAATAATGTAAAATTATATGCAAAACAGATTAAACATATAGTAAAGAGAAGAGATGTTGTATACCTTTGGAAATATAGGGTAAAGTGATAATATGAGTTTAAATGTGAGTGAAACAAGAGTGTAATGGTGGAAAAAAGTGTGGGAAAAATGGTACATTGTATGGTCCTAACAGAGATGAAGACCTTGAATCTTTTCTCACAGATTCAGCTTGCATTGGAGTATATTCAGTGTACTGTTGCATAGATCCACATTGTATGTCTCGTGGCTATGTTCAAATTTGAGTCTTTAACACATAGATCCACATTGTATTTTTGGTGGCTATGTTCAGATTTGAGTCATAATGGCATGGATCCACAATGTATGTTTGGTTACCATGATCTCCTCACCTTATCCTCTTTAGCTTATAAAAGGAGAGGAGCTCTGATGGAGAAAGTTAATTGGATTGATCTTGGCTTTAGATTGACTTGAGCTTGAGTTGTTTTAGCTTAGAGTTGTTTTGGCTTGATATTGTTAGCTTGGTTAGACTGTCTTTGAGCTTTGCTTTGTCAAGATAGATTGTGAGTAGTTATTAGATCCATGGTCTCAGAATCCTTGGAGAAAGAAGTGTGTGGGAAGCAAGGAACTGTTGGAAGGAACCTGACAACATCAAGGCATCTGCTTGTATCTTTCTTCCACATTCTTTAATACATATATACTTTTCTTTCCTATATGAATGTAATTTGTTCATATTGTATGATTCCTTGATCATGTACATAGTCTATTCTTATCTTCATTGGCTTGTGCTTATTTTCATATATTTCTCATAAACCTCGCGACGAATCTTGGATTGCATTGGCGAAGTCGAATCTTTGATATTTAAAAGGTGTGTTCTAGATCCATTTCTCATTTGATAATTGAAATCTAAGGAAAGAGTAGTGTACTATCTTGTTTTTTTCTAGTTTCATAGTGAAGCTAAGGGGATTGATTTGTGTCCACACTTAACAATTAGCCTGATAACACCAATTTCATGGTGTTGTTATAATTATTGTTTGCATCTATTGAATGGCATGTTTATAGTTTGCTTATACACTCTTTTATGCATTTGTTTCAATGCTTATGTGCATGATTTCATGTTGAATGTTTGAAGTCCGTGAGAGGGAGAGTATGCGTTTCAATTTTTTCTTATCCTGAGAATTCCTGCAAGGAATGTAGTGAAGGCCTGCAAGGAGTGCGTTCACAATATTCTCAATTTTACCTCAGAAAATATCAAGAGAGATATTGCTATTCTTATACTAATAGAAGTGCAAGTATAACACAGAGTCGTGCAAGGTGTGTGCAGGCCGGTTGAAGTCTTAGACTTTTCCAACCAAGGAAGTGGTTGAAGAAATTTTGTTACCAGGAGTGTGTGGAGTTGGAGTGATCAGATAACCAGGGCTTATTGTGAAAGCCACAAGGAGTGCGTGCAGGATTTCTTAAAATCCTTTAGTTTGCAGCAAGAACCAATCTCAGGAGGGATAGAAAATTTGAATAGTTTGAAGGAAAAACGAGGGTCTAAGTCGCCTCATAGAAGGAAAGTGCAGGAGGAAAAACATCGAGTTATTTGGCAAGGAACATCGAGGACTTGAATGAATGGTCGAAACTCTTGGAGGGAGAAACACTGATACCCGTGGACTGTTAGATCTAGTGGAGTTGCAGGAAGGATAAAAACGAGAGTCCTTAAACACTCGCAATCTCAGGAGGGATAGAAGCCATTAGATCCAGGGGATTGTGAGCATTGACTTGGAGCACTCTGAAATTTTGACATTTCGAGAATCAGGAGTGTGGAGGAAGCAACTACCTGGAAGTTGCGATACGTGAAATCCTGACACAATCTAGACCGTTGATCATGGGAAGAATTTGGACCATCGATCTGTGGTAAAGGACTATCACGATTTCAACTATCGAATGAAGGGAGATAGGCCACATCATAAATCCTCGATATGAAAAATTTTGACACGTCCATTTCAGGGTTTCAGGAATCAAAGGAGTCGAGGAGACTCACAACAGAAATTACAAAAATGAAAACGCCTTTTGGGGTTAAGTCTGTGGTCACACCAGTGGTCATGAGGAGTGGAGGTTTACGCCTAGCGCTTTTTTGCGTGAGTGTGACTAATATAAGGACCTATGGTTATATGTTTTAGATATTCCAACTGGGAATCAAAGAGCCATTTCATCTCAAAGGAATTTGAAGATCCATAGTATAGGAGGTCAGTGGACCCTGCTGAGGTGGGGGTCTGTGTCAGGTGGTATCAAAGCTAACAACTTTTGTTTTCTGTAGAGGGAAGATAGAGGGCAGTTTTGATTTGAATTCTATGTGGACAGATTGAAACAATGCCACCAAGAATATGTCAAGATAGAATGATGCTTGATCCAGCAGTGGAGACGAAAATGAGAGAACTTCATGCTCGATTGGATGCTATGGAGACAATGCAGAAATAAGCTACTTATATGGGAGATGTCAATGAATATGAAAGTGAGGATGAAGCTAGATACGAGGAAGAATTTGTAGCCGAATATGCTATTACAAGGATAGGTTCCAGAGAAAAAATGGACATTCTGATGTATAAAGGAAACTTAGATGTTGAGAAGATGCTAGATTGGTTTAGATCTCTAGAAAAATACTTCGATTATGAAGATATCAAAGAAGATAAGAAAGTAAAACATGTTGTCACTAGACTGAAAGGGCATGCATCACTGTGGTGGGATGAACTGCAGGCTGATAGATGTTGCAAAGGAAAAAAAGGAATCAAAAGTTGGGATAGAATGGTCGCAAAGATGAAATCCAAATTCATACCTAGGGATTATCAAATTAATCTGTTCTGAAGAATGTAGAATTTGAGACATAAAGGGTTGACAGTGAAGGAATATACAGAGGAAGTTTACAGATTAAACATCAGATTTGGTCATCATGAGAGTGATGATGAAAAGGTCACTAGATATATGAATGGCCTGATATACGACATTAAGGATAAGATGAGCATGGTGACAATCAGGAATGTGGAAGATTCTTATCAGATTGCTCTAAAGGCGGAAGAGAAATTGTCCCGAAAGCAAGGTCAAAGAGGTAGAGGTAGAAGTCAGAGAAGAGGCAAAGAAGTTTCCCAAGATAGAGTACAGAAGCCCAAGGATGAAGAGAAGAAACCTCATAATCACCCAAAAAGGGGAGGAAGTTCATAGGGAAGACAATATTCCAATAGGAAAACTTTTCCTGGAGCAAGAGGAAGAGGAAGAGGCAGAGGTGGTGAAGTAAAGTGTTTTTTTCTATGGAAAGATTAGACACAAATCTTGGGAATGTATTGATAGAAAAATATATGGAGGAGGCATAGCTCATGTTTCAGAAGTGCAAAGGTAAAATGTTGAGGCAGAAGATGCAGAAGGTGGAAGATCCTTAATGATGAGGAAAATTATCTTGAAGCTAGAAGGAAGTGGAGAATCATGTCTAGAGGAACAATTTGTTTAGAACTGCTTGCAAGACCAAGGATAGGGTATGCAAGGTGATAGTGGACAGTGGAAGCATAACTAATCTATTATCCACAGAGATGGTGGAGAACATGGAATTGGAGACAGTTGCACATCCAAGTCCATATAAAGTTTTGTGGTTGCAAAAGGAACATTAGGTAACATTCACTAAACAATGTTTAGTTGAATTTAAGACGTGGGGATATGGAGATGAGATTTTATGTGATGTTATTCCCATGGATGACATGAGGGTTTGAGTAACCTCATCCATCTGACTAATTTGAATGCCAATTTGGGTAAATTATGCATTTATTTTCATATTTCCTTGCTTGTCTTTTAATCTATTTTGTTTCAATTTGGTTTTCCCATAGTTCTGTTTATTTCCCACACTTGATCTCATTTCTTGTACTTTGGATTCTAGCACTTTGATTTTAATCCCAGATTTTCTTTCATTCATTCCATTTTGAAGTGTGTTTTTCAACTTTAGAATAGGCTAGACAGGGCTCAAATCTTGCATTTCATGTCCTTGCACCTCTAAGTCTACAAATCCGAAATCCGTGGTTAACAATTTAATGTTGGGAATTAATAATGCATATATTTTACCCCACAGTGTGTGTGGAAACCGACTAAATACCCGTTGTCCCTTGACCAAGTTTTGGAGAACATTGGTCATTGTTTGACCATGTTTGGGACTTCGACATGATGGTCGAAGGCAGAGCGCAAGTCGAAGCGGAGATCTCAGCCCTTTTTTAGGGAATTTTTTGGTTTAGGGTTTATGTAACGGGTATGGGGATGTCGACCCATGATTTTTCCCATGTTTAGGCCCTTTTGTAATGTATAAATAGATATCTAGGAGATGTAGAAAGAGATCAGTGAACTAAGTGCGAATAGTTGTGAATGCTTAGTGCGTGATGTGTGTGTGGAGAAATTGCAGATCTCAGTGCAAGTGATTGTAAGAATATTGTGTGTTGACTGTAGGAAGGCTTTGTGCTATGACCTAGCTCAGGGAAGGAGGATCTGGCGAGGTGCGTGCATATCTCTTGTCCCATGCAGAGTGGGTTTTTGTCGCTCTGTGCATGTAGAAGATTAACAAAAGATAATAAAGAAGGAGAAGAGTTTGTGAATGTATCCCCATGTCAGGGTGAACCATGTATATCCTGTGTTATGATTTCTTTGTGCATTATGATTGTTATACTATTCATGTGATTTATGCTTAGTGCAGTAATGTATGTTTAGATGAATCTGATATGATAGATTAGTGCTTAGTGATGTGAATGAATGCCAAATCTGATCTATTTTCATATGCTAAGTGCTTAGATGTGTTATATCTGATTGAATACAACATTATTCTGGAATTAGGGTTTTATTTTCGATTTGAATAAGGGTTAAATGCTAATGAATGACTAACTACTAAGTCCTTTGTTAGAGTGGTTTAATCAAAAATTTGTGTCCCATCTAGGTTGTAGACACTTGAGTACTACAACCACACCTACCTCTAACTCGGGTGAGACTTCATCTGCTTCGCAGGTGTTGTCGAAAGGGTTGGTAGTTAGGGTTTTGTTGGTGCATTGTTGAAGCGTTGAACCCTGGGTCTACCCCTGTGTGCCGAAAAATGGTTCTTTTGTCGGGACCTGATACTGTGATTGTTGGGAACTGAAGAAAAGAAAGATATGTACATAGATATGCTACTTTAGTGCACACTATTCTACTTGACTGTGAAGCTCCGTGCTAAGAAAGAAATCAGATCTGAGGAAGAGAGGTAAGATATTAAATATATGTGCTCTGAGAAAGGTAAGATAAGTGAAAATTTTTGTTTCGAAAGAATGGATCTAGGTATGTCTAATAGATTTTGTCTTAGTCTGAAAACTAGGGCACAACTAGAAGAAAGAAGATATGAAATGAGTAGATCTGATAGAAATAGTGAAAGATATGTTATTCCTATGCATAGAAAGAATGTTTGGACTAACAAATGGATGCAGAATCTGAGAAAGATTTTTTTTCAGGTTAGTGCACAGTACATAAAAGGTTGGGGATCATTTAAAAGAAAGAGACGATTAACTCTGTGTTATAGTTGCAGAAGACCGGGACATCTTTCTAAGGAATGTTCTGGTAGAAGCCCTAGTTGTCTTTGTTGTGAAGCTATGGACCATGAAGTTTTGGATTTCCCTAGAATGATTGATAAATTTGAAAAGACGAATATGAAATAAGAAAACTATGAGAAAGTCCAAGAAACTAAGGATACCCCAGAAAGAATTAGAGACCATATTATTATAGATGAAAGAAACCCTGAATGATCACAAAGACATCAATTTATCAGATATGTTAAAATAAAAATAATGTATAGAAGAAAAAATAAGAGACTTCGACATAGACTGTGTCCTGGATGAGGAAACACAAGTGAATATCATGAAAAAAAGAACTTGGAAAATTTTGGGAAAGCCTGCTATGGTTCCTTCATTGGGAGGAATAGGCTTGTTTTTAGGAAAATTGATAACCCTATGTGGAAGACTTACCCAGAAATCTATGAGTTCTCATGGAACTTCGATAGAGGAAGAATTTGATATCATTAAATTTGTTGAGAACAACGCCCCATTTTCTATTTTGCTAGAAAAAGATTGGATTGAGAAAGATCAGATCCAAAGGAAACAAGAAGAGGAGGATCTAGAACATGAAAAAAAAGAACTAAGAGATTTCATGGCTAGGAGAATAATGAACTTACTAAAAGAACAAGCAAACAAGTTGAAGCTATTGAGGACAAGAGATTTAGCTGTTGAAATTAAAGGAACAAAGGAAGACTTGAAACACCTGTCCATACAGGAGAGTAGAGCATATACTCCAAAGAGAGAAGAGGTATTCCACCCAGAACCTTTGTAGCGCGAAGTTACTATGTTGAGTACATATAAGAATAACAATGGAAAAAGAAACCGAGTAACTCAGATCACAGGATAGAAAGATAGAAAGCTCAACAAGAAGAAATCTAAATTGGGAAAATTACAAGAAATTCTAGAGAGGACTTCACAGAAAGAAGGTTTCCAGAACTTGAACTTCATCGGGATATCAAAAAAACACAGATTGGCACTTCGCCACAACAGAGAAATATGATTGTTGGAGGTGTTATGACCACTATATCGATGCTCCTGAATGGTTAGAACAACAGTTATGGTCAAAAAGATCACCATTGGACTGTTGGGACCGTGCCATAATGGATGGAATTGCATTGATTGAGGATTTTCGAACTGTTGGAAGAATCCATTACAACATTGTCTATTTATCCCTTCAAACATTGCACTGAGAACACTTTTTTCAAACAATGATTATTCGAGCCCACCAAGAGTTGACTACTACTGTGCGCTATGTTTATTGAGACTTCGCCACTCGTTTTATTGCATTGAGTTTTTTGTTCATCGACCTATGATATCCGATCTCGAGTGTGTATGTCAAGTGAGCGAAGTGTTGTGGAAACGTCCATAGAATAAATTCTAATCGATCTAATGGTTGAAAAGGTCATGTCCACAGGAATTCAAGACTGATCAATGAAAGGAGCACAAGCATCCTCATCAACTTCTTATGGATCTGGACCATCCCAAGCTATGATAGAGAAAAGAACCAAGCATCATGATGACTTGGTGAATTCGAAGATCATCCCATCAATCTTTCCTGACTACATCCCACCTCTGGATGGCGTGGTGAGTCATGAAAGTGTCCCAAGGGACTTCGACTACACATTTATTATTGGGTACCTCTCGAAGGGGATATGCGCAGTCAAACAACATCTGGAGAGGATTCTGACATTGAAGATCAACAACTATAATTTGGGATACCGCAAGAACTATGGCATGCTCGCCTCGCATAAGTGTTTGACCAATACCAAGGGGAAGAAGCCGAACATCATCCCCCAACCATGAAATGTGGACATCGCGAGGTCCACTATTCTGAACATAATGAAGATACCACATTTTGGAAGGCATCGGGAGGTTAACGTGTGCATTAAACTCCTGTTGTCGTGCTTCCATGGAAGTTATCTGTGGCTGGACAGACACATCACCGTTGATCTAGCATTGATCCATAGGATCATTGAACTAAGCATGTAGGGACCAGACCCATAATATTTTTATCCAGGGAAAGCTACAAATCGTTCCCTGGCACAACGAATTAAAGATACCTACGAAGACGTGGAGAAGGGGAAGCGAGGTTACAAGCTAGCCTCCATTCATAATGGTGTAGTGCACCTAGCCTACCAGTTGATTGTTGGTAAGCTAGTAAGGAAGAACAGACCCACACAGATCACAAGTTTCGTTGTTGACCTCGCAAGAAAATGTGTGGAAGGGCTACAAATGAACTGGGCGAGCTACCTCGTCAACCAGTTAGAACAAGACTGTCATGAAGCTCAGGATCAGGGCTATGAGTTTCATTTTAGTTGGATATTGATCCTCATCACCTTCATTGCTTGGGAGATGCTTGAAGGTGCGACCTTCCCTGAGATTGAGTCGTCTGAACCCTTAGCTGCGAATTTCACCACGCTATGGTACTCGAGAGACATGGTGAATCAATGGCCATCAAACATGGTGTTCCACACCTACTACCTTCAATTGAAGAGGGCTATTGAGTATTTCACTCGTATGACGTCGAACACCTTGCACAGGTTTAGACCATTTGTGAAGTTCCAGGCAGATAGGCATTTTATTTATATCATTGCACGCAGAGATGAACATAAAGAAGAGATTCAATATTATTATAAGCTAACTGAGGAGGACATGGAAGACATCAATAAGGAGTGTCCCGCATAGCTCTATATACCAGTCGACCAGGCAGAACTGTCCGACCCTAACCTCATCGGAAGTATTGTGGTTACTTGCAAAGAGTATGATGCACCCAGCAGTAGCAGAAGGAAGAATAAGGAAGAGGTAGAAGAGCTGAACAGTGCATCCGAGGAAACTACTTCAGATTCACCTGGAGGAGGTGATGATGAAGTAGACAAAGAAGAGAACAATGGGGAAGAAGACAAGCAAAAGTAAGGTGAAGTAACACTACCTCGGGATCCTCTTGATGAAGTGGAGACATCCAAGAAAATAAATTTTCCCCCCATGAAACCTACATCGTGGAAGAATTCAAAAGCCAATAGACCACAGATACAAACTATACTCATGATGGATGACATAGATTTCATAATCGTCGCTATCTTAGATAGCTCCGAAGATATTTTACAGTGCAATGAAGCCAAGCAAGAAACCATGTATAACTAGATCAAAGCAGAACTAAAAGGGATACAACAAGCCCTCTACTCTAGATGCGTAGTGTCTACTATGCCCCCATCATTAGAAGGAATAGAGTTGGGAGACAAGCCTACCCAACTATCCAAAATAGAAGATGTGACCAAAGCTCATCTTCATCGTGTCCAGAAGGAAAAAGAGCAGGCCACAAAGTCCTTAAAACAAGCACAAGAGGAAGCCATAGAGAAACATTGAGTTATGCAATAGGAAAAAGATGAAATCCAAGCCAAGTTTGCAAAGGAAGGAGAGCAAATCTAGAAGGAGAAGGAACAACTACTCGTAGAGAAGATTGGAGTTAAAGAAGTATTCACTAGATCACTTTTCTCTATGATGGGCTTAGAAAAGATGGAAGGAGACCCAATAGAGGACCAAGTGGAAAAACTTGTTGAATCCATTCAACAACTCCAATAGAGGGTAGTATAACTAGAGTTACAAGAAGTACCAAGCACTCCATAGGAAGTGCAAGACTAGAGAGAAGAAACTACCTGGAGTGTAGTCCAGAGAATCAAATCATTAGCCATGGAATGTAAACATCTAAGCAATTGAAGTGCATAGACTTACGAGTGACTTACAGAGGACCCTGAACTAAGGACACTAGAGTCATAGCTCCAAGAGGCAAAGCAACAAACCACAATGGTGCAATCACAGTTGAAACCTTTGTCAATGGTAAAGAGGATGAAAAGGTCCCAGGAACAGTGCATGTTTCAGCAGCAGGTCCATGCCATATGGAGCAAGGTTATGGAAGTGACTCAACGACTCTAGCCTGTGTAGGATACACCCTCACACTTTTTGAGGAAATTGAAGGATGAGGTGCAGAACTAGAGAAAGTAGTGACTACAATAGAACAACTCTTGGAAGGACCTATGACAGATAATGTTATTCAAGAGTTCACTGAGCAGGAGGCTATGGCGAAGAAACAGGTCAAGGCATTTGAGGTAGAGTTACCTAGATCATAGTGAATCAGGATGAGTCACAGGTGAGTGTTGGGGGCCTGTTGGCCCTTGACCACATTTTAGAGAACCTTGGTCATTGTTTGACCATGTTTGGGACTTCGATAGGATGGTCGAATGTGGAGCTCAATTCGAAGCAGAGATCGTGGGATCTCAACCCCTTTTTAGGGCATTTTTGGGTTTAGGGTTTATGTAACATGTATGTGGATGTCGACCCATGGGTTTTCCCATGTTTAGGCCCTTTTGTAATGTATAAATATATATCTAGGCGATGTAGAAAGAGGCCGGTGAGATAAGTGTTAATATTTGTGAATGCTTTGTGCATGTTGTGTGTGTGGAGAACTTATAGAGCTCAGTGCAAGTGATTGTAAGAAGCTTGTGTATAGACTGTAGGAAGGCTTTGTGATGTGACCTATCTTGGGGAAGGAGGATCTAGTGAGGTGCATGTAGCTATTCTGCATATTTTTGTTTTGAATATCCTTTCTTAGTGTGACAATCTATGCTTCCAAGTTTCCAATGATCTTGTACTTTTCTTCTAGTTGTTCTTTGAATGCTTCTTCAATTCTTTTATATTCTTCTATTTGAACCTTCAATTTTTTGATCATTTGTTCTAGTTCTCAAGTGTCCTTTTTCTTGTTTAGTTATGCTTGTAGTTTCTTGTTTTTATTCTTTTCTCTATGATAACTTCTATGGCACAGATTAATTCTTCTCGATAGTCAACTTCTGCCTCTTCAATTTCTTCTTCAACTTCTTCACATTCTTCTTCATCTTCTTCATATTCTTCTTCATAATCTTCTTTGTTAGAGTCTTTTACTACCATGAATAGAACTCTTCATGTCTCACTGCCACTGACTTCATCTTCATCTGATGATGAGATGTCTTCTTTGGTGTATAATATTCTCTTGAAAACTTTCTTTTTAGTTCTTTTACCTTTATATGTGTGTGCCTTTTGAGTAAGCTTCATCATTTCTCTTTTTCTTATGAGGACATTTGTTAGCAAAAGGACCAATACCATCACAATTAAAACAAATTAAAGGGAGCTTACATCTATACCTACCGTTGGTTCCCGTCTTCAGTCTTTTCACAAAGTTGGCCACTTCTTCATCGTCTTCTGAGACGTCACTGTTGCTGCTATATTCTTCTTGTTCCTTTTTCTTTTTCTTTGATCTTTTGGATGCTTTGAAGGTTGCTTGTTTTACATCTGGATTTTCCTTTTCAGTTCTCATTTCATATGCTGTGAAGATTCCATGAAGTTCGCCCATACTTATTGAGTCTAGATCTGATATTTCTTGTAGTGCTCATATCTTAGGGTTGAATCTCATAGGAAGAGATATTAGTATCTTTTGAACAATTACAGATTCTTCAATTTCTTCTCCCAATCCTACGATTGCATTCATTGTTTCATTGACTCATAAGAAGTAGGCTGCGATATCTTCATCTTCCTTCATTTTTAGTTGTTCGATCTGACCTCTATAAGTATGAAGCTTTGCTACTTTGACTTTTGTATCTCCTTCATAAATATTTCAAAGCTTGTCCCAAATCTCCTTAGCAGATTTACAGTGTGCAACTTTGGTGAATACCGTATCACTGAAACCATTCAAAAGTGCATTTGTGGCTTTGGAATTATACTCACCGAGTTTTACTTATTTGTCATTTTTTGGTGGAACTGTTGGTGCTATGTATCCATCTACAATTGATTGCCAAACTTGAAATCCCTATGCATGTATATATGTCTTCATCCTTATGCTCCAAAAAGCATACTTTTTCCATCAAACTATGGTATTCCATTTTTATATGAGTTGGTAGTCTCCATGATCTACCTTTCAGTGGTTAAAATGATTTCTGAAGGAACCTTCTATGAAACCAATTGTTGGATTACCGAGAGGGGGGGGTGAATTAGTAACAATGCAATTATAATCCTTTTTATCCAAATTGATCCAAGTGTTATATCAATGTAGTATTATTATCCAATAATGAGGAATAAGAAATGAACAATCACACACATACACAGTACACTAGTGTTTTACATGGAAACCCAAATCAGGAGAAACCACATGATTTTTTTTCTTATATGTCTTGAAGAATTACATTCATTGGAAGCACCAACTTCCTTTATTTTCCAGCTGCAACTGGAAGGAGGCTCCAACCCCTAGTTTCTCAGGCTACAACCTGAGGGAAGCTCCAACTCCCCAATTATCTAGATACTACCAGAAGGAGGGTACAACCCCCTATGTTCTCCAGCTACAACTAGAAGGTGGCTACAACCACTTGTATTTGCCCCATCTTACCACCCTGAAGTAGTAGTAGAATGATGGAACCACTGTCAACCTATCACTGTGAGATATATTGTTTTACAACTGTATCAAACTGTACCACTAACCTGTATCCAATCTGTACAACTTCCTTGTAATCAATATGTACCTGAACTGAACATGTATCCACAAAAGTACAACAGATACGCAACATGCAGTGATGTAGCCCGCGTATGTATGCACCCTATTTGTTATGCAACCTGCGTATGCCTTCTGAAACTAGGGTTTCCTTTCACTTGAAAACTTCTGACCCTCTGTAACTTATTTCACATAGATCTGTAACCTGTCACTGTATCCAAACTGTAATTATACCCTGTGCATGCATCCTCATACATAACTTCTACTCAAGGAAAGTATGTCTCTCTCTAGTCATGTGTCATATAGGTATGTGTAATCATGAAAAATTATAATATCCTTCACATGATCTTAGTCATCAACCCCTTTCTGATATTCAACTTCTCAATACATCAATAAATACAAGATCTCAACCATGTACCATAAAAACTCTTAGCCATATGCCAAGAAATACAAGATGTGCCTCAACAAGAAGTATCAATGATAAATATACCAACACTGTATTTCTGTAGATATGACTTATACAGAAGATCCCATGTAGCCACTAGTCTCTCTAGGGATAATCCTCAAATCTCCATTGCCATTCCTCATGCATACAACAAAATCCAACTATTCATAGAAATAAGACATACCTTTTGAACCAATGGATGGATCTGATGTATCTGAGCACTCTAGACCTTCCTAGGAGCTTGATCTCAAAATCTAGAACCTCTGCACCTTCATCTTCTCAAGTTTCATGGCTTTATCAACATGTACTCACCCTATACATGGTCAACCCATCTACGTACTCACCCTATACACAGACAGCCCACGTACATGTACACACCCTATACACAGCCAACCTGCGCATGTATGCACCTGATACACAGCCAGTCCGCGTACATCTACTCACCTGTAACACCCTGTTTCCCCCAGTTCGTAAAAATAACTATACTGACCAAGAACTGTGGAAAACCCAAAAATGTGAATGTGTGATGTGAATGGACCTTGTGAAAAGGGTCGATGAATGTGAATAATATTATGAATAGATATTGCAGGACTGTTGAGAGGGGATATGCTAAAAAAGAGACCACGATGGTTGAAGAAAGGTGGTGGAAGGCACCTAGAAAGGTGGCGTTAACTTCCACTGAAACCAATACCGTATTTGGACTTCACTGGCCCAAAGAACCAAGAGTGGATTGCTGGCCCCAAATTAAATGACTCGCCAAGATTGGTAGGTAAATGGCTCCTCATGAGTAATGAGGGATGGGGGGGGGGTGGTGAACCGCCCATCCATAGAGTTGTCAGGCCTGACCAGTGTGAGGGAAATCGCACCACTCGCAACCTCGCAAGAGGAAAAAATCATGAGGGAGAAGCAGAAGGGGGTAGACACGAGGGAAGGAAGAGGACTCTGGATAAATACAGAGTGAGTGATAGCAGAGAAGAAGGAGAGTAACCTTCATTCTCAGTCACTGGAAAACAAAGACACAATCTTGCAGCATCGTGGTCTCAGCTCGGGGGTGGCTAGTGGTAAATCCTATCGAAATCGTTGAGCCTATGATTGGGTGGAAACAGGCACCCCTCTCAGTAGTTGCACTCACTTCTGGTGTTATTTCTGATAAGTGTTTTACACATTGCATCTTGAAATTTATATGCTAACATATATGCTCATAGTTTGTGCAGTTTTATGAATGGTTTGAGTATAAGACTACCTGTGTAGTGTTTTGATTTAGAAATGGTGGTTGCATGCTTATAATGGAAGGGCCACATATGGCTTATGTTTACAAATAGATTTATATGTATATATGCACATTGAATTAATTCAGACTTCAAGTCTATTCTCAGGAAATATATACCTTTATTCATCCCCAGGAATACCCAGAATAGATCTTTCCACAGAGATATCCTTCTTGGAAAGCTTATCAAGAACCTAAAAAAGGATTGAAGGTGCAATTCTTAGTAACCCTATACGAGGAAGAATGATCCTCTTGAAATCCCGAAATAGCAGTGAAGGAATATTGGTTCTCTTTACAAGAGTCGTCAAGGAGGCATTGGATGGTTGAAATTCTCCATGGAGAATTCGCGAAGTCCTGAGAGCTGTCAGATATTGTAGAGGAGAAAGGGAGTTACGATAAGCCTATTTTTCAAGTTTTAAGTTCGGGAGAAATCAGACCGTAGGATCTGGGTTGACAAGGACTGTTGGATCACTCGCAAAATCTCATTTAGTGGATTTACGAATTGAAGGGTTAAAACCCTTGCCTCAATATTCGCGAGGCCATGAAAGGCAAAGTCCCAAAGGGGGTGAAAGGATTTGATCCATCCATCTGTGGGAGGACGCGTGTCACGAAATCATTCGTTTCAGAGATTCGGGCACCGGGACTCACAGAGGTGAGCACCTAGCCCTTGCGAGCGATGAAGTCACGAAAGAACCTGAGCCATCTATTGGAGGGAGGACACGTGTCGCAAAATCACCCATATCGAGGATTCGGACATTGGGAGTCACAGAGGGAAGTCTTTTGACTTCACGGGTAGTGAGGTCGTGAGAGAATTGCAGCCATCCATCTGAGGAGGACAGGAAGCACCTTGTCGTGTACATGGACCCTGTAGGAATCACAGAGGTCGAGGACATATTTCACAGTTTCAGAGAAGAGAATCTTGGGAGGGATAGTTCCCTTTTGTGCACAGAGCCTTAGCTGCAAAGGTTGCAGAGGAGAAGAAAAGTTCGAGACCTTTGATACTTAAGAAATATTCCAAGGAGAAGGAAGAGAAGCACATGTTCAAGGAGGAGCTACAACTATCGTAGATCAGCTGGAGCGAAATAGATCTGGGTCGTCGAAAAAGTACATCTAGATGCGCGAAGAAGAGAGCAGAAACGGACGGTAGAGAGATTTCATGGAGAAGTGTCGAATTGTCATGGGCCATTGGATCACACTGAGTTGTGAGGGATTTAAGTCATAGAAGGAGCCATGAGAGAAGCTATATGGATGGTGGAGACACTTCGAGAAAGAAGTGGCAACCAGCCAATAGCCATTGGATCTTGCAGAGTTGCAAGGCGGTTAGGATCGGTGCAGTCCCGAAGAGGTCTAAGTTTGAGATCTTGCATCTCGGGGTTTCGCAAGAAGAGAGCGCAAGATTTGGGTGCTCCAACTCATGAAGTCACAAAGTGCGAAGTGGCGAAGAGAAAAATATGAACCGTTGGATCCAGGAATGGGAGGACCGTTGGATCAGAACTCCGTGGTAGTATCGTATATCGGGAGTTCGGGGGTTCAGAGGTTGGAAGGGGTCACTTTTGACCAGAAGTGCCGAGAGTCGAGACTCGTGAGAACACGTGGCACATCCATTAGGTGGGACCCACGCGATTGAAAGGTGGGCACGCGTCACCCGGAAAGGAGTCAACACTCTATTGACTTCTCGCGTCTCGGAGATTCATGAGCTAGGAGCACGAAGGATCAATGCTCCAACTCGTGAGGTTGCGAGTTGCGAGAAGTGCGAAGAGGAATTCAACCATTTCTAAATTTCGCATCTTGGGATTTCAGAGAAGAAGAGCACGAGAGCTTGACACTTCAACCTGCAAGGTTGCGAGTAGCGAAAAGTGTCAAAGGGAAGTCATGCATCACATTTCCTCGAATCGTGAAAAGTCGATAAGTGCTTGGCTAGGTTAAGCGCATAGACACGGGACAGGGTCATGTGGACAAGACCCCAAGGGGGAAACCTGCCACTCACTAGCCCTGTCAGGGTTCGACGCTTCGCTGTGTCAGGGTTTGCAGAGTCAAAAGACTCGACGCTCTAGTAGTGCTGAGTCACAAAGAGAGAAAGAATGCCATACTTGTTCGGCCTGTGGTCGTGACCCACGATCACATGGAAATGGACAAGGAAGGAACTATCCCATGCTAAGACCCCTGTAGGTATTTCGAGGATTCTGATCCTCGATAATTCGATGAAAAATTTTGTTTTCCTTAGTGGGTATGTGACAAATTGGTATCAGAGCATGGTTACAACACTTGGCCTGCTTGGGCTCATGAACGAGTTGCGCAGAAGCTCCATTCGGAACACTCTTAAAAAGAGTAACCCCCTGTCTTAACCTTCCTAATCAAAAGACGAAGTTAAGAATGAAAAACCCCTATTATGTGTGTGTACATGTGAAAATATGAATTATGTACTAGTTATAAATAAATATAAATATTGACTAACAACCAATGTTTTTCCTTTTGCACACAAGTGGAAGATCAACCACGGGAAATTATCAATGCATAGTATGTTGACTCACCATGAAGTGGGAGAAGGCTCCCACAATAGAGACGAAGAGTCTGATGAAAGGAGGGTAGTAGGGACCCCTCCAGATCTAGCCAAGACTGTGAGGAGTCTCATGGTCGAATTATAAAGCTACAAGGCTGACAATGAAAGGATGATGAAAGAACAAGAAAAGAAAATAGAAATTAATGCAGTTTTACTGCAGAGTTTATTTGATATACAAAGACAAATGTAGCATGAACCTGAAACTCAGAAACATGGTCATATCAGTGGCCACATTGAGAGGAGCACCTTGAAAAATTTCCACCCCAGAGGTAAAGAACAAGCGTCGGATAATTCCTCTGAGAAGGAAGTTGGTGATTCAGAGGGCTCTTCTAGTAGCAGAACCAGTTCCTATCCCCAAAGAAAATAGAAGAAGCAAAAGTCTTCCAAAGGTCGAAAATTCAAAGAATTCAAAAAGGCCAAACCACCCTCCTTTGACGGCGAAATAAAGAAGGGAGAGGAAGTAAAGGCCTGGCTTCTTGGACTAAAGAAGTATTTTAGAGTCCATGACTTTTCAGAAAATATGAAGGCCCAAGTGGCCACCTTCAACTTGAATGGAAAGGCTTCCATTTGGTGGGAAGACCTTAAGAATATGAAAGGGGTTCGCAAAGAGGACCTGTGTTGGGAATGGTTTGAGAAATACTTCCAAAAGAAGTATCTGTCAGAAAAATATTTCGACGAAAAGACTAAAGAGTTTTATGAACTCAAGCTGGGACAACTCACTATAGAAGAATATGTCAACAAATTCCTCGATTTGTTAAGGTATGTACCGTATATTAAGGCAAAAAAGGCAAAGGTGCAACATTTCATCAGTGGACTACCTATGGACTATCGGAATATAATTGAATTTGATGAGCCAAAGACCCTAGAAGGCACTATTCGAAAGGCAGCCTATTGTCATGAACAATTTGGACATCAAGCAAAACCTCGCGAAGGATGGAAACAAAGGAATAGTTCAAGATTTCAGAAAAGAGGAATTAAATCCCTAGGATTTAAGAACTATAAGAAGAACCCAAGAATGAGCTTCCTAGCCCGGAGCATGCATCAGCAGAATTTTCCCTCCTTGAGAGGAAATAAAACTTCTAGACCCATATCAGTGGAGACTGATAACCTGAAGAGAGATCCTTTGAAATGTTGGGGTTGCGGGGAAGAACATCTATTGAGAGATTTTCCACACCGACAATAGAATAGTTGGAGGATTTATAACATCCAAGAAGCTACTACCATCAATGATGTGGCCAAGAGTGTGCCACAAATTTATGCAGCCTTGGATAATAACCAAGCCAACCACCAAGCGTCAGTAGTGGAAATAGAAGGTATGATTTCCAACCATCTAGTGTCTGTTTTAATTGACCCTGGTTCAAATTTGAGTTATATAGCCCCTAAAAATGTTGATAAGTATAAACTACAACCACAAAAACATACCAAGCCATGGTTGGTACAGTTGGCCACTGGCACCAAAAGAAGGGTAGTAGAAGTTATACCAGCCTGCCAATTGATGTTGGGTAAATTCCCCACCCATCAACCCTTAACTTATTACCCCTGGGATCATATGATCTGCTGATTGGTATGGACTGGCTAGCCACCCATAAAGCCAGATTGGACTGTTACCACAAAACCTTAGAATGTGTAAGTAAATAAGGGAAAAAGATAACCCTTCAAGGGATCCAAAAACCTGTTTCGGTGAGACAAATATCATCTCTGCAAATGAGAAAGTATTGTCGAAAGTGATGTCCCCTATATGCAATACAGGTGTTGAAAACAATCGAAGGTGACAAAATGAGCCCTGACGATCACCCTATCTTGAGAGAATACAAAGATGTGTTTTCAGAATAGGTACCGGGTTTACCTCTGAGAAGAGACATAAACTTCTCGATAGAACTAGCACTGGGAGCAGTGTCGGTGTCTAAGACACCCTACCGGATGAGCACACCCAAGTTAGTTGAACTCAAGATGCAATTAAAAGAAATGATGGATAAAGGCTATATTCGACCCAGCGTGTCTCTGTGGGGAGCACCAGTCCTGTTCATGAAAAAGAAGGATGGTACCCTTAGACTGTGTATAGATTATAGGAAACTCAATAAGGTAACCATAAAGAACAAGTACCCCTTTCCCAGGATTGATGACCTGTTCGATCAATTGGTGGGTGTCTCTATTTTCTCAATGATTGATTTGAGGTCAGGATACCATCAAGTCTGAATCAAGGGTGAAGACATCCATAAAATTGCCTTTCGAATGAGGTATGGTCACTATGAGTTTGTGGTAGTTCCATTCAGGTTGACCAATGCCCCTGCCACTTTTATGTGCTTGATGAACAATGTACTCAGCAAATTCCTAGACAAATTTGTGCTTGTTTTTATTGACGATATATTAATTTACTCCAAGAATAGAAAAGAGCATGAAGAACATCTTAGACTTGTGCTGCAAGTTCTAAGAGAACATCAGCTCTATCCCAAATTCAACAAATGTGAATTCTTCTAGAAAGAAATACATTACTTAGGCCATGTTCTCTCCGAAGAAGGAGTAGCGGTAGACCTTGACAAAATCAAGTCTATCATGGAATGGCCTACCCCAAAGGATGTTTCAGACATCAGATCCTTTATGGGATTAGCAGGATACTATAGGAGATTTATAAAATGATTCTCCAAGATTGGTTGTCTAATCACTGCCCTCCAGAAGAAGGGGACAAAATTCCCGTGGACACAGAAATGTAAAGAAAGATTTCAAACCCTGAAACATATACTGACCCATGCACTCGTGCTAAAAATCGTCGACCCAGAAGTTGACTTCCTCATGTGCACAGATGCCTTTAAGGAAGGGCTTGCAGAAGTCCTTATGCAGAAAGGAAGTGTGATCTGCTATGAATCCCGAAAATTGAACAAGCATGAAGTCAACTATGTGACCCATGATCTAGAACTGGCCGCCATAGTGCATGCCTTGAAAATGTGGAGGCATTACCTCCTGGGAAGAAAATTTGTACTTATGACAGATCACTGTGGATTGCGATACCTATTTGATCAACCAAAGATCAATGTTAGACAAGCTAGGTGGATGGCCCTACTTAGCGAGTTTTATTTCAAGATCAAACACATTAAAGGAAAGGAAAATAGGGTGGCCAATGTGCTTAGCAGAAGTATGAAAACAATTCACCTGGCAGCGGTGAGCACCTGCGAGACAGATATCAAAGAAAGAGTCAAAAATGCACAAAAGACAGATCCATTTGTCCAGACCGTGGCCATGTACCTACAGCGAGAACCCATCAGAGTAAAATATTAAGGCTACCAGATGACCAAAGGAGGTCTGCTCACTTATAGAAGCAGATTTTATATCCCAGATTGTGACGAATTGAAGAGGTTCATACTGAATGAACTACATAAAAGACCCTACTCTGGTCATCAAGGATACCAGAATATGATCATGGTCACTAGGAGACAGTTCTATTGGCCTGGAATGAAGAAAGACATAGCCGAGTACTTGGCCAAATGCATAGAGTGCCAACAAGTTAAAGTAGAACACCGACACCCAACATGATTATTACAACCTCTACCAATCCCAGAATGGAAATGGGAAACCATCTCCATGGATTTCATCACTGGATTACCAACCTCAACCAAACAGAATGATTCCATTATGGTGGTGGTGGATAAATTGAGCAAGTCTGCTTAGTTCATCCCCATCAAGTCGACCTACAAGGCAATCGATATCGCCCAAGGATTCATGAAAGAGATATTCAGACTGCATGGTATGCCAAAAGAGATCGTGTCTGACAGAGACATGAAATTTACTTCCAACTTTTGGAAATCACTGATGGCTGGTTTAGAGACCAAGTTGTTGTTTAACACCGCCTATCACCCTCAAATCGACAGACAGACAGAAAGAGTGAATCAAATACTAGAAGATATGTTAAGGATGCATGTAATGCATCAACCCAAGAAGTGGGAAGACTACCTACTACTGGTAGAATTCACCTACAACAACGGATACCAAGCATCCTTAAAGATGAGTCCCTTTGAAGTCCTCTATGGTAGACCATGTAACACTCCAGTCAGCTGGAGTAATCCCGTAAACAAGATTTCTTTTGGACCTGACATGTTGAAAGAAATGGAATAGCAGGTGACTCAGATAAAACAAAACCTGAAGGTCGCTCAGAATCGACAGAAAAATTATGACGACCAAAAGAGAACTCCAAGAGAGTTTAAGATGAGAGACCATGTATATCTCAGAGTTAGGCCCAAGAAGAGTTCCCTAAAAATGGGAGCTTGTGCCAAGTTGGTACCTTGGTATTGTGGACCCTTTGAGGTTCTAGATAGAGTGGGACCTGTAGCCTATAGGCTAGCACTTCCTCCCTTAGTAAAAGCACATAATGTTTTCCATGTTTCATTATTGAAGAAATATGTACATGATGCTAATCATATAATTGACTGGTCTGTGATCTAGGTGGAACCAAAGGGAGAATTTCTACCAGAACCTCAGTGCATACTGGACATAAAGGAAACCCTGCTCTGTAACTGAACCATTGCATAGGTCAAGGTGCAATGGAGACATTTTGGCCCAGATGAGGCTACATGGGAAATGGAGGATGCCATGAGACAGGCATATCCGATTTTGTTTACTTCTGTACATGCATGTCATGTTGATATATAAGAACATCGAGGATGATGTTATTTTAAGGGGGAGGGAATTGTAACACCCTATTTCCCCCAGTTTGTAAAAATAACTATACTGGCCAAGAACTGTGGCAAACCCAAAAATGTGAATGTGTGATGTGAATGGACCTTGTGAAAAAGGTCGATGAATGTGAACAATATTATGAATATATATTGCAGGGCTGCTGAGAGGGGATATGTTAAAAAAGATACCACGATGGTTGAAGAAAGGTGGTGGAAGGCACCTGGAAAGGTGGCGTTAACTTCCACCGAAACCAATACCGTATTTGGACTTCACTGGATCGAAGAACCAAGAGCGGCTCGTTGGACCCGAATTAAATGACTCCCCAGGATTGGTAGGTAAATGGATCCTCATGAGTAATGAGGGAGGGGGGAGGGGTGAACCGCCCATCCGTAGAGCCATCAGGGCTGATCAGTGCAAGGGAAATCACGCCACATGCAACCTCGCAAGAGGAAAAAAGCATGAGGGAGAAGTGGAAGGGGGCAGACGCGAGGGAAGGAAGAGAAATCTGGAGAAATACAGAGTGAGTGATAGCAGAGAAGAAGGAGAGTAACCTTCATTATCAGTCACTGGAAAATAGAGACGCAGTCTCGCAGCATCGTGGTCTCAGCTCAGGGGTGGCTATTGGTAAATCCTATCGGAATCACTAAGCCTACGGTTGGGTGGAAACGGGCAACCCTCTCAGTAGTTGCACTCACTTTTGGTGTTATTTCTAATAAGTGTTTTACATCTTGCATCTTGAAATTTATATGCTGACATATATGCTTATAGTCTGTGCAGTTTTATGAATGGTTTGAGTATAAGACTGCCTGTGTAGTGTTTTGATTCATAAATGGTGGTTTCATTCTTATAATGGAAGGGCCAGGTATGGCTTATGTTTATAAATATATTTATATGTATATACGCACATTGAATCAATTCAGAGTTCGAGTCGGTTCTCAAGAAATATATACATTTATTCGTCCCCAAGAATACCCTGAATGGATCTCTCCATAGAGATATCCTTCTTGGAAATCTTATCAAGAACCTAGAAAAGGATTGAAGGCACAAGTCTTAGTAACCCTATATGAGGAAGAATGATCCTCTTGAAATCCTGAAATAGTAGCGAAGGAATACCCTGTTTTCTTCGCAAGAGTTGTCAAGGAGGCATTGGACGGTCGAAATTCTCCGTGGAGAATTAGCGAAGTCCCGAGAGCCATCAGATCTTATAGAGGGGCAAGGGAGTTATGGTAAGCCTATTTTTCAAGTTTTAAGTTCAGGAGAAATCGGACTGTAGGATCTGGGTCGACAAGGACCATTGGATCACTCCCAAAATCTCATTTCGTGGATTCACGAGTTGAAGGGTGAAAAATCTTGCCTCAAGATTCACGAGGCCGTAAAAGGCGAAGTCCCGAAGGGGGCGAAAGGATTTGAGCCATCCATCTGCGGGAGGACGCGTTTCGCAGAATCATCCGTTTTGGAGATTCGGGCACCAGGACTCACAAAGGTGAGCGCGTAGCCCTTGCGAGTGGGGAAGTCATGAAAGAACCTGAGCCATCTTTGGAGGGACGACACGTGTCACAAAATCACCCATATCGAGGATTCAAACATCGGGACTCATAGAGGAAATTCTTTTGACTTCGCGGGTGGAAAAGTCGTGAGAGAATCGCAGTTGTCCATCTGAGGAGGACAGGCAACACCTTGTTGTGTACACAGACCCTATAGGAATCATAGAGGTCGAGGACATCTTTCATAGTTTTAGAGAAGAGAAGCTCGGGAGGGATAGTGCCCTTTTGTGCATAGAGCCTTAGCTGCAAAGGTCACAGAGGAGAAGCAAAGGTTGAGACCTTTGATACTTAAAAAATCTTCCAAGGAGAAGGAAGAGAAGCGCATGTTCAAGGAGGAGCTACAATTGTCGTAGATCAGCTGGAGCGAAATAGATCTGGTTCATCGAAAAAGTACATCCAGATGCGCGCAGAAGAGAGCAAAAATAGACGGCAGAGAGACTTCGTGGAGAATTGTCGAATTGTCATGGGTCGTTGGATCGCACTGAGTTGTGAGAGAGTTAAGTTGTAGAAGCAGCCATGAGAGAAGCTATATGGATGGTGGAGACACTTCGAGATAGAAGTGGCGACCATTCAATAGCCATTGGATCTTGTAGAGTTGCAAGGCGGTTAGGATCAGTGCAATCCCGAAGAGGTCTAAGTTCGGGATCTTTCATATCAGGGTTTCATAAGAAGAGAGCACAAGATTTGGGTGCTCCAACTCACGAAGTCGCAAAGTGCGAAGTGGCGAGGAGAAAAATCTGAACCGTTGGATCCAGGAATGGGAGGACCGTTGGATCGAAACTTTGTGGTAGTATCGTATATCGGGAGTTTGGGGATTCGAAGGTTGGAAGGGGTCACTTTCGACCATAGAAGTCACGAAGTGCTGAGAGCCGAGGCTCATGAGAACATGTGGCACAACCATCAGGTGGGACTCAAAAATATTGATAGGTGGGCACGCGTCGCTCGGAAAGGAGTCAACACTCTGTTGACTTCTCATGCCTCAGAGATTCGCGAGATAGGAGCATGAAGGCTCAATGCTCCAACTCGGGAGGTTGCAAGTTGCGATAAGTGCGAAGAGGAAGTCAACCATTATTGACTTTCGCGTCTCGGGATTTTGGAGAAGAAGAGCACGAGAGCTCGACGCTTCAACCTGCGAGGTTGCGAGTAGCGAAAAGTGTCCAAGGGAAGTCATGCATCGCATTTCCCCGAATCGCAAAAATTCGATGAAGAAGCAACCAACACTTTATGCAAGCATTATCAACAAGGAAAGAAAACAAAGACCAGGTTCAAATCAAAGGAATATTCAATGAAAAGACCATTGGAAATTGTGCATACCGATCTAGTTGGACCAACTAAAACAAAGGGCTTAAAAGGTGATAAATAATTTATGTTTTTAGTTGATGATTATATAAGAATGACTGCAGTTTGATTTATCAGGAATAAGACAGAAGTTTTAAAACTTGAAGGTCTATAAAGAAATGGTTGAAAATGAAATGGATTCCAAAATTAAATGTTTGAGATCTGATAATGGAGGAAAGTTCACTTCAAATGAATTTACGGACTACTATAGAATGCATGGAATAAAAGGTCAATTCTTTGTTTTTATGACACCTCAATAGAATAGAGTTTTTGAAAGAAAGAACAAGACAATACAAGAAATGGCTCGAACAATGCTAATGAATTCAAAATTGACAGACATGTTTTGGACACATGCAGTGCATACAACAGTTCACATTCAAAATAGAGTAATTCTTAGAAACAACAATGACAAAACTCCCTATGAGCTATGGAAAGGAAGACCAATAAATGTGAAGCACTTCAGAGTATTTGGAAGCAAATGATACATCAAAAGAGAAGATGGAAGAATGAGAAAGTTTGACTCTCATGTGGACAAATGAGTACTTGTTGGTTACTCAAGTACAAGGAAAGCATACAAGTGTTACAATATGAGGTTGAACAAAGTTGTGGAAAGAATCAATGTAACAATTGATGAAATAAGTGGACGAGAATTAAAGAAATAAGAAAATGAATCAATGGAACAACTTTACGAAGAAGAAGAAGAAGATGGAGAAGAATTAGAAGGGGAAGATGAAGAGGATTAGATAGAAGTAGAAGAGCAAGTTTAGCAAGTTCCTCCAAAGACACCTAGAAAATGAGTACATAATAATCATCTTTCAGATTAGATTATTGGAAACAAAGATGTAGGAGTTGATACTAGAAGAAGAATATGTTCACCATAACAAACGAACCTAGCACTCTTAGCTACAATTGAACCAAGCAGTTTTGAAGAGGCCAACAAGGATGAATTATGGAATAAGGCCATGGATGAAGAATTGGATCAAATAGAGAAGAATGACACTTGAGAATTGGTTCCAAGACCAAAGAATAAGAATGTGATTGGCACAAAGTGGATTTTCAGAAATAAAATGAATGAATATGGACAAGTTACAAGGAACAAAACTAGATTGGTATGTAAAGGATATGCACAAGTTGAAGGAATCAAATTTGAAGAGACATTTTCCCCAGTTTCCATAATGGAAACAATCCAATTGCTTTTAGCTTATGTGTGATCCAAGAATATTAAAGTGTATCAGATAGACGTGAAATCATCTTTTCTGAATAGGGAACTTGAAAAAGAACTCTACATTGAAAAACCAGAAATGTTTCAGTTGTTAGAGAACGCAGATTATGTGTGTAAATTGAAGAAGACCTTGTATGGTATAAAACAGGCTACTAGAGCATGGTACTCTAGACTGGATAAATATCTACAACAGGCAGGGTTCAAAAAAGGAAGTGCATACAAAAACCTCTACATCAAGGTAACTCAAGATAGTATTTTATTAATTGAAGTTTATGTTGATGATATTATTTTTGGAAGTACTGATGATAGGTTAAACTGAAAATTTGCAAAGGATATGTAGAATGAATTTAAAATGCCATTACTTGGAGAACTATCATTCTTTATGGGTCTTCAGATACATCAAAGAAACCAAGGAATTTTTATTTCTAAAACTAAGTATATCAGAGAAATGCTAAAGAGGTTTGTAATGGAATATTGCAAAATAATTACCACTCCTATGCAAACCAGTTGCAAGTTGAAAAAACATGATAATTAAAAGTCTACAGACTAGAGGAAATATAGGTCAATGATTGGTATCTTACTATATGTGACAACATCCAGACTAGATTTAATGCAAGCAATTGGACAAGTGGCATGATTTCAAGTAGCACCAAAGGAATCACATGTATTAGCAGTGAAGAGGATTTTCAGATATCTCAAAGGAACAAAAGAGTTTGGATTATGGTATCCAAAAAGAAATGATCTATTACTTATTACCTACATAGATGTAAATTGGGTAGGTTTCATTGATGATCGACAAAGCACCAGTGGAACATCATTCTACTTGGGTGAGTGTTTGGTATTTTGGCTAAGTAAGAAAAAATCATCAATATCTTTATCTACAGTTGAAGCAGAGTATATTGTAGCAACATGATGTTGTACTTAATTTCTATGGATGAAACAAACTTTGACAGATATACAGGTTGAGTATGATGATCCCATTCCAATATATTTTGATAATAAAAGTGTTATCAATATCTCAAAAAACCCGGTGATGCACTCCATGATGAAGAACATTCCAATAAAGTATCATTTTCTACGGGAACAAATTGCAGAGAAGAACATTAGAGTTGAGTATGTGCGCACAAAAGAACAAGTTGCAGACATCTTTACAAAACCTCTTCCAAGGGAAACCTTTGAGTATCTTCTCCAGAGACTCAAAGTAATTTCTACTCCAAAATGAATCATTTTGAATGCTTATCTTATATGTCTTAGATTTACACGAGGAGGCACCATAAAGAGGACAGTTTTGGTTGGAAGATCAGTTTCAGGAAGAGTTTAGTCAGGGGTATCATCCCCAGATGGAAAGATACATTTTGCATTGATGACAAAGGGGGAGAGGTTTATCATATGCAAAGGTAAATGCTTGGAGAAAGAGCACAGAGGCATGGTTCCAGAGGGAGCGATGGTCACAAGGGGAGCATGAGTGATATGAATTCAGTATTTCATACGAGTGTTGCCATCAATTCCAAAGGGGGATATTGTTGATTATTTGGATTGGTTTTCATTGATGTCAACCCTTGAAAAAAGACTGGTAGTGAATTCTAGTAGCACAAAGTTTTGGGTAGTGGACCCAAGTTTGTTTGATGTATAATGGTATGAGTTTTAATATATTTGAAAATAAGACTATTTTGGATGGATAGTACATGTCATTCCATTTCTGATGGTATGTGGAACATCACATAACTCCTCACAGTTAGAGAGTTATGGCCATGTGAAGTTGGAGAACCCTCATGAGTTATCTAGAAGCCCCAAAAGGTCAAAATAGTCAAAGGGTTGCAAAGAAGAAATCATTTAAATGATAAAGTGAAGTGATAAGTGTACTATAAGTCAAAGCGGATAGAAAATAAATTATTTAAATAATAAATTTAATGGAGAAATTACTAAGTGGACAAGTGGTTAGAAGTGGGTTATCCCTAAAATAAGAAAAGTGGTTTAATATGGTTAGAAGGTAACCCCTTGAGGAAACTACATAAAAGTATAAATAAGAGGCAAGGGTCTCTCATTTTAATCACACTTGAGCATATTGAATATCTAAAAGTGACTGAGGTAACCAAAGGATATCTAAGGCGAATTTTAGAGGGAAGGCGAAGTAAAGAAGGCCGAAATTCAAGGAAGGATAAATTATTTTGATAATGCTTTCTAAGGTATGTTATTTACATGTCATCTCACCATTTTCGCAATAACGTTTTTTATATAATGATTCAGACTATGAAATATGGAGATCATTGAGGAAACATATCCAAGTATATGTGATAAAAATTTCAGCTCATGGGTCGTATTTTTGGAGTTATGCTCTGTGGAAAATAGGGTTTGTGTCTAGTCGTGAAACTAGTCTAAAACAAGTATTTAGGGTAAAAATGTCATAACTTCTTCATAAAATATCCAAATTAAGTAAGACCAAATTTATTGGTTAGAGTATAGTCTGTAGTATTCTATGTACCATTTTTATATCCATGCAACAAATATTCCATGTGGGGAACGCTCTACAAGTTCGCTCTCTAGAATAAGCTAGAATTCAACAAGCTATGTCATTTTTGCTATAACTCATTTTCTGAGAGGTTCCAAGCAGTGAAACCTGGAGGAATTGCATAAAAGACACTGAAGAACATTGTGTACTATTTTAATATCTTTATTCATTACAGGTACATAGTTATTATTATTTCAATTTAGGGTTGTTAACTAATCCAAAATTAGTCATGTGAGACTAAAGTAAAGTTTGATGAAAAAGCTAGTCTGTTCTTGTTAAAGTTAAGGAAGGTTTGCAAGTATGTGATCATATACACCAGGCTTATTACATAGTTACAAATCCAATTTGGATGATGGAATTGATGAGGGATTTTGGTTTAGGTACATGTTGGATACATGGTTGAGACAAGTAGTTGATGAGTTGGCACATACATGAGATGTATAGCTGATTGTGTTGGTACATATTGATGAGTCATAGTTTATGTGTATTTGATGCATGATTGGTACATATTTCTTGCATGGTTGATGCACTCATTGATGGTACAAGTTCAGTTATAGGTTGGTGCATGGTTGATGCAGTTGTTTATCGTACAGGTTGTTTGGTATAGGTTTGCAATAGTATATCTCACAGTGATAGTGTGACAGTAGTTCCATCATTCTACTTCTATGAAGGGGTGGTTGGATAGGGAAATGATGTGGTTGTAGCCACCTTCCGGTTGTATCCGGAGAACATAGGGGGTTGTAACCTCCTTTTGGTTGTAGCCAGAGAATTGGGGAGTTGAATCTTCCCTCAGGTTGTAGCCTGAGAAACTAGGGAGTTGGAGCCTCCTTCTAGTTGCAATTGGAAAACAAAGGAAGTTGGTGCTTCCAATGAATGTAATTCTTAAATACATATAAGAAAAAACATTTCATGGTTTTCTTCCGCTTTGGGTTTCCACATAAAAACACTGGTGTACTCTGTATGTGTATGATTGCTCATTTGTTCATTGTTTATTTACTCAGAAACTATTGGATGATAATGCTACATTGATATAACACTTGCATTTTATGATTAAAAATGATTAAATTGTTCTATTACTGATTCACCCCCTTCTCAGTAAAGTACTTGTTTAAAATTATTATTTTTTAATTATTTTCTATGTTGAATTTATATAGTCTAATAGTTTATTATTAAACATAATTTTTTTTTTTTTAATTTAATATTAAATTAATAATATGTAATTTATAATATTTTATTTATAGTTTAAATTAATTTATTTTTTTGTTTATTAATTTGTCCAGACCTTCTTGGCAGCGAGATTAACCTTTGGCTTGAGAAACCACGACTCGGGGGCATCTAAGCCATCAAAATCACTCAGGGATCGCACCCGGCCTGAGCCACACCAACCCTTAACATGATTGGATTTTTTGTCCCCACAGGTTTCGAACTGGTGACTTTTCAACATAGACTGGCTTAACAACACTCTCTGTCACCAACTGTCATACACCTCGAGGACATAATTTAAATTAATATTAATGAAATTTGTAATATTAGTTTTTTTTAAAGTTAATATTAATAAAGATGTGGAAAATATCTTAATTAATTTAAATTTATATTGTTTATGATTTATAACTATATATCTGATTAATTTTGATTTGTAAATATTATTATATTTATCTTTTAAATTAATATTAATAGATATATGGAAAACATGTTAACTAATTTTGACCTATAGTATTTATGGTATTTAATCTCATTTATTAAATCGCATTTATGACTCATCACTAATAAGTAAGGATAGATATGTTAACTAATTTTGACCTATACTGTTTATGGTCTTTAATCTCATTTATTGCATATATGACTCACCATTAATGAGTAATAAAGGTGTGGTGGTTAATCTTGACTTGTAAACATTATGGTCTTAGACCATACTATACTCATATGTTATTAATATCTAAATTAAAAGGCGGGTATATTGATCCTCGATTCGAATTTTTATTATTATGGTAGTTAAAACACAGCTTAATAATTTATAATTTTATAATTTAATATGATAGTAGTTTTAATAATATTGATTAAATGAATATATACACCATTTACAAGATTATTTAATATAATATTTTAAAACGAAATCACAACTTTTTATAAATAAATCTAATATATATTTAATCATGTATAGTTTAAATTAAAGTTATTAATTAAATTATAATAACTATATTTAACCATAATATTTATTTTTTTTAAATAAATTATCTTAAATATAAAATGGTTAAACTATTTTTGAATTTTTTATGATGATGATGACGAATAACGTTTACTGAAACCGAATTGGTTTATCAGACCTTAAGAAGGTAAGTGATTACTTGAGATTTTTTAGAATTTTGTTTATGTTCTCAAAAAGCATTAGGAGAAGCTTTCCAAGATCACCATACTTTTGTTGAGTTAAGAGATTAGGAAGGTTGGTAGTGTGACAAACATTTTGAAAATGAGATCTAATATGGATATAGGTTGGACAATCTAAGAGAAAGTTCTTTTCATCTTCAATCTTCTTAGTGCCACAAAGGTGACACACTATTTGATCCCATGGCGTTTTAGGAATTGACCAACGCCCAGTTTCACTATGGAGCTTGTGAGAATTTGTTTTTATCTTAGCAACGCTTATTTTTTTCTTTACACTTGGAAAAACATATAGATAATTTTGATCTTATAGATTAGGGTTGATTACATCCTTATAATACCTTAGTCTTTTTTTTTTCTCTAACTCTTTATCACACCACATTTTCTCCTTAAATCTTGATTTGACGTTTTTTTTAATAGTATCTTTATTCTGAAAAATGGTGTCTTCCATGATTCCCCAATAGTTTAGCCAAGACCGGGCATCTTTATGCCATCCTCGCTTGAGTCAATGGTGGTTATGACTCGATTTTGAAGCAATTTTAGGAAGCCTCTTGTCTTCCATGTTGTTTAACTTGTTTTTATACATTAGGTATCTAGTCATATCCATGCTCTCAATGGGGGAGATGCTTGTTTCTAAGAGAAGGATGTGATAGGGCATATTTCCTTTAATTTTGAGATTATAGGTTATAAAATTCTTTTGTATTTTCTCTATCTTTCTCCAAGATTCACGAGAGATACTACAGTGATAGACTTTACATCCATAAAGAATAACAGGTGTAACAAGAGTCTGTTAAGCCATAAATAGTGGCTCATTACCCCTTAATTGGGGCATATTACATTAGTAATGTTATTTTATTTATGTCGGCTTTAGTCCATTAGTTGTAATTATACCTCCTAGTCTCCTATATATACCAAGGAGACATTTTCATTTGGAATCATCTTGTAATTAAACATTTATGTGGGCATAAGGAGGTTGCCCCCTCGAAGAGGCTTATTATATGAATTTCTCTCTTTTTCAAGGAGTTGAGTACTTATTCAGAGGTTTTCCTATGCTATATTGATATTTGGTTCCTAACATATGGTATCAGAGCTCAAGGTCTTACATCTGCTAATACATCTGAGACACCTTGGAATTTTCACTGTAACTTTTTTTCTACAATGATTCAAAAGGAACGAATTGGATGATATTTAGTAGATGGATCAAGGTACGTTGGGTTAAAATTTCATCTCCTGAGGCCTTATACTTTCGGAGATACAATCTTTCTAAGATAGGGTTCTAGAATGATCCTCAATTGAGTCATTGCAGAATTTTCGCTATAAACTTTTTTCTGTAATGTTTCGGAACCTAAACTCTAGAGGATATTCACATAAATTATTAGGGTATATATGGTAACAATTTTAGCTTCTGGGTCATCTTACATTTTTAGATACACCATGTGGAATATAGGGTATCTGACTGCTCCTATTGACTAGTCTTAAGTAGGTGTTCCAGTTAAAAAAATCATAACTAATTCCTAGAGTATCCAATTTGAGTGTGACTAGTTGCATTGAATAGTGGACATGACGTAGTATTTCTGGTATGAGTTTCATGATTTTATATCAATTATTTTGTACAAGGAACGCTATACAAATGAGATCTCCTTGAAAGGAAAAAAATCAACAAGTTGTGGGGAAGTTACCGTAAATTCCACTTGGCACATCCAATTTTGATCAGACCTGTGGCATTGTAGAGAAGAAATATCGGAGACCTACAAAAAAGAAAATTTCATAATCATAAGGGCCGAAATTTTGGAGATACAATCAAGGTTTAAAGTTATACTTGTCTAACATGCCACCAAAAAATGGAACTTCTACACCAAATAAGCCTCCAAACAATCCTACTTGGACTCTTGATGAAGGTGAAGAAATGTGTAGGAACATAAATGATTTACAAACAAAGACAGTAACAAAGATGAACTACAATAGATGGAAGCTAAGTTGGAGGCAAATATGGATGGTTTAAAAGAGGAGATCATAGAAGGATTGAAAAATCTCATAACAAAGAGGACACCTAAAAGTGAAAATGTATCCCATGAAATTCATGATGAGGACACAAGGAAGGTGAATCAAGAATGGAGAAACTCCAACTTTGGGTTGAATACCAACCACATTCCTAAGATCGATATGACGAAATTTGATGGCAAGGACCCTATCACGTGGATACTTCATATGGAGCAATTCTTTGATCTACATAATGTGCCACATACACAAAAGGTACAAATTGCTTCTTTATATTTAGAACCCAATCAATTTGTATGGTATCAATGGATTTGTTCTCACAAATCACTCATCACTTGGACAGTTTTCACGTAAGAAATGATAGCACACTATGAGGATACAAGGAGCAATACCTTATTTATCTAATTGATAAATCTCAAGCAAAAGGGTTCAGTTATAGAGCACATTGAGAACTTCCAAAGATTGAATATAAAGGTAACCGATATTCCAAATGAGCACTTGATTGATGTATTCATAGGAACTTTAAGAGATAAAATTCAACATGAGGTTCTCCTTTGGGAACCCAAATCATTAGAGAATGCATTTAGGGTAGCAAGAAATGTTGAAATTAAAAATATGGCTATGGCTACTAGAAGGACCAATCCTAACATCTATAGAGAGATTAATACTCCTTCTTCTAAAACACCTCAACCTACAAGGTTGACACCTCAAAAATTGGAGGAAATAACAGAAAAAGGTTCATGCTTTAATTGTGACAACAAGTGCAGTAAGGAACATAAGTGTGGTGAGGAGAAATTGTGCTAGATAGATTGTGAAGAGGAAGAAGAACAAGAACAAGAACCATCTCAAGATGAAAATGTAGAAGAAATGTCGTCTAAAGAGTTGAATCCCACGATATAGAGTAATGAATTGGATGGAATTAGCACTCCTCAAACCCTCAATATCAAAGGATATATCAAAAAGAAAAAGGTAATAGTCCTAATTGATTCTGGCAGTACTCATAATTTCATTCACTATAAATTAGCCAAATCTCTCAATTTCTTTGTATATCCAGCACCGGAGTTTCAAGTAATGATTGCATATGGAGGAACTATCAATTGCTTAGGAAAATGCAACAATATCAATCCTACTATGGGGGAATATGTAATGAATAGTAAAATTATTGCTATACCCATGGGTGGTGCTGATGTTGTACTAGGAATCCAATGGTTACAATCATTAGGAACAATGGCTTTTAATTTTCAAGAATTTTTCATGAAATTTTCATTGGAAGGAAAAGAAATTGAGTTAAGAGGTATCACAGGGAAACCTGGTAAGGTGATAAGCTTTAATGGCATGAAAAAATTAATGAAAAAGGGGCATCAAGGTGTTATTGCACAACTATGCTCACTAGATGTTCAAACATCTAAGCCATCTATTCCTCTAGATCTCCAAGGGATCATTGATAAGCATTCCAAAGTATTTGAATATATTCCCAAAGGTCTTCCACCCACTCAAAATCATGATCATGATATTCACCTAATTCCCGGGAGTGTTCCTCCTAGCATCAGGCCATACATATACTCTTATGCCCAGAAGAGTGAAATTGAGCACATGGTTGAAGAAATGTTAGAGGTTGGCATTATTAGTCCTAGCCAAAGTTCTTACTCTACACCGGTGGCAATGGTATTCAAGAAAGATGGCTCATGGTGTATGTGTCCATATTAGAGAGAGCTCAACAAGATCACTATTAAAGATAAGTTTCCCATTCCCGTCATTGATTAATTGTTAGATGAAATACATGGAGAAATCTATTTCACAAAGTTGGATCTATGTTTAGGGTATCATCAGATTAGAGTGAAGGAAGAAGATATCCCAAAAACAACATTCTGAACTCATGAAGGCCATTATGAATTTTTGGTCATGCTTTTTGGCCTTACAAATTCACCTTCCACATTCCAAGGGTTGATGAATTCCATTTTCAATCCCTTCCTTCAAAAATTTGTGTTAGTATTTTTTGATGATATACTAATCTATAGAAAGTCTTGGAAGGATCATGTGTGACATGTTGACAAGGTGCTACAACTACTAAAGGAGAAAAAAATATATGCCAAACCATACAAGTGTTTCTTTGGAGTGAAGGAGGTAGATTATTTAGGTCATATTGTATCTCATGAAGGTGTCAAGGTAGACCCTAACAAGATTAAGGCCATGATGGATTGGACGATTCCCAAAACATTAAAGAATCTTAGAGGATTTTTGGGTTTGATAGGTTACTACTGCAAGTTTGTTTGGCACTATGGAAGAATAAAAACACCTTTAACGAAACTAACTAAGAAGGATGCATTTTCATGGACTCCAGAGGAAACTAAAGCTTTTGAAAAACTTAAAGAGGTGATGTGAAAATCTCTTGTCTTGACCACTCTAGACTTCACAAATACCTTTATTGTGGAATGTGATTCCTCGGGAAATGGAATTGGTGTTGTCCTAATACAATAAGAAAGGCCCCTGGATTTTGAAAGTCAACCACTCAAGGGAAAGGACTTACACAAACCCATTTATGAGAAGGAAATGATGGAAATACTACATGCATTGAAGAAATGGCATCCTTACCTAATAGGTAGGCACTTCAAGGTCAAAAAATATCATGATAGTCTTAAATACTTCTTGGAACAAAGACTATCTTCATAAGAACAACAAAAATGGGTAACCAAGATATTGGGTTTTGATTTTGAAATCGTCTATAAAAAAGGGAAGCAAAATGTTATGGCAGATGCACTCTCAAGGAAGGATGAATATGTTGAGGCCTTTCTCTGTGTTATCTTGATCATCCAACCTGATTGGATAATAGAAGCAAGGGATGAATGGAAGAATGATGAAAAAGTGTGGACTCTCATTCAAAAGTTGCAGCAGGATTCCAGTACATCAGATACATTTACACAGAAAAATGATTCACTATGGTACAAAGATCGCTTATATTTATGTAAGAACTACCAACTCAAACAAAAGTTACTATTGGAATAGCACACCTCTCCAGTAGGAGGGCACTCGGGATTTTTAAAAACCTACCATAGGGTCAAGAAGGAATTTTTTTGGGAAGGCCTTAAAACTGATGTTCAAAGGTTTGTGGTAGAATGTTTGGTTTGTTTTTGGCGCAAGGGCAAACCCAGTGTTCAATGCTAAAACAATGCACCAACAAAACCCTAACTACCGGCCCTTTCTGAAACACCTACGAAGCAGATGAAATCTCACCCGAGGTAGAGCCATGGGAGGTTGTAGGACTCGGGTGTCTGCAACCTTAGCTGGGACATAGATCTTTGATTGTAACACTTAATATAGCACTTGGCACCATTAGTTCATCTTTATCTAACCAATATCTACTCCGCAGAGAAAACAGAGCATCACAACATTCACCCTGATCTAATGTATATAAGCACTTAACATAAGGAATTAGATCATATCTAGCATATTCAAGCACTAAGCAAGTTCACAAATGTTAGATCTAGAATCCAGATTCATCATAAGCACAAAGTATAAACAAATCTATCTATCTATCTATATCAAAGCACTTAGAAAATAACACATAAACACATCAGAACATCCCACAGAGTAGAATAACACAGTATTTACGTGGTTCACCCCCACTCTGGGGCTGCGTCCACCAACTCTTCTTCTTTATTACCTTCAATCAGCCATCTACATGCACAGAGCCACAAAACCCTTACTCTGCATAAGACAGGAGATCCTCCTTCCTTGTGTTATAGCACAAATCCTTTACAGTCTCTTACAATGACTTGCACTTAGCTCTGAAAGTCTCACACAGTATGCACAAAGCCTTACAATTCATGATCACACAGATCCAACTCTTATCACTTAGCCAACTTGCACAACTCTTGCGCACTACTTATTACATTGCCTATATTTCTATTTATACATACAAAATAGGCCTAAACATGGGTAAACCCATGGGCCGACATCCCATTCTCGTTACATATTCCCAAATCCCAAAAAGGGGTCGAGATCCCATGATATCTTCTTCGTCTTGTGCTCTATCTTTGATAGGATATCGAAGTCCCAAAATAGGTAAAACTTGACCTAGTATCTCCCAAAACTTGGTCAAGGGCCAACAAGCCCCCAACACTCACCTGTGACTCGTCTCGAGTCACTCTGGTCTAGATAGTTCTGCTTCGAATGCCTCGAGCTTGGCTCGAGATGCTTCGACTTGTTGTTGTTCCACAATCTCCTGTTCTGTGAACTCATGGATGACTGCATCATTGATCGGTCCCTCTAGATGTTGTTCAGCTATAGTGACAACCTACTCTAACTCTACTCCTTGGCCTTCTACTTCTGTAAACAATTAATAGTCCTTATCTTGCATAGGTTGGAGTTTCTGAGTTATCTCCATAACTCTGCTCTAGATAGTATGGATTTGATGTTGTTCAGTGTGTTTCTCTTGGGAGTGCTTCATTCTTTCCACAACTGACAGGGACTTCAGCTGCGCCTGTATCGTTTCAGCTTGATACTTCACCTCTTGGAGTTGCGACTCTAGTTCCTTCAATCCTGGGTTCTCCATGAGTTTTTGACAGCTCTAGGCACTGTGATCAGTGAGGTGCTTACATTCCAAGGTAAGATCCTTGAGCCTTTCAACTTCACTCCTAGCAGTTGCTTCCCTTTGGTCTCATACATATTGTGGGGTCTCGGGTACTGCACGTAGTTCCAAGTCTGTGATGTGTTGTTGTAGCTGCAGGATCACTTCTTCAAGTTGTGTTACTTGTTGTGGAACTCGATCTTCAACCTTTACTTCTACGACTGTCATAGATCAAAGTTCTTTGTTGACCATTTCCTTTAATTCGAGTTGCTCCATGAGCAACTGTTCCTTTCCTTGTTGTAGTTGTTCTTTTTCTTCGTCAAACTTCGCTTAGAGAGAAATATTTTCCCATTTTGCAGTATTGTGTTTCTCTACTAGTACCCCTTGTACTTATGTTAAATCCTGGGTGGATTGCATTGTTTCTTCCTGTTCTCATCGAAGGTGAGCTTAGACTATATCGGCTAAGCGGTGGAGTTGACCTAGATCATATCCCAATTCTGGCTCTCCCGATGCAGTTGAGACTTCGCAGCATGACTGTAGGGCTTGTTGTACCCCTCAGAGTTTAGTCTCAATTCGATTATACATATCCTCTTTCTTTGCTTCTTGTTTCTCTGTTATTTCCAGCGAAGCATCTTGTAGGGATGCTATGAGGAAGTCGAAGTCATCGGAGGTGAGGATGGCCTGCATCTTGGTCATGGTGGTCTTCGATTTCTTCTCGGAGGAAGGTTTCAAAGGAGAACCTTTCCTCTTCTTCAGGGGACCAACCTCATATCCTTGCTTCTATTCGACTTCTTTGTCACCTAACTCTTCACCATCACCTCCTTGCTCTAGTGATATGGAAGAAGTCTTCATGGATGCACTGTCTAATTCTTGGACCTCTTCATTTTTCTTTTCCCTGCTAGGTCCAGGTGTATCCTACAAGGCCCACTGGAACAAGGAGCTTCTTCGACCAGTCCTTGGTGATCTCCTCCAAGTCCTCCTCCATGTTATCACACTAAATTTGCTTGGGTCTTTTTAGATTGTTTTCAATCCTTTTTAAGCCCTAGTTTTTAATTTTTTTTTTTAAGGTCTCATCCCTTTAAAATATATGATTGGTAGGACCCCTTAGATGATTAAAGTTTTTGAGTCTTAGCTCTAATTTGATCCTCAAATTGACTTTTTCCTTAAACCATTCCTAGATCATGTTTTATTTTGGTCCCCTTCATGATTTATCCCTAGGTCGATCCCTCCCATGACTAGATTGATGTGACACTCCTCTATCCTCACTCATGACCTCGTAAGCATACCTCAAACGTCCTTGCTTACTTGTCTAATAATATTTTGAAGTGGATGTGTTGCTTGCTCATCAGGCAATTCCATAGTGCCTATCACGTTCATCACACTTCCACCTTGAGACATGATTGCCACGACTGATGTCATGTCCCTTGTTTTCAGTGCCAGAAGTCGGTTAAGGATGCCTTCAAAGATCTTTCATTTATGAGCTTTGGTAATGGTTTTCTTTTAATTTTGAAAGACTCAATAGTGCTATGCTGCACAAATTCGTAAGTGTTGATCAAGCAACCGCATGTCAACTAAATCCAATGTTGAGAAAGATTCCAGGGCCAAGGTTTTCTCAAAGTTCATCCTAATATTGCGTTGAAGAGATCAATAGGTGTCTACTACACAGGTATCCATTGTTACCTCCTCTGTGTATTAATCTTCATAGGAAATTTGTGCTCGGGTTTTCATTTTTCTAAGTTTGCACAATGGTAAAAGATTCATCCTTTTATGATAACCTCATCTCCTCTCTTTTTCAGACCTATAAACCTCATGGCTCGTATATGAGTCAGATTTCTGTTGTCTTCTTTAGCTCTTGAAGTTGCAAGCTTTAGACTAGTCTATCCTCTGCATATGTGTTGTGCTACCCAGAGGCGTTGCTTAACCTCTTGATGCTTCCCCTGCCTCCTTTCATCTCGAAAATAAACATTTTACTTAGTTGCATAGGGTCATCCTTTCATATTTGAAACCCCATTCAAAGTCTCATGAGCATTACCAAACCTTTTAGAGCCCTTATTCTAAGTCATGGAGACCCCTAAATTGAAGAGCGCACATAAAGGAGGCAAGATAGTTAGGACAAAACCAATGGACATGCTTCTTTTTAATATAGAACCCATGGCAAGAGAGTCCTTTCAAAGAGTAGGGTGCCTCTTCTTTTGTTAGAACATGCAAAGAAGCCATCCATAGGTAGCAAGACAGTTTTCATTGCAGTTTGATGGTAAGAAAACTAAGTTTAGGGATTTGGAGTTTGAAGTGACTAAAGCCTCCATCTCAGCTGCAACAGGGATCCCCATTACAGGTGAAAGGTGGTTCAAATCCATGGCTTTGAGTTCATCTTATGCAAAAGATCTCTTTAAAACTAAATATCAAGCCAATGACCTATCCAAAAGTATGCCAAGGAGCCAATTGATTGAACAATTTGATAGATTACTGAACATTATACATAGATATTTTACTTGTGAAGGGAGATTCAACACATTATACCGGTAGCATATAATATTGTTGCTACATTTTACTCGTAAGGTTGAGATGAATATTCCTTATTACTTGTTGAGGAGTTTAGGTAAGATGTCAGACAGGATACATGCCAAATCTAAACATGTGGATTCTAGCCTTTTCCACTCTGGATTAATCATAATGCTAGTATCTAAGGAATTGGGCAAGAAAGATATTTCATGGGAGCATTTTGTGGTTACCTCTCATTTTAGGTTGGATATAGCACCCACTCCTCAATCACAGAGGGCAAGTTCTTTTTCACCTACCAGTGCTATGAAAGCAGGGACCAGTAGGAAGAGAAAGGGAAAAGCCCATGTTCAAGTGTCAGAGGTCAACAAGAAGGTCATTGAAGCTGAGGAGGAAGTTTGTCCTTCTCCACATAGATATTTTTCACCACCTCCTCCACCAGGGTTAGAAGAGGTGTCTCCTTCTACCAAAGCTACATCTAAGAGAGGGAAGAAACTTCTCTTTTCCTCTTCTCCTCCATTAGTTGAAATCAAAGGTAAAATACCTTTCACAAGGTCATCAATTCCTAAGGAGGATTATAGAGAGCAGTCCTTACCAGAGATCCCTATTCAAAAGAAGAAGGGGAAGAATATTGAAAATCTTGTAGAGGAGAAATTAGAAACCCTTGTACAAAAGAAGAATTGTAAAGGTACTAAAGGACCTTTGGAGAAGAGAGATGAGACCTATGAGAAAGGCATTTAGAAGCATGTCGAAAGAAAACAAGAATCCATTATACAGAAAGGTAAAGGTACTAAAATACCTTTGGTGAGAGAAGAGGAAACCCCTGTGAAACACTTCGAGGAGGATATGGTAAGAAATGAAGAAACCATTGTGCAGAGAAAGAAGGGTAAAATTAAGGCCACTGAGAAACCTGATGAGGTGGACAAGACACTTCCCATGTAGGAGGAAGAGGAGTCTGAGGAAAATCCTATTAAGATTGAGCATGCCACTATCCCTCCTGACAACCAGACCTTCAAAAGACTTATCAAGCAACTTAGAGATGCAAGGAAAGAAATAGCTCATCTTAAAGCATAAGACAAGGTCCACTTGCCTTAGATGGAAGAGCTCATGGTTGGCTACAATCATACCCTTGACTTGGCAAGGATTACAGTGAGAAAGGATCTACCCCTTCATAAACAACCGAAGAATATTTACAGATAGAATAGAGGCTTTCAGTCTCATAACATGAAGTTAAAGGCAAAGCTGGAACACTTTCAAGATGAGGTATCCCAAAGGAATTTACAGGTGTTGGTTGAATCTTCCATTGAGGATGATAAACCAATAGCTAAGGAGAGCACAACTACACTAAAAAATCCTGCCAATGCTAAGAAAAAGAATTATGATGTGCCAATTGAAGATCCTCTTTCCACCAGAAAGAGTGTGAGGCTAAGTGTTAAAATGACAAAATAGCAAGTAATGGTAATCTTCATTTTTTAGAATTGTTCCTTTTGGGGAGGGTTAACTGATATGCACATACTATCTATACCATCATACAGGTTGTTAATCATTTAACTAGTTGGGTTTTGAGTTTTTGCTAAGTGCTAGTTTCCCCAGTGGTAAAAGGAACTACCCATTATACAGTCAAGAAACTTAATTGAAATGGTTTTGTCATCATGAAAGACCACAAATTTCTCTGCACACTTTCAATATTGAAGGCGCTGCATTTTTGACAATGCTACTTGATCTGCACACAAACACAACGAAAGTGGGGCTACCTAATATTTAGAAAAGAACATAATTGTCATATGGGCACAACACAGAGGCGCTACTTACAGGTGCTACCTACAGGTGCTACCCAATATTTTATAGAGAGAAGAGGATGTACACATATGCAGCATAGTGATGCTACCTACAGGCACTACCTTTTCTCCTGGTAGTGCACTGCCCAGATTTTCTACCCAAAGAAGCTATCAATAAAGACGAGGGATCTAGGAGGACCAAGCTAACATCTTTGGGATAAATTGATGATGAAGAAGGATGGAGAAGAAAAAACTGGAATCATAAAGATAAACACGTGCTTTGAAGGACACATGGAAAACAAGGAGTTGCGCAGCAAAAGGGAACCAATTCAGTTTGAATTTCAGTTGGATTAGTCACCAACATTTTCCTATTTTATAGCATAGATGGTTAGATAAGTTGTTAGGCAAAATAAATGTTTAGAGTTTTTCAAGGGAAGGGGGCCAACTTGTACCTCCAGCTGTTACCTCTCTTTTGTTATAAATATATAGATCATTTTCTTTAGCAGGTTTCGATGGTTGAGAAAGGCTCCATTTACTTGTAATATTTTGATGAAGTGACTATGATCTAGTGATGTACTAGACTTAAGAATTTTTGGCTAATAGAAATCAACTTCTCTTTCAGTACATTTTCTTCTGATGCTAAATTTTCATGCTTTGAAAGATTCACATGAATTATTGTGGTGATGTTATGGTGGATGTTTGCTCATTATATTATCATGATGTTTATTTAGCTTCCTTAGTTTCTGATGTCAAGAAGATCTTGTGATTAGAAACTTTCTTCCTTATACTTTTGTAGACCTGATGTTTGCAGTAGTCCCTACAGTCCTCTCACTCAAGTCTTCCCTCTATTCATAATTACTCCCAAACTAATGATAGAAGTTAGACAAGACCTTAATTGTTGGTGCATGCTACCCCTGTTGTTTGAGTTAGAACATTACCATTTGATTCCATTTCCATTTGACCCTTTAAAACACTCTTTCATTCACGTAAAACTTGATGGGTACTGAGCTTGCCTTCCATGCAATCTGAAGGTGACTCCTAGTGCTAAAACTTTGTCATCTTGTAGTAGGACTTAAGTTGTTACTTGTGTTCATCAGCACACATTGTGATGTAAATAAAATGTCGATCTATGTTGAACTTCATCAGAGGCATGAACCAGTGCAGAGTGTTTGGAGTCATGAGAGGCTCGGATTGTATGGCTACTTTTAGCTGATTGTAGTAGGTATGGAAAACAACATTTGATTTCCATTGTTTATTCATATCGCTTGACTACTATAGTGTACTGAACTTTGTGGCTATGGGTTAAAAAAGATCAATGTCCAAGAAGGTCGCACCTTCCAGCAACTCCTAGGAAATAAAAGCTATAAGGATCAAGATCTAGCTAAAATGAAATTCATATCCTAGATCCTGTGCTTACCTGCAGTCGAATTCCAACTGGTTCACTAGGTACTTAACCCAATTCATCTGAAGGCCTTCCACGCACTTCCCTACGAGGTCGACTACAAAACCGATGACTTGGGTGGGTCGGTTCTTTTAGACTAACTTCCCTACAATCAAATGACAAGCGAGGTGCACTATTCCACTCTGGATAGAAGCTACTTTGTAACCTCGCGTGCCCTTCTCGACATCTCCATAAGTGTCCTTGATATGCTATGCTAGAGTGCAATCCATGGATTTTCCAGGGTAAAACTCATTTGGATCAGGTCCTTGCATACTCAACCCCGTGATCCGATTGATCAATGTTGGATCAACTATTATACGATAGTTTATCCACAAATATCCACCATGGTAACACAACAAAAACATCTTGACACATGCATTTACCTCCTGGTGTCGTTCGAAGTGGGGAATCTTCATGACATTGAGCAGGGTGGACTACACAAGGTTCATAGTCCACGACTGGGGGATTATATTTGAATTCTTCCCCTTAGTCTGGGTCAGGTACTTATGTGGGGTGAGCATGTTGTAAACATTGTGATCTCCAAGGTTGAAGTCGCTAAACTTCAGCGTTGTAATCTTATCTTGGTCTGCTCGAACTGGATGTATCCAGTTCGGGAGGTATGTAGTGACCAAGGTGTATTTGAAATATTTGGGCACGCTGTATCGATTTACTGCGTCGTTCAGGGGTGGAATATAGGTGGGTAATATGGTCAGGATCAACTTAGCATTCGCTAGATCATGTCTGTGCTTGGTTCGCTTTTCATCAGATGGTCAGGATGGTCTAGATCCACGAGCAGTGGATGGAGAGTCTGGCAGTCCTCTCATCGATGATTCTTGTACACCTATAAACATCGACATGACTCTTTTAGTCATGAGGTTGATAAAAAATTCTTCAACAACTTTCTCTACAACGCTAAACTCATCCGACATACGCACTCGGGGTTAACAATCTCGGGTTCAGAAGGTAACTTAGATACTGCAATAGAAGAGATAACAAGAGTGTGATGATCACTGTATAAAATCAACTTAGTTTGCGGGCTCAAATTCTCAATTGGAAAAAGTATTCTTGGTGTGTGGCGCGATGGGATAAATAGGTAACTCGACAATGGATAGCTTGTAATGGTTATGAATCCTTCATTAACTCTGTTCTGTCCGTTATGGTGCGGTCCCAACGGTTGGATGGTGAGTTGTCTTTCCATAAATGTATTTCTACATGTTTGGAGCATTGGTTTAATTGTTATAATTTCCCCAATGGATATATTGCTTCGTCATGGTGAAGTGCCATGTGTCGTTGTTCTGATATCTTAGTGAAGTTCCAATTTCACAAATTTTTCTTCTACGAGGTTTCCTTTGGAACCTTCTGCAACTTGTCGATATTAGCTCACTTCTTACTTAGATTTCTATCCTTCTTCCCAGTGAGCTTCATCTCAGTATTCCTTTTTTCCTTCTGATTATTATCTTCTTTTGACATAGTGACTTTTCATTGTTGATATCCTTTCCTAACATTTGTGGGTGATACTTCTTATTTATCTGGAATAGGTAGTTCAATATTCAGTGGTTCTTCTAGTGTTCTTGCAACTTCAACATCCAGGTCTTTAGTGTTAAATGGATTTGATCCGTTCTTATGTTCTTCAATCAAGTGTGCGATCCTTCTAGTCATGAATTCTTTTAACTCTTGCTTCTTTTGTTCTAAAACTTCTTGTTCTTATTGCCTTCTGGCTTAATCTCTTTCAATCCAAGTTTTTCCTAGTAGCATGGTAAATGGGGCACTATTCTCAATAAATTTAATAATCTAAAAATCTTCCTCTATCGAAGTTTCATTGGCATTCATAGGTATCCAGGTGAGCTTTCCACATAGGTTTATCAACTTTCCTTTGAACAATCCTATTCCTCCTAATGAGGGAATCATAGCATGCCTCCCTATAGCTTCCCAAGTTTTTTCTTTCATAATATTCACCTATGTTTCCTCATCTATAACACAATCAATGCCAATGTCTCCTATTATTGCTTCAAGGCATTCTTTTTGTTTGAAGATCTCTAATAACTTGACATGTCGGTGATTATTCAGGGTTTCTTTCATCTGTAGTAATGATTTCTCTGATTCTTCCTGGGATTCTATCATAATCTTAGTTTCTGGATCTTCCTTAGGGTTTTCTTGTCTCATGTTCATTCCTTAAATATTAGTAATCATTCTAGGACAATCCAATACTTCATGGTCCATAGCTTTACAACAAAGACAATTGGGTATTCTCCCAAGGAATTCCTTAGCAAGATGTCTTGGTCTTCTGCAACTGTTACAGAGGGTTAATCATGTCTTTCTTTTAAATGATCCCCATCCTTTCCTGTACTGTGCACTAGGATCATGGTAGCTAACTTGCAAAAAAATATTTCTAGGATACTGTATACACTTATTATTCCAAACATTCTTTCTATGCATAGGTATAACCTATTTTTCACTATTCTTATCAGATCTATTCATGTCAAATCTTCTTTCATCTATGAATACCCTAATTTTTAAGCTAGGACATAATCAATCAAACATACCTAGATCCATGCTTTAGAAACACAAATTTCCATTTATCTTACTTCTACAGAGCACAAATCTTTCAGATCTAGAAATTTTCAATATTCTTACCTTTATCAGAGAACAGAGCTTTCAGATCTTACCTCTTTTAATCAAGAATTCTCACTTTTACCTTTCTTAGATCACAAAGCTTCCGGATCTTACCTCTTTTCTTCAGATCAGACTTCTTTTCCTTATCACAGAGCTTGCCAAACTAGTAGAGTACTGCACACTAGAGCAACAGATATATGCACAGAGATTTTACAATTTCAAGTCGAATCTTTGCACAGAGCTTCTTCTTCCTCAGTTCCCAGTAATCATAGTTTCAGGTCATGACAACAGAACCATTTGTTGGCATAGGGGCAGACCCAGGGTTCAACGCTACAACAACGCACCAACAAAACCATAACTATAGGCCCTTTCGACAACACCTACGAAGTAGATGAAGTCTCACCCAAGGTAGAGGCAGGGGCAGTTGCAGGACTCGGGTGTCTACAACCTTAGCTGGGACACAGATATGTGATTGTAACACTTAATAGAGAACTTGGCACCATTATTTCATCTTTATCTAACCAATATCTACTTCGTAGAGAAAATAGAGCATCACAACGTTCACCCTGATCTAATGTATATAAGAACTTAACATAAGGAATTAGATCATATCTAGTAGATTCAAGCACTTAGTAAGTTCACAGATGTCAGATCTAGCATCCAAATTCATCATAAGTGCAAAGCATAAACATATCTATCTATCTATCTATATCAAATCACTTAGAAAATAACACATAAAAACATCAGAACATCACACATAATAAAATAACACAGTATTTACATCGTTCACCCCCACCCTGGGGCTATGCCCACCAACTCTTCTTCTTTATTAGCTTCAATAAGTCATATACATGTACAGAGCCACAAAACCCTTACTCCGCATAGGACAAGAGATCTGCACAGCTCACTAGATCCTCCTTCCTTGCATTAAAGTACAAAGCCATCACAATCTCTTACAATGACTTTCCCTTAGCTCTGCAAGTCTCACATAGTATGAACGAAACCTTATAATTCCTGATCACACAGATCCAACTCTTAGCACTTAGCCAACTTGCACAACTCTTGTGCACTACTTCTTACATTGCCTAGCCTTCTATTTATACATAAAAAAATAGGCCTAAACATGGGTAAACCCATGGGCTGACATTCCATTCCCGTTACATATTCCCAAATCCCAAAAAGGACCCAAAAAGGGGCCGATATTTGCTTCATCTTGCACTCCATCTTTGACAAGCTATCGAAGTCCCAAAATAGCTCAAACTTGACTAAGGATCTCCCAAAACTTGGTCAAGGGCCAACATTTGCCAACAAAATAAGGTGGAAACAATTAAGACCCTAGGTCTTTTACAACCATTAGCCATCCCAAGTCAGCGTCAGGAGGAGGTTTCCATGGATTTCATGACAGGGTTACCGAATTCTGAAGGAAAGAGTGTCAACATGGTGATTGTTGATAGACTGACCAAGTACACACACTTTTGTGCACTCTCTCATCCCTTCGAAGCTAGTATAGTCACCACCGCATTCATGGAGACAATTCAAAAGCTACATGGAAACCCAAGGATTATTGTAAGTGCCAGAAATCTCATCTTCACTGGACATTTTTGGATAGAATTATTTTCTTGTTTGGGTACTCAATTGGCTCATAGTTGATCCTATCATCCTCAATCTGATGGAAAAAATAATATAGTGAACAAATGTATGGAAGGATACCTTCATTGTTGTGTCTCTGATAAACAAACACAATGGTTCAAATGGTTACCCTTGGTAGAATGGTGGTATGATGCTTCCTTTCATACTGCAACAAAAATGACACCATTTATGGCACTCTATGGATACCACCCTCCTTCCATCACTTCTTCTCTAAAAGAAAAATCTAAGGTTCAAGCAGTGGAATATCACATCAAGCATCAACAACAAATTCTCCAAATATTAAAGGATAACCTGACTATGGCACAGAATCACATGAAACAACAAGCAGATCAACANCCAAATTACTATGACCCTTATAAGGTGTTGCAAAATATTGGTACTATGGCATACAAATTGGAGTTGTCTGCATCTTCACGAGTACACCCATTTTTCCATGTTTCATGCTTAAAGAAGGTTATAGGTGACAAGGTCCTAGTTCAAACTGTATTTCCAGAAATTGACGAGGAAGGAAACATCATATTGGATCCTGAAGCCATCACTGACACAAGAATTCACCAGCTAAGGAATATATCCATTTCAGAGTATCTCATTAAATGGAGGAAACTACTAGCTAAAGATTCCACTTGGAAGGATGAGTCTTTTATACAGAAGCATCCAGAGTTACTCAAGAATTGCGAACAACACTTGTCTCAAGGGAAGGGGAATGTTAAGATCTAAATAGTGGCTCATTACCCCTTAATTGGGGCATATTACATTAGTAATGTTATTTTATTTATGTCGTATTTAGTCCATTAGTTGTAATTATACCTCCTAGTCTCCTATATATACCAAGGAGACATTTTCATTTTGAATCATATTGTAATTGAACATTTATGTGGGCATAAGGAGGTTTCCCCCTCAAAGAGGCTTATTATCTGAATTTCTCTCTTTTTCAAGGCATTGAGTACTTATTATGAGGTTTTTCTATGATATATTGATATTTGGTTCCTAACAGAGTCTCAAAGAGGAGTTTTTTCTTATCCCAACTCCAAATATATTTTGATTTATAATTTTTTTCAATCCCATAATAAGCTTTCCATCCCCCAATAATCTTTTTCTCAATGCTATAATTTCAATTGAGCTTGTGGTGAATATCAATTCCAAGATATTTGTATTAAGTCACTTCCTCCAAGTTGGTGTTGTCATATACAGAGGTATCATAAGGGATCTTATTGGATTTAATAATCATGACCTTAGTCTTATCAGTATTAACAGTCATACCCATATTGGAGAAAAAATCCTTGAGGATTCTTAGTTGGTTTTCAAGATCATGGGGAATCATTGCCATAAGAACAATATCATTGGCATAAAGAAGAAGATTGATGACTATACCAGTGAAATTAGGGCCAACACAACCTACGTTTTCCAAGAAATCTTCTAATTTGCCAATGTATATGCCAAAAAGGGTAGGGGACAAGGGACAACCTTGTTTGACTCTGATATTGCAGTTAATCTCTTTTAACCAACCCTCAGTGTTTTAAAACTTAGCAATAATGTTCTCATACATCATTATTGTAGCATCCCTCAACTCGAGAGGCACTTTTATCTCTTCCAACCTATTCCAAAGGTTTTTCCTAGGAACCATGTCAAAATATTTTCTAAAGTCAACAAAACAACAAAAAATATTGGTTTTAGTATTGTGGAACTCCTTTGCAATGATCTTAAAGGTAACAAGATGGTCCACAGTTGAATGATATCTCATAAACCCGACCTGGCCTTTATCTCTTTTACCATGAATTTCTATCCAAATACTAATCTTCTTTTCCAAATTAATTCCATAAAGCTTGGCTAAAATCGAGCTAATCATAATGGTCATATAGTTAGAGGGAATGTTTCTATCCCCATTTTTAAAAATAGGAACAATGACGCTTTGCATTCAGGGTTTAAGGAAGCCTTGCTTGATTGCTAAATTGAAGATCTTGTGTATGTGAGGGATAAGGATTGGCCCTCTGATTTTAAAAATTTCTGCTTGGTAGCCTTCAATGTCCTTAGCTTTCCCATTTGCAAGACGCTTAACCCCGAAATCTACGCCATCTAAAGTAAAAACTTCTTTCTTTGTAGGGATAATAAGAATGGTGTATATGGCATTAGGGAACTCATAAATACTTTTAAGGTAGGAATTTCAGTCCCTTAAGGGAATCCTATTATTTTCTTTAGTATTGCGGTTTAGAATTTGGCTCCAGAACTTCTTAGGATCCAGCTTATATAGTTGTGAAAGTTTCTCTAGCCTTTTATTGATATAGTGCCTTTTTTTCCTTTTAATTAGGGCTTTGTACGTATTGATCTTATCGATTTTTAAGGACTCATTAAAAGAATCCCTAATGGATTTCCTAGCAATTTTACATTCTTTATCATAACAAGCGTTGGTCGTTCTATTATTCTTTTTATAGGACACCTCGAAAGAGAACTTGTTAATAGAAGTGGAAAGGGTAGTTGTAAAATTATGATAGAGCTCTTAAATGTTGTCGTTATAAGTTAGGAGATTTAATTTATTATTTAAATCCTTTAAGAAAATCTCAACTTTACTTTTGTCAAAGCGCAAATTACTTTGATTATCATAATTCTCTTCAATGGTGCTCCTATGCATGGAAAATTTTAGAATTAGGGTTAAAGGTTTATGATTAGAGTCATGCTCATCGTCATTTAAAAGGTCAAAAGTTGATATTTGGTTGGAAACGGGGATATCATATATCACATAATCTACAACACTACTACCCAGCCCATGAATACAAGTCATTTGGTTGGAGTTTTTCCACTTCATTACTCCATTACAAATTATTGGGTCTTGAGAGTTGTAGATCTTGACCAACTCAGTACCAAACAAATTCTCAATTAGGTATTCACAGCTTATTTTGTAGCTATTAGATAAAATAAGGTCCTCATCTAGCAATACATGATTATCATTGGAATCAATACTTAAAAGAGTAGCTTGTTTAGTTGCAATCCTAACATTAAAGCTTTTTAGCAGGAGGATATTACCTTCATTTTTCAAACTATAAATATCTTGTTCTAAATTATTTTAGGGACAATTGTTATCTAGATTATTTTTCTTATAAAAAGTATAATTAATAGGTACAAAATAGAAAATTTCTATATACATCTTCTTAGCATTGGTGTCTAAAATTTCTATCCAAATGTACTAATTGAGAGGGTCAATCTTATGAAGTTGAATGTGAGGAGAAATGCTCTTTCTAATATAACAAGCTATGTCTCCTATCCCTCTACGATGGGATTTTTTGTTCCATGCCGACCACAAGACAAATCCTTATATGTTAAGGACCTTAGACTTCTCATGCTCCCAAGTTTCAACTAGACAGATAATATCAATATCACTCGGGATCCAACTTATCATAGGACCTTTGTGCCATGGAAAGCCACGACAATTCCAAAAAGGGGTCCTAAGTGTCCCAAATTCCTATTTATTATTATCCTTCTAGACTGTATCCCCAACAATAGCTTTTTGATTTCTAATTATTGCACATTTTCCTTCTTTCGTGGCTTCTTTTACTTTTTGAACTTCCTTCCTTAATTCAGCTTGGTCCTCGGGAATGAGGTCTTCATTTATAAATATTTATGACCCTTTTAAGCTTGGAGATTTGTTAATTATGCTATATTTATGGTCATTACAACTTACTTTGACACAGATCAACCTATCTTTGTGATCAATTATTTTTCATGGCCTCTTTGCTTCTATGAGGTAAGTTGTATCAATTTGTGATTTATTATTCAATTATTCTTTTACTATTGCTAGTGTATCCTCCTTTTGTTGTTCTTTTATACCAAAAATTATGAGGTTCAAGGCTCTTTTGTTACACTCATGGTCCAGTTCAATTAGCTAGCTTATTCATTCCCTCTTGGATGGGTTTGATATCCATTTTTTTTCCATATTACCGAGGGTCAAATTATTGGTTAGTTTTTCTTCTAGCTCTTTAATCCTATCTCTAAATTTGTGATTTTCTTCAACCCCTCCTTCTTGGGTTGATTGTTTATGTTTTTCCATTTCTTGAATCATACCCTTCATTGTCTACAATTCACTCTTGAACCCTAAGAATTTGAATGGTATATTTAATTTTTTTTATCAATCATTGCATCCAGCTCTATTTGGAGTTTTAATTCTTTTTCTTCACTATCACTAGGGTGATTTTTGGGGGCCTCCCCTGTTAGAATGAGTTTGTGGAGTGCTCATATTGAAAAGAAGAGAAAAAAAAATGTAACAATTATTATTTTGAATTGACTTTAAAAATGGAAAAAAAAATTAATTCATAATAATGATATTAATTATCATCTCTCAAATCAACTTTTACTTATGAAACTTAAAATAAAATAAAAATAAAAAATATTTAAATATCTTTATTAATAGATTATAAATACATTTTAAATTAAAATTGAATCAAAGTAAAAAGTGACTCACTTCATTTCACATGTTTAATTGCTCAACCAGTTAAAAAAGCCAAAATTACATGTCTAATTGCTCAACCTAAAAGTAAAAACCAAAGAGAAGTATTATTTAAGTTCAAAACTACAGATACATAATGTTATCAAAACCACATAGAAGTATTATTCTCATTCAAAACTGCAAACAAGTATTATTCTCATTCAAAACGGTAAAAATATAATTTCAAAACCACAGAAAAATATTATTCTCATTCAAAATAGCAAAAAAATAATAATATTTTACATAAAACTGATCATTATATTATTGTCTTATTCAATATATTTAGTTAAATATAATAATTATATATTTATACAAATTTAACAAAATTCTTCTAAATATTTATAAACATAAAATTATAAATTATAAAGATAAGATTATGGTAAACCTTAAATTATTAAGTCATTAAATTTATAAATTTATATAAAACATTATCTCAAATAAAAAAATACTAAATTATTTTTTTACATATAGTATTATTTAAAAATAAAATAAAATTTATTAAGTGCATTTTACATATTAATGTATTTTTACTTAAAAAATTAAATTTATTAAGTACATTTTACGTATTTTTACTTAACATACTTTATATATAGTTTTAATTAAGCTTTGGATTTATTAAAATATTTTTATATTATTATAAATGAGTTATGATAGTGGTGACAAAATGGATGTCTAAGAACACATTCCTCTTGAATTTCATCTTATAGCATTTGTTTGATGATGTGAAACTATTATTTTTAACATTTTTAAATATTTCTTTCAATGTTTCTAGAATTTCACTTCATAGCATTTGTTGGATGATGTGCAACTATTATTTTTAGCATTCTCATACATTTCTTTCTCAAGTATATAGCGACATGACCATGACCATGATATCTAATATCGTATAGAATATGGATTAGGAATAGCTATGACCATGATTCTAATGGACTATTAAAATTCAGATTAGATTAGGAATGGCTATGACTATGATATTTAATAGACTATCAAAATTTGGATTAGAAATGGTTGAATGAATTTGGATTATCTGTAAAGTATAGGATGGATTTGAATTAGGAATGGCTATGATCATGATATCTAATAAATTATTAAAATTTGGATTAGGAATGGCTACGACCATGATATCTAATGAACTATTAAAATTTGGATTAGGAATATATCTAATAGATTATCAAATTTTGAATTAAGAATGGTTGAATGAATTGGGATTATCTTGAAAGTACAAGATGAACACTTACATGGATACAAACATGAATCATGGATTTATATTATTTTATATTATCTTAAATTGTTATATAAGAGAACGTTATGGAATATAGATTTGAATGATGTAATTTTCATGGTTTTTTTCTAAGATAGAATATAGATGTAATTTTATTTCCGCATTTTATAAGACGAGTAATATGAATTATAATGTTAATGGTTAGTATGTTTATATTAATAAAATTATAGACATTTAGATATGATAATGATAAGTCTTCAAAAAAGAAAGGTTTCATGAGTGACTAAATTAGGATTGTCTTTCTCAAAATGTTTGATTTTTTTGGTTAGAGTTTTTAACTTATTTCATCACAATCCATGTTACATGTTAATGGTAATTCTTAAAGAGGTAAGTAAAATGGAGTCTTTAACTTAATTTATTGTGTTTTTTTAGAGTCAATAATTTTTTCCAAGATTAAGATTACATTGTTCAAGAACATCCTTATAAACATAAAACCTTAAATTATAAATATAATATAATGATAATTATAATCATTAAATTTGTAGATTTGTTAAGAGATCATGTCACTTGTGAGAATTGAATTTAGGTGGAGAGAATAATAGTCATTCTTCCCAACCACTCTCAACTAAACCCAATTGTCTATTAAAGTCCATAATTTATTTTTCCCAATTGTCATTAGATTTTAAAGATAATGTTTAAAGAGACAAATGAGATGGAGTATAATGTGAATGGATATAAGTATTTTTTTAATACATTTAACATTTGATTATGTAATTTTGTTTATATCAATAAAATTATAGATTTTTGAAGTTGGAAAAAAAGTTAATTACTATAATGATCAAATCCTCCAAAACAATTGGCTTCATGAGTGCCTAAATTAGGATTGTTTTTCTTCCAATGTTTGACTTTTTTTGTGAGTCTTAATAAATGCAAAGGTGAATTACTTAATGAAATTCACATAAACATAAAAAATGAAACCATACACAATGCACAAAAGGTATATGGGTAAACACCCATGGAAAAACTCCCAAGGGAAAAACCCTCAAGGGAAAACCAACCAAATATGAGTTTCTTTTATTAAATAAAATATTGGGCTCAAATTAAATCTCAGTTTATTTAATTCAATACAATCTTGGGAGCTTGTCCTAGAATAATGGCCCATATGAGGAAAATATAATGCAACAAATAGCCTAGTCTACATGGTTGCTATCTCCCTTGCTACCCCTTTGCTCATTTCCTCTAAACGATGTCCACTCACACTTAGATGAATGTCCTCTTCACCGAATCAATAAGATCTCATCACTTTGTGTGTCTTATCCTCTCACTTAAACCACTTTTTATAAGGTTTCAAGTTAACCCTAAATCCAAAATCCTAGATCTCTAAAGTGGTCAAGGGCTCAGATTAAAACTCACCTTCACTTTAGATCTAATGGCTAGGATTTAATTAACACACTTAAGCTACTAATGTCAAAAAATAAAACATTTAACTTAATTAAACTCACAATAATCACAAAAGAACGTTCACTTTAATAATTAACTAGTAAAGTGAATTTCATAAGGTTGAGAAGCATTAAGGACTACTTCCACATGCTTGCTAGACACAAAATCAATGTAAAATTACATCTCATGCTAAATACATCAACATTTGGATGTTAAAAGTAAATCCCTATGTTAATTGAACTTGCATCATTAATAAAAAAAAAACATGAAAAATTCCCACAAATTATCAACTAAACCACAACTCATATCATTTTCAATTTATAGAATTTTTAAAAAATGATAAAAAACTAATTAATCTACTTTAAAATTTTATTTATATATTTTAAAAAAAAATAATAGTTAAAATGAAAAAAAACTCATACTTACAAAATTAACATGTAGTTAAGAGTTTATCATTCAAATCACTTTAACTATACCATTTCTTGAAATGTAATTAAGAGTTTATCATTCAAATCACTTTAACCATACCACTTCTTTTAGATCAATGGTTATAGACATAGTTGTCTGAAACTATAACAAACTATAACAGGCAGTCGGCTACAAAAGAAGCAGTTTGCTTGTAATCTCATAGAGATCAGTGAGACTTCTTGAAAAAACACTATTACAGTACGAGTGGAAGAAAATGTATTCTGAGTGTTTCTCACTCCACACTCCCACAATTTGAACAGACATCTCCACTCTGCACGATCAGTAACACTTGGCAAAATTGTTATCAAAACATTACGGAAAATTGCCCTAAATCATAGGACCAACCCCACAAAAATAGTTTTAGACGAAATAATTACACTCTTACCGCAAAGAAAAATAAGAAAATAGCTAATAAATGAACTTTTTTCCCCTTACTTTTTATTCTTGAGCATGTTTCAAATGTTTTCCACTTCCTTTGCTTCATCTAAGATGAAATCTGTTGTTTCCAAGGAGCATTTATGTAGGTTGGAATTTCCATTGACACCGGATTTAATTATTATTAAATGTTCACTATGCCATCATCTTATAAATAGTAATATTTCGAATTTATAAATTATGATAATAATATAAGTTGAAGGCTAAAGATTTTAAGAAATCAAGATTTTTTTAAGGGATATTTGTTCAAAATCATATGAAAAATTATTGGACGTGTAGATTTAAGTGATTATTTATGTAGAATCGGATTGCTTGGGGAGTTTTTCAGCATGCTGAATTCATTTATGTATTCAGAAATGAATTTTGAATAACAAAAAATAGTGATTAATATAAATTTATATAACCAAATTATAAAAAAAACATTTCATAGAACAACTAACCA
>ML785852.1:1660699-1681392 GCA_009831015.1 Picea engelmannii
TTTATTTTGGATATCTTTATGTTATGGGGTTGGTTAGTTGTTCTATGAAATGTTTTTTTTATAATTTGGTTATATAAATTTATATTAATCACTATTTTTTGTTATTCAAAATTCATTTCTGAATACATAAATGAATTCAGCATGCTGAAAAACTCCCCAAGCAATCCGATTCTTCATAAATAATCACTTAAATCTACACGTCCAATAATTTTTCATATGATTTTGAGCAAATATCCCTTAAAAAAATCTTCATTTCTTAAAATCTTTAGCCTTCAACTTATATTATTATCATAATTTATAAATTCGAAATATTACTATTTATAAGATGATGGCATAGTGAGCATTTAATAATAATTAAATCCGGTGTCAATGGAAATTCCAACCTACATAAATGCTCCTTGGAAACAACAGATTTCATCTTAGATGAAGCAAAGGAAGTGGAAAACATTTGAAACATGCTCAAGAATAAAAAGTAAGGGGGAAAAAGTTCATTTATTAGCTATTTTCTTATTTTTCTTTGCGGTAAGAGTGTAATTATTTCGTCTAAAACTATTTTTGTGAGGTTGGTCCTATGATTTAGGGCAATTTTCCGTAATGTTTTGATAACAATTTTGCAAGTGTTACTGATCCTGCAGAGTGGAGATGTCTATTAAAATTGTGGGAGTGTGGAGTGAGAAACACTCAGAATACATTTTCTTCCACTCGTATTGTAATAGTGGTCTTTCAAGAAGTCTCACTGATCTCTATGAGATTACAAGCAAACTGCTTCTTTTGTAGCCGACTGCCCGTTATAGTTTCAGACAACTATGTCTATAATCATTGATCTAAAAGAACTGGTATGGTTAAAGTGATTTGAATGATAAACTCTTAATTACATTTCAATAAATGGTATAGTTAAAGTGATTTGAATGATAAACTCTTAACTACATGTTAATTTTAATTTTGTAAGTATGAGGTTTTTTTTCATTTTTATTATTATTATTTTTTAAATATATAAATAAAATTTTAAAGTAGATCAATTATTTTCTTATCACTTTTTAAAAATTCTATAAATTAAAAATGATATGAGTTGTGGTCTAGTTGATAATTTGTGGGAAATTTTCATGTTTTCTATCAATAATGCAAGTTCAATTAACATAGGGAGGGATTTACTTTTAACATCTAAATGTTGATGTATTTAGCATGAGATGTAATTTCACATTGGTTTTGTGTCTAGCAAGCATGTGGAAGTAGTCCTTAATGCCTCTCAACCTTATGAAATTCACTTTACCAGTTAATTATTAAAGTGAACTTTTTTTTGTAATTATTGTGAGTTTAATTAAGTTAAATGTCTTTTTTGTTGGCATTAGTAGTTTAAGTGTGTTAATTAAATCCTAGCCATTAGATCTAAAGTGAAGGTGAGTTTTAATCTGAGCCCTTGACCACTTTAGAGATCTAGGATTAACTTGAAACCTTATAAAAAGTGGCTTAAGTGAGAGGATAAGACATACAAAGTGAGAAGATGTTATTGATTGGGTGAAGAGGACATTCATCTAAGTGTGAGTGGACATTGTTTAGAGGAAATGAGCAAAGGGGTAGCAAGGGAGATAGCAACCATGTAGACTAGGCTATTTGTTGCATTATATTTTCCTCATATGGATCATTATTCTAGGACAAGCTCCCAAGATTTTATTGAATTAAATAAACTGAGATTTGGTTTGAGTCCAATATTTTATTTAATAAAAGAAACTCATATTTGGTTGGTTTTCCCTCAAGGGTTTTTCCCTTGGGAGTTTTTCCATGGGTGTTTACCCATATATCTTTTGTGCATTGTGTATGGTTTTAGTTTTTATGTTTCTGTGAATTTCGTTAAGTAATTCACCTATTAAGACTCACAAAAAAAATCAAACATTGGAAGAAAGACAATCCTAATTTAGGCATTCATGGAGCCAATTGTTTTGGAGGATTTGATCATTATAGTAATTAACTTTTTTTCCAACTTCAAAAATCTATAATTTTATTGATATAAACAAAATTACATAATCAAATGATAAATGTATTAAAAAAATACTTATATCCATTCACATTATACTCCATCTTGTTTGCCTCTTTAAGCATTATCTTTAAAATATAATGACGGTTGGGAAAAATAAATTATGGACTTTAATAGACAATTGGGTTTAGTTGAGAGTGGTTGGGAAGAATGACTATTATTCTCTCCACCTAAGTTCAATTCTCACAAGTGACGCTTTGATCTCTTAACAAATCTACAAATTTAATGACTATAATTTATGATTTATCATTATATTATATTTATAATTTAAGGTTTTATGTTTATAAGGATTTTCTTGAACAATGTAATCTTAATCTTGGAAAAAATTATGGACTCTAAAAAAAAACACAATAAATTAAGTTAAAAACTCCATTTTACTTACCTCTTTAAGAATTACCATTAACATGTAACATGAATTGTGATGAAATAAGTTAAAGACTCTAACAAAAAAAATCAAACATTTTGAGAAAGGCAATCCTAATTTAGTCATTCATGAAACCTTTCTTTTTTGAAGACTTGTCATTATCATACCTAAATGTTTATAATTTTATTAATATAAACACACTAACCATTAACATTATAATTCATATTACTCGTCTTATAAAATGTGGAAATAAAATTACATCTATATTTTATCTTAAAAAAGCCATAAAAATTACATCATTCAAATCTATATTTCATAATGTTCTTTTATATAACAATTTAAGATAATATAAAATAATATAAATCCATGATTCATGTTTGTATCCATATAAATATTTATCCTGTACTTTCGAGATAATCCCAATTCATTCAACCATTCTTAATCCAAAATTTGATAGTCTATTAGATATATTCCTAATTCAAATTTTAATAGTTCATTAGATATCATAGTCATAGCCATTCCTAATCCAAATTTTAATAGTCCATTAGATATCATGATCATAACCATTCCTAATTCAAATCCATCCTATATACTTTCCAAATAATCCAAATTCATTCAACCATTTCTAATCCAAATTTTGATAATCCATTAAATATCATGGTCATAGCCATTCCTAATCTAATCTAAATTTTAATAATCCATTACAATCATGGTCATAGCTATTCCCAATCCATATTCTATACGATATTAGATATCATGGTCATGGTCATGTCGCTATATACTTGAGAAAGAAATGTATGAGAATGCTAAAAATAATAGTTGCACATCATCCAACAAATGCTATGAAGTGAAATTCTATAAAAATATGTAAAAATGTTAAAAGTAATAGTTGAGAAATATGTTAAAAATGTTAAAAATAATAATTGCACATCATCAAACAAATGCTATAAGATGAAATTCAAGAAGAATGCTTTCTTAGACATCCATTTTGTCACCACTATCATAACTCACTTATAATCATATAAAAATATTTAATAAATAGGAATGCTTTCCTAGACATCCATTTAATAAATATGTTAAAAATGTTAAAAATAATAGTTGCACATCATCAAACAAATGCTATAAGATGAAATTCAAGATGAATGCTTTCTTAGACATCCATTTTGTCACCACTATCATAACTCACTTATAATCATATAAAAATATTTTAATAAATCCAAAGCTTAATTAAAACTATATATAAAGTGTGTTTAGTAAAAATACATTAATATGTAAAATGTATTTAATAAATTTAATTTTTTTAAAATAATACTATATGTAAAAAAAAAAAATTAGTGTTTTTTTTATTTGAGATAATGTTTTATATAAATTTACAAATTTAATGACTTAATAATTTAGGTTTCACCATAATCTTATATTTATAATTTATAGTTTTATGTTTATAAATATTTGGAAGAATTTTGTTAAATTTTTATAAATATATAATTATTATATTTAATTAAATATATTGAATAAGACAATAATATAATGACCAGTTTCAAAACGGTAGAGATATAATTTCAAAACCACAAAGAAGTATTATTCTCATTCAAAACAACACAGAAATAATACTTTTCTTTGGTTATTACTTTTAGGTTGAGCAATTAGACATGTGAAATGAGGTGAGTAACTTTTTACTTTGATTCAATTTTAATTTAAAATATATTTATAATCTATTAATAAAGATATATTTTTTTTATTTTATTTTAAGTTTTATAAGTGAAAGTTGATTTGAGAGATAATAATTAATATCATTATTATTAATTAAAAAAAAATGTTTTCCATTTTTAAAGTTATTTTTTATTTTAAGTTTCATAAATAAAAGTTGATTGGAGAGATAATAATTAATATCATTATTATCAATTAAAAAAAAATTCCATTTTCAAAGTCAATTCAAAATAATAATTGTTACATTTTTTTTTCTCTTCTTTTCAATATGAGCACTCCACCACCTATTCCAAAATCTCATCCTAACAGGGGAGGCCCCCAAAAATCACCCCAGTGATAGTGAAGAAAGAGACTTAAAACTCTAAATAGAGTTGGAGGCAATGATTGATAAAAAAAATTAAATATACCATTCAAATTCTTAGGGTTCAAGAGTGAATTGTAGACAATGAAGGATAGGATTCAAGAAATGGAAAAACATAAACAATCAACCCAAGGAGGGGTTGAAGAAGATCACAAATTTAGAGATAGGATTAAAGAGCTAGAAGAAAAACTAACCAATAATTTGACCCTTGGTAATATGGAAAAAAAATGGATATCAAACCCATCCAAGAGGGAATGAATAAGATAGCTAATCAAACTAGACCATGAGTGTAACAAAAGAGCCTTGAACCTCATAATTTTTGGTATAAAAGAACAACAAAAGGATGATACACTAGCAATAGTAAAAGAAGAATTAAATAATACATCACAAATTGATACAACTTACCTCATAGAAGCAAAGAGGCTATGAAAAATAATTGATCACAAAGATAGGTTGATCTGTGTCAAAGTAAGTTGTAATGACCATAAATATAGCATAATTAGCAAATCTCCGAGCTTAAAAGGGTCATAAATATTTATAAATGAATACCTCATTCCCTAGGACCAAGCTGAATTAAGGAAAGAAGTTCAAAAAGTAAAAGAAGCCAGGAAAAAAAGAAAATGTGCAATAATTAGAAATCAAAAAGCTATTGTTAGGGATACAGTCCAGAAGGATAATAATAAATATGAATTTGGGACACTTAGGATCCCTTTTTGGAATTGTCGTGGCTTTCCATGGCGCAAAGGTCCTATGATAAGTTGGATCCTAAGTGATATTGATATTATCTGTCTAGTTGAAACTTGGGAGCATGAGGAGTCTAAGGTCCCTAACATATAAGGATTTGTCTTGTGGTCGACATGGAACAAAAAATCTCATCGTAGAGGGATAGGAGACATAGCTTTTTATATTAGAAAGAGCATTTCTCCTCACATTCAACTTCATAAGATTGACCCTCTCAATTAGTACATTTGGATAGAAATTTTAGACACCAATGCTAAGAAGATGTATATAGAAATTTCCTATTTTGTACCTATTAATTCTACTTTTTATAAGAAAAATAATCTAGGTAACAATTGTCCCTACAATAATTTAGAACAAGATATTTATAGTTTGAAAAATGAAGGTAATATCCTCCTGCTAAGAAACTTTAATGTTAGGACTGCAACTAAACAAGCTACTCTTTTAAGTATTGATTCCAACGATAATCCTTTATGGCTAGATGAGGACCTTTTTTTATCTAATAGCTACAAAATAAGCTATGAATACCCAATTGAGAATTTGTTTCGTACTGATTTGGTCAAGCTCTGCAACTCTCAAGAGCCAATAATTTGTAATGGAGTAATGAAGTGGAAAAACTCCAACCAAATGACTTGTATTCATGGGCTGGGTAGTAGTGTTGTAGATTATGTGATATATGATATCCCCATTTCCAACCAAATATCAACTTTTGACCTTTTAAATGACCATGATTCTGACTCTGATCATAAACCTTTAACCCTAATTCTAAAATTTTCCATGCATAGGAGCACCATTGAAGAGAATTATGATAATCAAAGTAATCTGTGCTTTGACAAAAGTAAAGTTGACATTTTCTTAAAGGATTTAAATAATAAATTAAATCTCCGAACTTATAAGGACAACATTGAAGAGCTCTATCATAATTTTACAACTACCCTTTCCACTTCTATTAACAAGTTCTCTTTCGAGGTGTCCTATAAAAAGAATAATAGAACGACCAATGCTTGTTATGATAAAGAATGTAAAATTGCTAGGAAATCCATTAGGGATTCTTTTAATGAGTCCTTAAAAATCGATAAGATCAATATGTACAAAGCCCTAATTAAAAGGAAAAAAAGGCACTATATCAATAAAAGGCTAGAGAAACTTTCACAACTATATAAGATGTATCCTAAGAAGTTCTGGAGCCAAATTCTAAACTGCAATACTAAAGAAAATAATAGGATTCCCTTAAGGGACTAAAATTCCTACCTTAAAAGTATTTATGAGTTCCCTAATGCCATATACACCATTCCTATTATCCCTACAAAGAAAGAAGTGTTTTCTTTAGATGACATAGATTTTGAGGTTAAGCGTCTTGCAAATGGGAAAGCTAAGGACATTGAAGGCTACCAAGCAAAAATTTTTAAAATCAGAGGGCCAATCCTTATCCCTCACATACACAAGATCTTCAATTTAGCAGTCAAGCAGGGCTTCCTTAAACCCTGGATGCAAAGCCTCATTGTTCCTATTTTTAAAAATGGGGATAGAAACATTCCCTCTAACTATATGACCATTATGATTAGCCCGATTTAGTCAAGCTTTATGGAATTATTTTGGAAAAGAAGATTAGTATTTGGATAGAAAGTCACGGTAAAAGAGATAAAGGCCAGGTCAGGTTTAGGGGATATCATTCAACTATGGACCATCTTGTTACCTTTAAGATCATTGCAGAGGAGTTCCACAATACTAAAACCAATATTTTTTGTTGTTTTGTTGACTTTAGAAAATATTTTGACATGGTTCCTAGGAAAAACTTTTGGAATAGGTTAGAAGAGATAAAAGTGCCTCTCGAGTTGAGGGATGCTACAACAATGATGTATGAGAACATTATTGCTAAGTTTAAAAACAATGAGGGTTGGTTAAAAGAGATTAACTGCAATATTAGAGTCAAACAAGGTTGTCCCTTGTCCCCTACCCTTTTTGGCATATACATTGACAAATTAGAAGATTTCTTGGAAAATGTAGGTTGTGTCGGCCCTACTTTCACTGGTATAGTCATAAATCTTCTTCTTTATGCCAATGATATTGTTCTTATGGTAATGAGTCCTCATGATCTTGAAAACCAACTAAGAATCCTCAAGGATTTTTGCTCCAATATGGGTATGACTATTAATACTGATAAGACTAAGGTCATGATTATTAAATCCAATAAGATCCCTTATGATACCTCCGTATATGACAAAACCAACTTGGAGGAAGTGACTTCATACAAATATATTGGAATTGATATTCACCACAAGCTCAATTTAAATTATAGCATTGAGAAAAAGATTATTGGGGGATGGAAAGCTTATTATGGGATTGAAAACAATTATAAATCAATTGATATTTGGAGTTGGGATAAGAAAAAACTTCTCTTTAAGACTCTGTTAGGAACCAAATATCAATATAGCATAGAAAAACCTCATAATAAGTACTCAATGCCTTGAAAAAGAGATAAATTCAGATAATAAGCCTCATTGAGGGGGAAACCTGCGTATGCCCACATAAATGTTCAATTACAATATGATTCCAAATGAAAATGTATCCTTGGTATATATAGGAGACTAGGAGGTATAATTACAACTAATGGACTAAAGACGACATAAATAAAATAACATTACTAATGTAATATGACCCAATTAAGGGGTAATGAGCCACTATATAGATCTTAAAATTCCCCTTCCCTTGAGACAAGTGTTGTCTGCAATGCTTGAGTAACTCTGGATGCTTCTGTATAAAAGACTCATCTTCCCAAGTGGAATCTTTAGCTGGTAGTTTCCTCCATTTAATGAGATACTCTGAAATGGATATATTCCTTAGCTGGTGAATTCTTGTGTCAGTGATGGCTTCAAGATCCAATATGATTTTTCCTTCCTCGTCAATTTCTGGAAATACAGTTTGAACTAGGATCTTGTCACCTATAACCTTCTTTAAGCATAAAACATGGAAAACTGGGTGTACTCGTGAAGATGCAGACAACTCTAATTTATATGCCATAGTACCAATATTTTGCAACACCTTATAAGGGTCATAGTACTTTGGTGATAATTTATTTTCCTTCTTGGCTTGCTTGAGGGACATCTGTTTGTATGGTTGTAGTTTTAAAAACACCCAATCCCCTACTTCAAAACTTCTTTCACTACGATGTTGATCTGCTTGTTGTTTCATGTGATTATGTGCCATAGTCGGGTTGTCCTTTAATATTTGGAGAACTTGTTGTTGATGCTCGATGTGATCGTCCACTGCTTGAACCTTAGATTTTTATTTTAGAGAAGAAGTGATGGAAGGAGGGTGGTATCCATAGAGTGCCATAAATGGTGTCATTTTTGTTGTCTTATGAAAGGAAGCGTTATACCACCATTCTGCCAAGGGTAACCATTTGAACCATTGTGTTTGTTTATCAGAGACGCAACAATGAAGGTATCCTTCCATACATTTTTTCACTATATTAGTTTTTCCATCAGATTGAGGATGATAGGATCAACTATGAGCCAATTGAGTACCCAAACAAGAAAATAATTCTGTCCAAAAATGTCCAGTGAAGATGATATCTCTATCACTTACAATAATCTTTGTGTTGCCATGTATCTTTTGAATTGTCTCCATGAATGCGGTGGCAACTATACTAACTTTGAAGGGATGAGATAGTGCACAAAAGTGTGTGTACTTGGTCAGTCTATCAACAATCACCATGTTGACACTCTTTCCTTCAGAATTTGGTAACCCTGTCATGAAATTCATGGAAACCTCCTCCTGATGCTGACTTGGGATGGCTAATGGTTGTAAAAGAATTGGGGTCTTAATTTTTTCCACCTTATTTTGGTGGCAAATGTTGGCCCTTGACCAAGTTTTGGGAGATCCTTGGTCAAGTTTGAGCTATTTTGGGACTTCGACAGCCTGTCGAAGATGGAGCACAAGATGAAGCAAATCTCGGCCCCTTTTTGGGTCCTTTTTTGGATTTGGGAATATGTAACGGGAATGGGATGTCGACCCATGGGTTTACCCATGTTTAGGCCTATTTTGTATGTATAAATAGAAGGTTAGGAAATGTAAGAAGTAGTGTGCAAGAGTTTTGCAAGTTGGCTAAGTGCTAAGAGTTGGATCTGTGTGATCAGGAATTATAAGGCATCGTTCATACTGTGTGAGACTTGCAGAGCTAAGGGAAAGTCATTGTAAGAGACTGTGAAGGCTTTGTACTGTAATGCAAGGAAGGAGGATCTAGTGAGATGTGAAGATCTCTTGTCCTATGCGGAGTAAGGGTTTTGTGGCTCTGTACATGTAGATGGCTGATTGAAGCTAATAAAGAAGAAGAGTTGGTGGACGTAGCCCCAGGGTGGGGGTGAACGACGTAAATATTGTGTTATTATGTTATGTGCGATGTTCTGATGTTTTTATGTGTTATTTTCTAAGTGCTTTGATATAGATAGATAGATAGATATGTTTATGCTTTGCGCTTATGATGAATCTGGATGCTAGATCTGACATCTGTGAACTTGCTTAGTTCTTGAATCTGCTAGATATGATCTAATTCCTTATGTTAAGTTCTTATATACATTAGATCAGGGTGAATGTTGCAATTCTCTATTTTCTCTACGGAGTAGATATTGGTTAGATAAATATGAAAAAATGGTGCCAAGTTCTCTATTAAGTGTTACAATCACATATATGTGTCCCAGCTAAGGTCCAGACACCCGAGTCCTGCAACTACCCCTGCCTCTACCTTGGGTGAGACTTCATCTACTTTGCAGGTGTTGTCGAAAGGGCCTATAGTTATGGTTTTGTTGGTGTGTTGTCGTAGCATTGAACCTTGGGTCTTCCCCTGTGCCAACAAATGGTTCTGTTGTCGGGACCTAAAACTATGATTGTTGGGAACTGAGGAAGAAGAAGCTTTGTGCAAAGATCTGACTTGAAATTGTGAAATCTCTATGCATATATCTGTTGCTCTAGTGTGCAGTACTCTACTAGTTTGGCAAGCTCTGTGCTAAGGAAAAGAAGTCTGATCTGAAGAAAAGAGGTAAGATCCGAAAGCTTTGTTCTCTAAGAAAGGTAAAAGTGAGAATTCTTGATTAAAAGAGGTAAGATCTGAAAGATCTGTGCTCTAATAAAGGTAAGAATATTGAAAATTTCTAGATCTAAAAGATTTGTTCTCTGTAGAAGTAAGATAAGTGGAAATTTGTGTTTCTAAAGCATGGATCTAGGTATGTTTGATTGATTATGTCCTAGCTTGAAAATTAGGGTATTCATAGATGAAAGAAGATTTGATATGAATAGATCTGATAAGAATAGTGAAAAATATGTTATACCTATGCACAGAAAGAATGTTTGGAATAATAAGTGTATGCAGGATCCTACAAATATTTTTTTGCAAGTTAGCTACCATGATCCTAGTGTGCAGTATAGGAAAGGATGGGGATCATTTAAAAGAAAGAGAGGATTAACCCTCTGTTACAGTTGAATAAGACCAGGACATATTGCTAAGGAATTCCTTGGGAGAAGACCCAGTTGTCTTTGTTGTAAAGCTATGGACCATGAAGTATTGGATTTTCCTAGAATGATTACTAATATTTAAGGAATGAACATGAGACAAGAAAACCCTAAGGCAAATCCAGAAACTAAGATTATGACAGAATCCTAGAAAGAATTAGAGAAAGAATTGCTACAGATGAAAGAAACCCTGAATGATCACCAACATGTCAAGTTATTAGAGATCTTCAAACAAAAAGAATGCCTTGAAGCAATAATAGGAGACATTGGCATTGATTGTGTTATAGATGAGGAAACACAGATGAATATTATGAAAGAGAAAACTTGGGAAGCTATAGGGAGGCATGCTATGATTCCTTCATTAGGAGGAATAGGATTGTTCAAAGGACAGTTGATAAACCTATGTGAAAAGCTCACTTGGATACCTATGAATGCCAATGGAACTTCGACAGAGGAAGATTTTGAGATTATTAAATTTATTGAGAATAGTTCCCCATTTACCATGCTACTAGGAAAAACTTGGATTGAAAGAGATTAGGCCAGAAGGCAAGAAGAACAAGAAGTTTTAGAACAAAAGAAGCAAGAGTTAAAAGAATTCATGACTAGAAGGATCACACACTTGATTGAAGAACAGAAGAACAGATCAAATCCATTTAACACTAGAAACCCGGATGTCGAAGTTTCAAGAGCAATAGAAGAACCACTGAAGATTGAAGTACCTATTCCAGATAAATAAGAAGGATCACCCGCGAATGTTAGGAAATGATCTCAACAACGCAAAGTCACTATGTCAAAAGAAGATAAGAATCAGAAGGGAAAAAGGAATACTGAGATGAAGCTCACTAGGAAGAAGGATAGAAATCTAAGTATGAAGCGAGCTAATATCGACAAGTTGCAGAAGGTTCCAAAGGAAACCTCGCAGAAGAAAAATTTGCAAAATTAGAGCTTTGCTAAGATATCAGAACAATGACACATGGCACTTCGCCATGACGAAGCAATATAGCTGTTGGGGACATTATAACCATTAAACCAATGCTCCAAACAGGCAGAAATACATTTATGGAAATACAACTCACCATCCAACCATTGGGACCACACCATAACGAATAGAACATAGTTAATGAAGGATTCATACCCATTGCAATCGATCCATTGTCAAGTTACCTATTTATCCCATCATGCCACGCACCGAGAACACTTTTTCCAAATGAGAATTTGAGCCCGCAGACTAAGTTGATTTTATATAGTGATCATCACACTCTTGTTATCTCTTCTATTGCAGTATCTAAGTTACCTTCCGAACCCGAGATTGTTAACCCCGAGTGCATATGTCGAACGAGTTGAGCACTGTAAAGAAAGTTGTTGAAGAATTTTTTATCAACCTCATGACTAAAAGAGTCATGTCGATGTTTATAGGTGTACATGAATCATCGATGAGAGGAATTCCAACCTCTCCATCCACTGCTCGTGGAATGAGACCATCCTGACCATCTGATGAAAAGTGAACCAAGCACAGACATGGTCTAGCGAATGCTAAATTGATCCCGACCATATTACCCACCTATATTCCACCCCTGAGCGGTGCAGTAAATCAAGAAAGTGTGCCCAGATATTTCAAATACACCTTGGTCACTGCATACCTCCTAAAGTGAATACACGTAGTTCGAGCAGGCCAAGATAAGATTACAGCGTTGAAGTTTAGCGACTTCAACCTTGGAGATCGCAATGTTTACAACATTCTCACCCCACATAAGTACCTGACCCAGACTAAGGGGAAGAATTCGAAGATAATCCCCCAGTAATGGACTATGAACCTTGCGCAGTCCACCCTGCTCAATGTCATGAAGATTCCCCACTTCGAATGACACTAGGAGGTAAATCCATGTGTCAAGATGTTGTTGTCTTGTTACCATAGCGGCTATTTGTGGCTAAACCATCATATAATAGTTGATCCTACGTTGATCAATCAGATCATGGGGTTGAGTATGCAAGGACCTGATCCAAATGAGTTTTACCCTAGAAAATCCATGGATCACACTCTAGCACAGCAGATCAAGGACACTTATGGAGATGTTGAGAAGGGCACGCGAGGTTACAAAGTAGATTCTATCTAGAGTGGTGTAGTGCACCTCGCCTGTCATTTGATTGTAGGGAAGTTATTCCGAAAGAACCGACCCACCCAAGCCATCGGTTTTGTAGTCGACCTCGCAGGGAAGTGCGTGGAAGGACTTCAAATGAATTGGGTTAAGTACCTGGTGAACCAGTTGGAACTCGACTGCAGGTAAGCATAGGATCTAGGATATGAATTTCATTTCAGTTGTATCTTGATCCTTATAGCTTTTATTTCCTGGGAGTTGCTGGAAGGTGTGACCTTCCTGAACATCGAGCTTTTTGAACCCCTAGCTGCGAAGTTCAGTACACTGTAGTAGTCAAGCGATATGAATAAACAATGGAAATCAAATGTTGTTTTCCATACCTACTACAATCAACTGAAGGTAGCCATACAATCCGAACCTCGCATGACTCCAAACACTCCGCACTAGTTCAGGCCTCTGATGAAGTTCAACAAAGATCGACATTTTATTTACATCACCGTGTGCGCTGATGAACACAAGCAATAACTTCAGTCCTACTACAAGCTAGCAAAGTTTTATCACTCGGAGTCACCTTCAGATTGCATCGAAGGCAAGCCCAGTACCCATCAAGTTATACGTGAATGAAAGAGTGTTTTAAAGGGTCAAATGGAAAAGGACTCAAATGGTAATGTTCTAACTCAGACAACAGGGGTAGCATGCACCAAAAATTAAGGTCTTGGCTAACTTCTATCATTAGTTTGGGAGTAATTATGAACAGAGGGAAGACTTGAGTGAGAGGACTGTAGGGACTACTGCAAACATCAGGTCTACAAAAGTCTAAGGAAGAAAGTTTCTAATCACAAGATCTTCTTGACATCAGAAACTAAGGAAGCTAAATAAACATCAAGATAATATAATGATCAAACATCCACCATAACATCACCACAATAATTCATGTGAATCTTTCAAAGCATGAAAATTTAGCATCAGAAGAAAATGTACTGAAAGAGAAGTTGATTTCCATTAGCAAAAAGGTCTTAAGTCTGGTACATCACTAGATCATAGTCACTTCATCAAAATATTACAAGTAAAGGGAGCCTTTCTCAACCATCGAAACCTGCTAAAGAAAATGATCTATATATTTATAACAAAAGGGAGGTAACAGTTGGAGGTACGAGATGGCCCCCTTCCCTTGAAAAACTCTAAAAATTTATTTTCCCTAACAACTTATCTAACCATCTATGCTATAAAATAGGAAAATGTTGGTGACTAATCCAACTAAAATTCAAACTGAATTGGTTCCCTTTTGTTGCGCAACTCCTTGTTTGCCATGTGTCCTTCAAAGCACGTGATTGTCTTCATGATTCCAACTGTTGCTTCTCCATCCTTCTTCATCATCAATTTATCCCAAAGATGTTAGCTTGGTCCTCCTAGATCCCTGGTCTTTATTGACAGCTTCTTTGGGTAGCAAATCTAGGTAGTGCACTACCAGGAGAAAAGGTAGTGCCTGTAGGTAGCATCCCTATGCTGAATATGTGTACATTCTCTGCTCTCTGTAAAATATTGGGTAGCTCCTGTAAGTAGCGCCTCTGTGTTGTGCCCATATGACAATTATGTTCTTTGCTAAATATTAGGTAGCGCCACTTTCGCTGCGTTTGTGTGCAGATCAGGTAGCATTGCCAAAAACACAACGCGTTCAATATTGAAAGTGTGTAGAGAAATTTGTGGTCTTTCATGATGACAAAACCATTTCAATTAAGTTCCTTGACTGTATAATGGGTAGTTCCTTTTACCACTGGAGAAACTAGCACTTAGCAAAAACTCAAAATCGAACTAGTTAAACGATTAACAGCCTGTATGATGGTATAGATAGTATGTGCATATCAGTTAACCCTCCCAAAAAGGAACAATTCTAAAAAATGAAGCTTACCATTACCCGCTATTTTTTCATTTTAACACTTAGCTTCACACTCTTTCTGGTAGAAAGAGGATCTTCAATTGGCACATCATAATTCTTTTTCTTAGCATTGGCAGGATTTTTTAGTGTAGTTGTGCTCCCCTTAGCTATTGGTTTATCATCCTCAATGGAAGATTCAACCAACACCTATAAATTCCTTTGGGCTACCTCATCTTGAAAGTGTTTCATATTTTCCTTTAACTTCATGTTCTGAGATTGAAAGCCTCTATTCTATCTATAAAGATTCTTCAGTTGTTATGAAGGGGTAGAGCCTTTCTCGCTGTAAACCTTGCCAAGTCAAGGGTATGATTGTAGCCAACCATGATCTCTTCCATCTGAGCCAAGTGGACCTTGTCTTATGCTTTAAGATGAGCTATTTCTTTCATTGCATATATAAGCTACTTGATAATACTTTTGTAGGTCTGGCTGTTAGGAGGGATAGTGGCATGCTCAATCTTAATAGGATTTTCCTCAAACTCCACTTCCTCCTACATGGGAAGTGTCTTGTCCACCTCATCAGGTTTCTTAGTGGCCTTACTTTTACCCTTCTTTCTCTGTACAATGGTTTCTTCATTTCTTACCATAGGCTCCTCGAAGTGTTTCACAGGGGTTTCCTCTTCTCTCGCCAAAGGTCTTTTAGTACCTTTACCTTTCTGTACAAGGGATTCTTGTTTTCTTTAGACATGCTTCTAAATGCCTTTCTCAGAGGTCTCATCTCTCTTCTCCAAAGGTCCTTTAGCACCTTTACCATTCTTCTTTTGTACAAGGGTTTCTAATTTCTCCTCTACAAGATTTTCAATATTCTTCCCCTTCTTCTTTTGAATAGGGATCTCTGGTAAGGATTGCACTCTATAATCCTCCTTAGGAATTGATGACCTTGTGAAAGGTATTTTACCTTTGATTTCGACTAATGGAGGAGAATAGGAAACGAGAAGTTTCTTCCCTCTCTTAGATGTAGCTTTGGTAGAAGGAGGCACCTCTTCTAACCCCGGTGGAGGAGGTGGTGAAAAATATATGTGTGGAGAAGGACAAACTTCCTCCTCAACTTCAATGACCTTCTTGTTGACCTCTGACACTTGAACATGGGGATTTTCCCTTTCTCTTCATACTGGTCCCTGCTTTGGTAGCACTAGTAGGTGACAAAGAACTTGCTCTCTGTGATTGAGGAGTGGGTGCTAGATCCAACTTAAAATGAGGGGTAACCAAAAAATGCTCCCATGAAATATCTTTCTTGCCCAATTCCTCAGATACTAGCATTATGATTAATCCAGAGTGGAAAAGGCTAGAATCCACATGTTTAGATTTGGCATGTATCATGTCTGACATCTTACCTAAACTCCTCAACAAGTAATAAGGAATATTCATATCAACCTTACCAGTAAAATGTAGCAACAATATTATATGGTACTGGTATAATGTGTTGAATCTCCCTTCACAAGTAAAATATCTCTGTATGATCTTCAATAGTCTATCAAATTGTTCAATCAATTGGCTCCTTGGCATACTTTTGGACAGGTCATTGGCTTGATATTCAGTTTTAAAGAGATCTTTTTCAGAAGTTGAACTCAAAGCCATGGATTTGAACCACCTTTCACCTATAATGGGGATCCCTGTTGCAGTTAAGATGGAGGCTTCAGTCACTTCAAACTCCAAATCCCCAAACTTAGTTTTCTTACCATCAAACTGCAATGCAAACTGTCTTGCTACCTATGGATGGCCTCTCTACATGTTCTGATAGAAGAAGAGGCACCCTAATCTTTGAAAGGACTCTCTTTCCATGGGTTCTATATTAAAAAGAAGCATGTCCACTGGTTTTGTCCTAACTATCTTGCCTCCTTTATGTGCGTTCTTCGATTTAGGGGTCTCCATGACTCAGAATGAGGGCTCTAAAAGGTTTGGTAATGCTTATGAGACTTTGAATGGGGTTTCAAATATGCAAGGCTGGCCCTATACAACTGAGTAAAATGTTTAATTTCGAGATGAAAGGAGGCAGGGGAAGCATCGAGAGGTTAAGTAGCGCCTCTGGGTAGCGTAACACATACACAGAGGATAGACTATTCTAAAGCTTGCAACTTCAAGGGCTAAAGAAAACAATAGAAATCTGACTCATATACGAGCCATGAGGTTTACAGGTCTGAAAAAGAGAGGAGATGAGGCTATCATAAAAGGATGAATCTTTTACCGCTGTGCAAACTTAGCAAAATAAAAACCCGAGGACAAATTTCTTGTGAAGATTAATACACAGAGGAGGTAACAATGGATACCTGCGTAGTAGACACATGTTGAGCTCTTCAATGCAATATTAGGATGAACTTTGAGAAAACCTCGGCCCTGGAATCTTTCTCAACATTAGATTTAGTTTACATGTGGTCGCTTGATCAACACTTACGAATTTGAACAACATAGCACTATTGAGTCTTTCAAAATTAAAAGAAAACCATTACCAAAGCTCATAAATGCAAGATCTTTGAAGGCATCCTTAATTGACTTTTGGAACTGAAAACAATGGACATGACATCAGTCATGGCAATCATGTCTCAGGGTGGAAGTGTGATGAACGTGATAGGCACTATGGAATTGCCTGATGAGTAGGCAACACATCCACTTCAAAATATAATTAGAAAAGTAAGCAAGGACATTTGAGGTATGCTTATGAGGTCATGAGTGAGGATAGAGGAGTGTCACATCAATATAGTCATGGGAGGGATCGATCTAGGGATAAATCATGAAGGGAACCAAAATAAAACATGAGCTAGGAATGGTTTAAGGAAAATGTCAAATTGAGGATCAAATTAGAGCTAAGACTCAAAAACTTTAATCATCTAAGGGGTCCTACCAATCATACATTTTAAAGGGATGAGACCTTAAAAGAAAAAATGAAAAACTAAGGCTTAAAAAGGATTCAAAACAATCTAAAAAGACCCAAGTAAATTTAGTGTGATAACACAGAGGAGGACTTGGAGGAGATCACCAAGGACTGGTCGACGAACCTCCTTGTTCCAGCGGACCTTGCGGAGATATCTGACATCGATAGCCCAAAAAATGCGTAGGATACACCCGGACCTAGCAGGGCAAAGAAAAATGAAGAGGTCCAAGAATTAGACAGCACATCCGTGAAGACTTCTTCCATATCTCCAGAGCAAGGAGGTGATGGTGAACAGTTAGGTGACAAATAAGTCAAATAGAAGCAAGGAGACAAGGTTGGTCCCCTAAAGAAGAGGAAAGGTTCTCCTTTAAAACCTTCCTCTGAGAAGAAATCGAAGGCCACCATGACCAAGATGCAGACCATCCTTACCTCCGATGATTTCGACTTCCTCATAGAAGCCCTAGAAGATGCTTCGCTGGAAATAGCAGAGAAACAAGAAGCAAAGCAAGAGGATATGTATGATCGAATTGAGACTAAACTCTGAGGGGTACAACAAGCCCTACAATCAAGATGTGTAGTCTCGACTGCACCGAGAGAGCCAAAATTGGGAGATGATCCAGGTCAACTCCACCGCTTAGCTGATACAGTCGAAGCTCACCTTCGACGAGAACAGAAAGAAATAGCGCAATCCACCCAGGATTTAACACAAGTACAAGGGGTACTAGTAGAGAAACACAGTGCTGCAGAATGGGAAAATATTTCTCTCTAAGCAAAGTTTGACGAAGAAAAAGAACAACTACAACAAGGAAAGGAACAGTTGCTCACGGAGAAACTCGAAGTAAAGGAAATGGTCAACATATCACTTTGATCTATGACAGTCATAGAAGTAAAGGCTGAAGATCGAGTTCCACAACAAGTAATGCAACTTGAAGAAGTGATCCTACAGCTACAACAATTCATCACAGACTTGGAACTATGTGCAATACCTGAGACCCCACAATATGTATGAGACCAAAGGGAAGCAACCGCCAGGAGCGCAGTTGAAAGGCTCAAGGCTCTTACCTTGGAATGTAAGCACCTCACCGATCACAGTGCTCAGAGCTGTGAAAAACTCACAGAGAACCCAAAATTGAAGGAACTAGAGTCATAAATCCAAGAGGTGAAGTATCAAGATGAAACAATACAGGCGCAACTGAAGTCCCTATCAGTTGTGGAAAGAATGAAGTGCTCCCAAGAGAAACGCACTGAACAACATCAAATCCATACTATCCAGAGCAGAGTTATGAAGGTAACTCAGAAACTCCAACCTGTGCAAGATAAGAAATATCAATTGTTTACAGAAGTAGAAGGCCAAGGAGTAGAGTTAGAGCAGGTTATCACTACAGCTGAACAACATCTAGGGACTGATCAACGATGCAGTCATCCATGAGTTCACAGAATAGGAGATTGTGGCACAACAACAAGTTGAAGCAGCTCGAGCCAAGATTGAGGCATTTGAAGCAGAACTATCTAGACTGGAGTGACTCGCGATGAGTCACAGGTGAGTGTTGAGGGCCTGTTAGCCCTTGACCAAGTTTTGGGAGATCCTTGGTCAAGTTTGACCTATTTTGGGACTTCGACAACCTATCGAAGATAGAGCGCAAGACGAAGAAGATATCACTGGATCTCGACCCCTTTTTGGGTCCTTTTTGGGATTTGGGAATATGTAACGGGAATGGGATGCTAGCCCATGGGTTACCCATGTTTATCACTATTTTGTATGTATAAATAGAAATATAGGCAATGTAAGAAGTAGTGCGCAAGAGTTGTGCAAGTTGGCTAAGTGCTAAGAGTTGGATCTGTGTGATCATGAATTGTAAGGCTTTGTGCATACTGTGTGAGACTTTCAGAGCTAAGTGCAAGTCATTGTAAGAGACTGTGAAGGATTTGTGCTGTAACGCAAGGAAGGAGGATCTAGTGAGTTGCGCAGATCTCCTGTCTTATGCGAAGTAAGGGTTTTGTGGCTCTGTGCATATAGATGACTGATTAAAGATAATAAATAAGAAGAGTTGGTGGACGCAACCCCAGGGTGGGGGTGAACCACGTAGATATTGTGTTATTATTCTCTGTGCAATGTTCTGATGTGTTTATGTGTTATTTGCTAAGTTCTTTGATATAGATAGATAGATAGATTTGTTTATGCTTTGTGCTTATGATGAATCTGGATTCTAGATCTGACATCTGTGAACTTGCTTAGTGCTTGAATATGATAGATATGATCTAATTCCTTATGTTAAGTGCTTATATACATTAGATCAGGGTGAATGTTGTGATGATTTGCTTTCTCTGCAAAGTAGATATTGGTTAGATAAAGATGAACTAACAGTGCCAAGTGTTATATTAAGTGTTACAATCAAAGATTTGTGTCCCAGCTAAGGTTGCAGACACATGAGTCCTGCAACCACCCATGCCTCTACCTCAGGTGAGATTTCATCTGCTTTGCAGGTGTTTCGGAAAGGGATGGTAGTTAGGGTTTTGTTGGTGCATTGTTTTAGCGTTGAACCCTAGGTCTGCCCCTGTGCCAACAACAAACCAAACATTCTACCACAAACCTTTGAACATCAGTTTTAAGGCCATCCCAAAAAAATTCCTTCTTGACCCTATGGTAGGTTTTTTAAAATCCCAAGTGCCCTCCTACTGGAGAGGTGTGCAATTCCAATAGTAACTTTTGTTTGAGTTGGGAGTTCTTACATAAATATAAGCGATCTTTGTACCATAGTGAATCATTTTTCCATGTAAATGTATCTGATGTACTGGAATTCCACTGCAACCTTTGAATGAGAGTCCACACTTTTTCGTCATTCTTCCATTCATCCCTTGATTATATTATCCAATCGGGTTGGATGATCGAGATAGCACAGAGAAAGGCCTCAACATCTTCATCCTTCCTTGAGAGTGCATCTACCACAACATTTTGCTTCCCTTTTTTATAGACAATTTCAAAATCATAACCCAATATCTTGGTTACCCATTTTTGTTGTTCTTATGAAGATAGTATTTGTTCCAAGAAGTATTTAAGACTATCATGATCTTTTTTGACCTTGAA
>ML785852.1:1681442-1714108 GCA_009831015.1 Picea engelmannii
ATCATGATCTTTTTTGACCTTGAAGTGCCTACCTATTAGGTAAGGATGCCATTTCTTCAATGCATGTAGTATTTCCATCATTTCCTTCTCATAAATGGGTTTGTGTAAGTCCTTTCCCTTGAGTGGTCGACTTTCAAAATCCAGGGGCTTTCCTTCTTGTATTAGGACAACACCAATTCCATTTCCCGAGGCATCACATTCCACAATAAAGGTCTTTGTGAAGTCTAGAGTGGTCAAGATAGGAGATTTGCACATCACCTCTTTAAGTTTTTCAAAAGATTTAGTTTCCTTTGGAGTCCATGAAAATGCATCCTTCTTAGTTAGTTTCATTAAAGGTGCTACTATTCTTCTAGAGTGCCAAACAAACTTGCAGTAGTAACCTGTCAAACCCAAAAATCCTCTAAGATTCTTTAATGTTTTGGGAATCATCCAGTCCATCATGGCCTTAATCTTGTTAGGGTCTACCTTGACACCTTCACGAAATACAATATGACCCAAATACTCTACCTCCTTCACTCCAAAGAAACACTTGTATGGTTTGGCATATATTTTTTTCTCCTTTAGTAGTTGTAGCACCTTGTCAACATGTCGCACATGATCCTCCCAAGACTTGCTATAGATTAACATATCATCAAAAAATACTAACACAAATTTTCTAAGGAAGGGCTTGAAAATGGAATTCATTAACCCTTGGAATGTAGAAGGTGCATTTGTAAGGCCAAAAGGCATGACCAAAAATTCATAATGGCCTTCATGAGTTTGGAATGTTGTTTTTGGGATATCTTCTTCCTTCACTCTAATCTATTGATACCCTAAACATAGATCCAACTTTGTGAAATAGATTTCTCCATGTATTTCATCTAACAATTAATCAATGACAGGAATGGGAAACTTATATTTAATAGTGATCTTGTTGAGCTCTCTCTAATATGGACACATACGCCATAAGCCATCTTTCTTGAATACCATTACCACCAGTGCAGAGTAAGAACTTTGGCTAGGTCTAATAATGCCAACCTCTAACATTTCTTCAACCATGTGCTCAATTTCACTCTTCTAGGCATAAGAGTATATGTATTGCCTGGTGTTAGGAGGAACACTCCCAGGAATTAGGTGAATATCATGATCATGATTTTGAGTGGGTGGAAGACCTTTGGAAATATCTTCAAATACTTTAGAATGCTTATCAATGATCCCTTGGAGATCTAGAGGAATAGATGGCTTAGATGTTTGAACATCTAGTGAGCATAGTTGTGCACTAACACCTTGATGCCCCTTTTTCATTAATTTTTTCATGCCATTAGAGCTTATCACCTTACCAGGTTTCCCTGTGATACCTCTTAACTCAATTTCTTTTCCTTCCAATGAAAATTTCATGAAAAAATCTTGAAAATTAAAAGTCATTGTTCCTAATGATTGTAACCATTAGATTCCTAGTACAACATCAGCACCACCCATGGGTATAGCAATAATTGTACTATCCATTACATATTCCCCCATAGTAGGATTGATCTTGTTGCATTTTCCTAAGCAATTGATAGTTCCTCCATTTGCAATCATTACTTGAAACTCTGGTGCTGGATATACAAAGAAATTGAGAGATTTGGCTAATTTATAGTGAATGAAATTATGAGTACTGCCAGAATCAATTAGGACTATTACCTTTTTATTTTTTATATATCCTTTGATCTTGAGGGTTTGAGGAATGTTAATTCCAGCCAATGCATTACACAATATCGTGGGAGTCAACTCTTCAGACGAAATTGCTTCTACGTTTTCATCTTGAGATGGTTCTTGTTCTTCTTCCTCTTCACAATCTATGTATCATAATTTCTCCTCACCACACTTATGTTCCTTACTGTACTTGTTGTCACAATTAAAGCATAAACCTTTTTCTTTTCTTTCCTCTAATTTTTGAGGTCTCAACCTTGTAGGTTGAGGTGTTTTAGAAGAAGGAGTATTAATCTCTCTATAGATGTTAGGATTGGTCCTTCTAGTAGCCATAGCCAGCTTTTTAATTTCAACATTTCTTGCCACCCTAAATGCATTCTCCAATGGTTTGGGTTCCCAAAGGAGAACCTCATGTTGAATGTTATCTCTTAAATTTCCTATGAATACATTAATCAAGTACTCATATAGAATATCGGTTACCTTTATATTCAATCTTTGGAAGTTCTCAATGTGCTCTATAACTGAACCCTTTTGCTTGAGATTTATAAATTGGATAAATAAGGTATTGCTCCTTGTATCCTCATAGTGTGCTATCATTTCTTCCGTGAAAATTGTCCAAGTGATGAGTGATTTGCGAGAACAAAGCCATCAATACCATACAAATTGATTAGGTTCTAAATATAAAGAAGCAATTCGTACCTTTTGTGTATGTGGCACATTATGTAGATCAAAGAAATGCTCCATATGAAGTATCCATGTGATAGGGTCCTTGCCATCAAATTTCGTCATATTGATCTTAGGAACGTGGTTGGTCTTCAACCCAAAGTTGGAGTTTCTCCATTCTTGATTCACCTTCCTTGTGTCCTCATCATGAATTTCATGGGATACATTTTCACTTTCAGGTGTCCTCTTTATTACGAGATTTTTCAATCCTTCCATGATCTCCTCTTTTAAACCATCCATCTTTGCCTCAACTTAGCTTCCATCTATTGTAGTTCATCTTTTGTTACTATCTTCTTTTATAAACCATTTATGTCCCTACGCATTTCTTCACCTTCATCAAGAGTCCAAGTAGGATTGTTTGGAGGCTTATTTGGTGTAGAAGTTCCCTTTTTTGGTGGCATGTTAGACAAGTATATCTTTAAACCTTGATTGTATCTCCAAAATTCCGGCCCTTATGATTATAATTTTTTTTGTTGTTGTAGGTCTCTGATATTTCTTCTCTGCAATGCTACAGGTCTGATCAAAATTGGATGTGCCAAGTGGAATTTACGGTAACTTCCCCACAAGTTGTTGATTTTTTTTCCTTTCAAGGAGATCTCATTTGTATAGCGTTCCCTATACAAAATAATTGATATAAAATTATGAAACTTGTACCAGAAATACTATGTCTTGTCCACTATCCAATGCAACTAGTCACACTCAAATTGGATACTCTAGGAATAAGTTATGATTGTTTAACCCGGAACACCTGCTTGAGACTAGTCAATAGGAGTAGTCAGATACCCTATATTCCACATGGTGTATCTAAAAATGTAAGATGAAACATAAGCTAAAATTGTTACCACAGATACCCTACTAATTTATGTGAATATCCTCTAGAGTTCAGGGTCTGAAACATTACAAAAAAAAGTTTATAGTGAAAATTCCACAATGACTCAATTTAGGATCATTCTAGAACCATATCTTAGAAAGATCGTATCTCCGAAAGTATAAGGCCTCAGGAGATGAAATTTTAACCCAATGTACCTTGATCCATATACTAAATATCATCCAAGTTGTTCCTTTTGAATCATTGTAGAAAAAAAGTTATAACGAAAATTCCAAGGTGTATCAGATGTATCAGAGAAACCCCAAGACCTTGAGCTCTGATACCATATGTTAGGAACCAAATATCAATATAGCATAGAAAAACCTTAGAATAAGTACTCAACTCTTTGAAAAGGAGAGAAATTCAGATAATAAGCCTCTTTGAGAGGGCAACCTCCTTATGCCCACATAAATGTTTAATTACAAGATGATTCCAAATGAAAATGTCTCCTTGGTATATATAGGAGACTAGGAGGTATAATTACAACTAATGGACTAAAGCCGACATAAATAAAATAACATTACTCATGTAATATGCCCCAATTAAGGGGTAATGAGCCATTATTTATGGCTTAACAGACTCTTGTTACACATGTTATTCTTTATGGATGTGAAGTCTATGGCTATAGTATCTCTCGTGAATCTTGGAGAAAGATAGAGAAAATACAAAAGAATTTTATAACTTATAATCTCAAAATTAAAGGAAATACGCCCTATCCCATCATTCTCTTAGAAACAAGCATCTCCCCCATTGAGAGCATGGATATGACTAGATACCTAATGTATAAAAACAAGTTAAACATGGAAGACAAGAGGCTTCCTAAAATTGCTTCGAAATCGAGTCATAACCACCATCGACTCAAGCGAGGATGACATAAAGATGCCTTGTCTTGGCTAAACTATTGGGGAATCATGGAAGACACCATTTTTTAGAATAAAGATACTGTTAAAAAAAGCGTCAAATCAAGATTTAAGGAGAAAATGGGGTGTAATAAAGAGTTAGAGAAAAAAAAAGACTAAGGTATTATAAGGATGTAATCAACCCTAATCTGTAAGATCAAAATTATATATATGTTTTTCCAAGTGTAAAGAAAAAAATAAACATTGCTAAGATAAAAACAAATTCTCATGAGCTCCATAGTGAAACTGGGCATTGGTCAATTCCTAAAACGTCATGGGATCAAATAGTGTGTCACCTTTGTGGCACTAAGAAGATTGAAGATGAAACACACTTTCTCTTAGATTGTCCAGCCTATATCCATATTAGATCTCATTTTCAAAATATTTGTCACACTACCAACCTTCCTAATCTCTTAACTCAACAAAAGTATGGTGATCTTGGAAAGCTTTTCCTAATGCTTTTCGAGCACATAAACAAAATTCTAAAAAATCTCAAGTAATCACTTACCCTCTTAAGGTCTGATAAACCAATTCAATCTTATTCATCATCATCATCATAAAAAATTTAAAAGTAGTTTAACCATTTTATATTTAAGATAATTTATTTAAAAAAATTAAATATTATGGTTAAATATAGTTATTATAATTTAATTAATAACTTTAATTTAAACTATACATGATTAAATATATATTAGATTTATTTATAAAAAGTTGTGATTTCGTTTTAAAATATTATATTAAATAATCTTGTAAATGGTGTATATATTCATTTAATCAATATCATTAAAACTACTATCATATTAAATTATAAATTATTAAGCTGTGTTTTAACTACCATAATAATAAAAATTCGAATCGAGGATCAATATACCCGCCTTTTAATTTAGATATTAATAACATAGATATTAGATTTATTTATAAAAAGTTGTGATTTCGTTTTAAAATATTATATTAAATAATCTTGTAAATGGTGTATATATTCATTTAATCAATATCATTAAAACTGCTATCATATTAAATTATAAATTATTAAGCTGTGTTTTAACTACCATAATAATAAAAAATCGAATCGAGGTTCAATATACCTGCCTTTTAATTTAGATATTAATAACATAGAGTATGGTCTAAGACCATAATGTTTACAAGTTAAGATTAACCACCACACCTTTATTACTCATTAATGGTGAGTCATAAATGCAATAAATGAGATTAAAGACCATAAACAGTATAGGTCAAAAATAGTTAACATATCTCTCCTTACTTATTAGTGATGAGTCATAAATGCGATTAAATACCATAAATACTATAGGTCAAAATTAGTTAACATGTTTTCCATATATCTATTAATATTAATTTAAAGGATAAATATAATAATATTTACAAATCAAAATTAATTAGATATATAGTTATAAACCATAAACAATATAAATTTAAATTAATTAACATATTTTCCACATTTTTATTAATATTAACTTAAAAAAAATTAATATTACAAATTTCATTAATATTAATTTAAACTATGTTCTCGAGGTGTAGGACAGTCGGTGATAGAGTGTGTTGTTAAGCCACTCCGTGTTGAAAAGCCACCGGTTCGAAACTTGTGGGGACAAAAAATCCAACCATGTTAATGGTTGGTGTGGCTCAGGCCGGGTGCGATCCTCGGATGATTTTGACGGCTTAGATGCCCCTGAGTCACGGTTTCTCAAGCCAAAGGTTAATCCCGCTGCCAAGAAGGTCCGGACAAATTAACAAACAAAAAAAATATTAATTTAAACTATAAATAAAATATTATAAATTACATATTATTAAGTTAATATTAAATTTTAAAAATAATAGTTTATATTTAATAATAAACTATTAGACTATATAAATTCAACATAGAAAATAATTAAAAAATAATAATTTTAGACAAGTACTTTATTGAGAGGGGGTGAATCAGTAATAGAACAACTTAATCATTTTTAATCATAAAATGCAAGTGTTATATCAATGTAGCATTATCATCCCATAGTTTCTGAGTAAATAAACAATGAACAAATGAGCAATCATACACATACACAGTACACCAGTGTTTTTATGTGGAAACCCAAAGCGGAAGAAAACCATGAAATGTTTTTTCTTATATGTATTTAAGAATTACATTCATTGGAAGCACCAACTTCCTTTGTTTTCCAATTGCAACTAGAAGGAGGCTCCAACTCTCTAGTTTCTCAAGCTACAACTTGAGGGAAGATTCAACTCCCCAATTCTTTGGCTACAACCAGAAGGAGGTTACAACCCCCTATGTTCTCCGGATACAACCAGAAGTTGGCTACAACCACATCATCTCCCTGTCCAATCACCCCTTCATAGAAGTAGAATGATGAAACTACTGTCACACTATCACTGTGAGATATACTATTGCAAATCTATACCAAACAATCTGTACGATAAACAATTGCATCAATCATGCACCAACCTATAACTCAACTTGTACAATCAATGAGTGCATCAACCATGCACCAAATATGTACCAATCATGCATCAAATACACATAAACTATGATTCATCAATATATACCAACATAATCAGCTATACACCTCATGTATGTGCCAACTCATCAACTACTTGTCTCAACCATGTATCCAACATGTACCTAAACCAAAATCCCTCATCAATTTCATCATCCAAATCGGATTTGTAACTATGTAATAAACTTGGTGTATATGATCACATACCTACAAACCTTCCTTAACTTTAACAAGAAGAGACTAGCATTTTCATCAAACTTTACTTTAGTCTCACATGACTAATTTTGGATTAGTCAACAACCCTAACTTGAAATAATAATAACTATGTACATGTAATGAATAAAGATATTAAAATAGTACACAATGTTCTTCAGTGTCTTTTATGCAATTCCTCCAGGTTTCACTGCTTGGAACCTCTCAGAAAAGGAGTTATAGCAAAAATGGAATAGCTTGTTGAATTCTGGTTTATTCTAGAGAGCGAACTTGTAGAGAGTTCCCCACATGGGATATTTGTTGCTTGGATCTAAAAATGATACATAGAATACTACAAATTGTACTCTAGCCAATAAATTTGGTCTTACTTAATTTGGATCTTTTATGAATAAGTTATGACATTTTTACCCTAAATACTTGTTTTAGACTAGTTTCAGGACTAGACACAAACCCTATTTTCCACAGAGCGTAACTCCAAAAATACGACCCACGAGATGAAATTTTTATCACAGATACCTGGATATGTTTCCTCAACAATCTCCATATTTCATAGTCTGAATCATTATAGAAAAAACGTTATTGCCAAAATGGTGAGATGACATGTAAATAACATACCTTAGAAAACATCATCAAAATAATTTATCCTTCCTTGAATTTCGGCCTTCTTTACTTCGTCTTCCCTCTAAAATTCACCTTAGATATCCTTTGGTTACTTCAGTCACTTGTAGATATTCAATATGCTCAAGTGTGATTAAAATGAGAGACCCTTGCCTCTTATTTATACTTTTATGTAGCTTCCTCAAGGGGTTACCTTCTAACCATCTTAAACCACTTTCCTTGTTTTAGGGCTAACCCACTTCTAACCACTTGTCCACTTAGTAATTTCTCCATTAAATTTATTATTTAAATAATTTATTTTCTATCCGCTTTGACTTATAGTACACTCATCACTTCACTTTATTATTTAAATGATTTCTTCTTTGCAACCCTTTGACTACTTTGACCTTTTGGGGCTTCTAGATGACTCATGAGGGTTCTCCAACTTCACATGGCCATAACTCTCTAACTGTGAGGAGTTATGTGACGTTCCACATACCATCGAAAATGGAATGACATGTACTATCCATCCAAAACAGTCTTACCTTCAAATATATTAAAACTCATACCATTATACATAAGACAAACTTGGGTCCACTACCCAAAACTTTGTGCTACCAGAATTCACTACCAGTCTTTTTTCAAGGGTTGACATCAATGAAAACCAACCCAAATAATCAACAATATCCCCCTTTGGAATTGATGGCAACACTCATATGAAATACTGAAGTCATATCACTCATGCTCCCCTTGTGACCATCGCTCCCCGTGGAACCATGCCTCTGTGCTCTTTCTCCAAGCATTTACCTTTGCATATGATAAACCTCTCCCCCTTTGTCATCAATGGAAAATGTATCTTTCCATCCGGGGATGCTACCCCTATCTAAACTCTTCCTGAAACTGATCTTCCAACTAAAATTGTCCTCTTTATGGTGCCTCCTCATGTAAATCTAAGACATATAAGATAAGCATTCAAAACGGTTCATTTTGGAGTAGAAATTACTCTGAGTCTCTGGAGAAGATACTCAAAGGTTTCCTTTAGAAGAGGTTTTGTAAAGATGTCTTCCACTTGTTCTTTTGTGCGCACATATTCAACTCTAATGTTCTTCTTTACAATTTGTTCCTGTAGAAAATGATACTTTATTGGAATGTGCTTCATCTTGGAATGCATCACTGGGTTTTTTGAGATATTGATGACACTTTTATTATCACAATATATTGGAATGGGATCATCATACTCAACCTGTATATCTGTCAAAGTTTGTTTCATCCATAGAAATTAAGTACAACATCCTGCTGCTGCAATATACTCTGCTTCGGCTGTAGATAAATATATTGATGATTTTTTCTTACTTAGCCAAGATACCAAACACTCACCCAAGTAGAATGATGTTCCACTGGTGCTTTGTCGGTCATCAGTGCAACCTACCCAATTTGCATCTGTGTAGGTAATAAGTAATAGATCATTTCTTTTTCGATACCATAATCCAAACTCTTATGTTCCTTTGAGATATCTGAAAATCCTCTTCACTGCTAATACATGTGATTCCTTTGGTGCTACTTGAAATCGTGCCACCTGTCAAACTGCATGCATTAAATGTGGTCCAGATGCTGTCACATATAGTAAGCTACCAATCATTGACCTATGTTTCCTCTGGTCTGTAGACTTTTAATTATCATGTTTTTTCAACTTGCAACTGGTTTTCATAGGAGTGGTAATTATTTTGCAATATTCCATTACAAACCTCTTTAGCATTTCTCTGATATACTTAGTTTTAGAAATAAAAATTCCTTGGTTTCTTTGACGTATCTAAAGACCCAAAAAGAATGATAGTTCTCCAAGTAATGACATTTCAAATTCATTATGCATATCCTTTGCAAATTTTTGGTTTAACCTGTCATCAGTACTTCCAAAAATAATATCATCAACATAAACTTCAATTAACAAAATACTATCTTGAGTTACCTTGATGTAGAGGTTTTTGTCTACACTTCCTTTTTTGAACCCTACCTGTTGTGGATATTTATTCAGTTTAGAGTACCATGCTCTAGTAGCCTGTTTTATACCATACAAGGTCTTCTTCAATTTACACACATAATCTGCGTTCTCTAACAACTGAAACATTTTTGGTTGTTCAATGTAGAGTTCTTCTTCAAGTTCTCTGTTCAGAAAAGATGATTTCACGTCTATCTGATACACTTTAATATTCTTGGATCACGCATAAGATAAAAGCAATTGGATTGCTTCCATTATGGAAACTGGGGAAAATGTCTCTTCAAATTCGATTCCTTCAACTTGTGCATATCCTTTACATACCAATCTAGCTTTGTTCCTTGTAACTTGTCCATATTCATTCATTTGATTTATGAAAATCCACTTTGTGCCAATCACATTCTTATTCTTTGGTCTTGGAACCAATTCTCAAGTGTCATTCTTCTCTATTTGATCCAATTCTTCATCCATGGCCTTATTCCATAATTCATCCTTGCTGGCCTCTTCAAAACTGCTTGGTTCAATTGTAGATAAGAGTGTTAGGTTCATTTGTTATGGTGAACTTATTCTTCTTCTAGTATCAACTCCTACATCTTTGTTTCCGATAATTTGATCTGAAAGATGATTATTATGTACTCATTTTCTAGGTGTCTTTGGAGGCACTTGCTGAACTTGCTCTTCTACTTCTATCTGATCCTCTTCATCTTCCCCTTATAATTCTTGTCCATCTTCTTCTTCTTCTTCATAAAGTTGTTCCATTGATTCATTTTCTTATTTCTTTAATTCTCGTCCACCTATTTCATCAATTGTTACATTGATTCTTTCCACAACTTTGTTCAACCTCATATTGTAACACTTGTATGCTTTCCTTGTACTTGAGTAACCAACAAGTACTCCTTTGTCCACATGAGAGTCAAACTTTCTCATTCTGCCATCTTCTCTTTTGATGTATCATTTTCTTCGAAATACTCTGAAGTGCTTCACATTTGTTGGTCTTCCTTTCCATAGCTCATAGGGAGTTTTGTCATTGTTGTTTCTAAGAATTACTCTATTTTGAATGTGAACTGTTGTATGCATTGCATGTGTCCAAAACATGTCTATCAATTTTGAATCCATTAGCATTATTCGAGCCATTTCTTGTATTGTCTTTTTCTTTCTTTCAACAACTCCATTCTATTGAGGTGTCATAGAAATAGAGAATTGAATTTTTATTCCATGCCTTCTACAGTAGTCCATAAATTCCTTTGAAGTGAACTTTCCTCCATTATCAGATCTCAAACATTTGATTTTTGAATCCATTTGATTTTCAACCATTTCTTTGTAGACCTTGAAGTTTTCAAAAACTTCCGACTTATTCCTAATAAATTAAACTGCAGTCATTCTTATATAATCATCAACTAATAACATAAATTATTTATCACCTTTTAAGCCCTTTGTTTTAGTTGGTCCAACAAGATCGATATGCACAATTTCCAATGGTCTTTTCGTTGAATATTCCTTTGATTTGAACATGGTCTTTGTTTGCTTTCCTTGTTGACAATGCTTTCATAAAGTATTGGTTGGTCTCATGATCTGGCCCATTTCTCTAACTGCTTCATTTTTGCTAACTTTGACAAGGTTATCAAAGTGTATGTGAGCCATTCGTCTGTACCATAGCCAACTTTCATCTTCCTTTCCTAGACAACACTTTTCATTTCCAATTTCACTTAATACATATATGTTTCTTAAAGTTCTTACAGTTGTTGAAATCAATTTTCTTGAACCTTATTTTTTTATCTCACACTTATGTGAATTGAAATTAATTTTATGACCTTGGTCACACATTTGAATTACACTTAGAAGATTATGTTTCATATCTTCTACTAGTAGAACATTTTCTTCCTTGGTATTCTTGTTTCCAATTTTGACTGTGCCTTTTCCAATGATTTTAGTTGAATCATCATTTCCAAAGGAGACTTATCCATCTCTTTCCTTTCTTAATGTAAGAAACTTGTCTTTATCATCTGTCATGTGTTTTGAACAACCAGTGTCAACATACCAACCACGTTTCTTCTTCTTAGCTTGTAGAGCGATTGTGCATTCTCCATTGCTATATTGATTCTTCTTTCTTATCCATGTTCTCTTCTGAGGTTCCTGTCTATGATTGTTGTAGTTGTTGATTAAGCTTGGTTGTCATTGACGTCAACCCTTGAAGAAATCCTTGTGGCACAAGGTTTGGGTAATGGACCCAATGTTGTTTGATGTAAAGATGATTGATTATTGTCTTGTCATGGTGGATAAGAAGTAAAAATGGATGAACTCCAAAGTGGTCCATTTATGGTGAAATCCCTCACGGGAAGACGCTTTGCAGAGTGAGAGAACCCATGATTATTTGAGGAATAATGAGATGGACATTGAATTTGTGAGTGAAAATATCCTAGATGGATAGTGATTGTCATGTCATTTCCGGTGTTATGTGGAACGTCACATAACTCCTAACGGTTAGAGAGTTATGACCATATGAAGTTAGAGAACCCTCATGAGTCTTATAGAAGCCCCCAAGAGTCAAAGTGCTTTGCAAAAATAATTTTTTTAAATGAAGAAGCCCTAAAATATGGAAAGTGTAAGGTTACATGAATATATAAATAAGAGACAAAGCTCACTCATAAAAACACACTTGTACATATTATCTATCTATTTTCTTGTGTAAAGCTTCTTGTAAATACTTGTGGATACACCTGAAGTGGTGAACATCTGAGGTAGCACAAAGGGTTGACGACAAAATTCTCGGATTCACAAAAAACCTTATTTTCTGAGGCGTATGTGGGTTGTCTGTGTATAGGGTGAGTACATGTACATGGACTGGCTGTGTATCAGGTGTGTACATATGCGGGCTGGTTGTGTATAGGGTGTGTACACGTATGCGGGCTATCTGTGTATAGGGTGAGTACATACATGGGCTGACTATGTATAGGGTGAGTACATGTTGATAAAACCATGAAACTTGAGAAGATGAAGGTGCAGAGGTTCTAGATTCCGAGATCAAGCTCCTAGGAAGGTCTAGAGTGCTCAGATACATCAAATCCATCCATTGGTTCAAAAGGTATGTCTTATTTCTATGAATAGTTGGATTTTGATGTATGCATGAGGAATGACAATAGAGATTTGAGGATTATCCCTAGAGAGACTAGTGGTTACATGGCATCTTCTGTATAAGTCAGATCTACAGAAATGCAGTGCTTGTATATTTATCATTGATACTTCTTGTTGAGGAACATCTTGTATTTCTTGGCATATGGCTAAGAGTTTTTATGGTACATGGTTGAGATCTTGTATTTATTGATTTATTGAGAAGTTGAATATCAGAAAGGGGTTGATGAATAAGATCATGTGAAGGATATTATACTTGTTTATGATTACACATACCTATATGACACATGACTAGAGAGAGACATAATTTCCTTGAGTAGAAGTTATGTATGAGGATGCATGCACAGGGTACAGTTACAGTCTGGATACAGTGACAGGTTACAGATCTATGTGAAATAAGTTACAGAGGGTCATAAGTTTTCAATTGAAAGGAAACCCTAGTTTCAGAAGGCATACAAAGGCTGCATAACAAATAGGGCGTGTACATATGCAAGCTGCATCACTACAAGTTGTGTATCTGTTGTACTTTTGTGGATACATGTTCAGTTTAGGTACATATTGATTACAGGGAAGTTTTACAGATTGGATACAGGTTAGTGGTACAGGTTGATACAGCTGTAAAACAATATATCTCACAGTGACAGGTTGAAAGTGGTTCCATCATTCTACTACTACTTCAGGGTGGCAGGACGAGGCAAGGACAAGTGGTTGTAGCCACCTTTTGGTTGTAGCCGGAGAACATAGGGGGTTGTACCCTCCTTCTGGTAGTATCTAGATAATTGGGGAGTTGGAGATTCCCTCAGGTTGTAGCCTCCTTCCAGTTGTAGCTTGAAAACAAAGGAAGTTGGTGCTTCCAATCAATGTAATTCTTCAAGACATATAAGAAAAAAATTATGTGGTTTTCTCCCGATTTGGGTTTCCACGTAAAACACTAGTGTACTGTGTATGTGTGTGATTGTTCATTTCTTATTCCTCGTTATTGGATAATAATACTACATTGATATAACACTTGGATCAATTTGGATAAAAAGGATTATAATTGCATTGTTATTGATTCACCCCCCCTCTCGGTAATCCAACAATTGGTTTCAGAGCAATTTACTTTAGAAATCATTTTAACCACTGAAAGGTAGATCATGGAGACTACCAACTCATATAAAAATGGAATACCATAGTTTGATTGACAAAGTATGTTTTTTGGAGCATAAGGATGAAGACATATATACAGGCACAGGGATTTCAAGTTTGGCAATCAATTGTAGATGGATACACAACACCGACAGTTCCACCAAAAAATGACAAATAAGTAAAACTCGGTGAGAATAATTCCAAAGCCACAAATGCACTTTTGAATGGTTTTAGCGATACAGTATTCACCAAAGTTGCACACTGTAAATCCGCTAAAGAGATTTGGTACAAGCTTCGAAATATTTATGAAGGAGATACAAAAGTCAAAGAAGCAAAGCTTCATACTTACAGAGGTCAGTTCGAACAACTAAAAAGGAAGGAAGATGAAGATATCACAACCTACTTCTTATGAGTCAATGAAACAATGAATGCAATCATAGGATTGGGAGAATAAATTGAAGAATATGTAATTGTTCAAAAGATACTAAGATATCTTCCTATGAGATTCAACCCTAAGATATCAACACTAGAAGAAAGATCGGATCTAGATTCAATAAGTATGGGTGAACTGCATGGAATCTTCACAGAATATGAAATGAGAAATGAACAGGAAAATCCAGATGTAAAAGAAGCATCCTTCAAAGCATCCAAAATATCAAAGAAAAAGAAAAAGGAACAAGAAGAATATAACAACAACAGTGACGTCTCGGAAGATGATGAAGAAGTGGCCAACTTTGTGAAAAGACTGAACACGGAAACCAATGATAGGTATAGATGTAATCTCCCTTTAATTTGTTTTAATTGTGATGGTATTGATCATTTTTCTAACAAATGTCCTCATAAGAAAAAGAGAAATGATGAAGCTTACTCAAAAGGAAAACACACATATAAAGGTAAAAGAACTAAAAAGAAAGTTTTCAAGAGAAGATTATACACCAAAGAAGACATCTCATCATCAGATGAAGATGAAGTCAGTGACAGTGAGACATGAAGAGTTCTATTCATGGCAGTAAAAGACTCTAACAAAGAAGATTCTGAAGAAGAATATGAAGATGTGAAGAAGTCAAAGAAGAAATTGAAGAGGCAGAAGTTGACTATCGAGAAGAATTAATGTGTGCCATAGAAGGTATCATAAGAGAAAAGAATAAAAACACGAAACTACAAGCATAACTAGACAAGAAAAAGGACACTCAAGAACTAGAACAAATGATCACAAAATTGAAGGTTCAAATAGAAGAATATAAAAGAATTGAAGAAGCATTCAAAGAACAACTAGAAGAAAAGTACAAGATCATTGGAAACTTGGAAGCAAACATTGTCACACTAATAAAGGATATTCAAAACAAAAATATGCAGAATAGTTGTGTGCACCTCGCTAGATCCTCCTTCCCCGAGCTAGGTCACATCACAAAGCCTTCCCATAGTCCGTACAAAAGCTTCTTACAATCACTTGCACTGAGCTCTATAAGATCTCCACACACACATCATGCACAAATCATTCACAAATATTAACACTTATCTCACCGGCCTCTTTCTACATCACCTAGATATATATTTATACATTACAAAAGGGCCTAAACATGGGAAAACCCATGGGCCAACATCCCCATATGTGTTACATAAACCCTAAACCCAAAAATTCCCTAAAAAGGGGTTGAGATCCCGCGATCTTTGCTTCGAATTGAGCTCCACATTTGATCAGCCTGTCGAAGTCCCAAACATGGTCAAACAATGACCAAGGTTCTCTAAAACATGTTCAAGGGCCAATAGGCCCCCAACACTCACCTGTGACTCGTCCCTAGTCACTCTAATCTAGGTAACTCTTCCTCAAATGCCTCGACCTATTTCTTTGCCATAGCCTCCTGCTCAGTGAACTCTTGAATAACATTCTCCATCATAGATCCTTCCAAGAGTTGTTCTATTGTAGTGACTACTTGTTCTAGTTCTGCACCTCATCCTTCAATTTCCTCAAAAAGTGTACAGGGTGTATCCTACACAGGTTGGAGTCGTTGAGTCACTTCCATAACCTTGCTCCATATGGCATGGACCTGCTGCTGAAACATGCACTGTTCCTAGGACCTTTTCATCCTCTTTACTGCTGACATAGGTTTCAATTGTGATTGCACCATTGCGGTTTGTTTCTTTGCCTCTTGGAGCTGTGACTCTAGTGTCCTTAGTTCAGGGTCCTCTGTAAGTCGCTCGTAAGTTTACGCACTTCGACTGCTTAGATGTTTACATTCCATGGCTAATGATTTGATTCTCTAGACTACGCTCTAGGCAGTTTCTTCTCTCTGGTCTCGCACTTCCTACGGAGTGCTTGGTACTTCTTGTAACTCTAGTTCTACTACCCTTTGTTGGAGTTGTTGAATGGCTTCAACAAGCTTTGCCACTTGGTACTCTACTGGGTCTTCTTCCATCTTTTCTAAGCTCATCACAGAACAAAGTGATCTAGTGATTGCTTCTTTAAATTCAATCTTCTCTACGAGTAGTTGTTCCTTCTCCTTATGGATCTGCTCTCCTTCCTTTGCAAACTTGGCTTGGATCTCATCTTTTTCTTATTGCGTAACTCGACGTTTCTCTATGGCTTCCTCTTGTGCTTGTTTTAAGGGCTTCGTGGCATGCTCTTTTTCCTCTTGGACACGACAAAGATGAGCTTCGGTCACATCTTCTATTCTACATAGTTGGGCAAGCTTGTATCCCAACTTTGTTCCTTCTAATGATGGGGGCATAGTAGACACTGCTTATCTAGAGTAGAGGGATTGTTGTATCCCTTTCAGTTCTGCTTTGATCTGGCTATACATGGTTTCTTGCTCGGCTTCATTGCACTATAAAATATCTTCGGAGGTATCTGAGATAGTGACGATTATGAAATCTATGTCATCCATCATGAGTATAGTATGTATCTGTGGTCTATTGGCTTTTGAATTATTCCGCAATTTAGGTTTCATGGGGGAAAACTTTGTTTTCTTGGATGTCTCTGCTTCATCAAGAGGATCCCGAGGTAGTGTTCACCTTGCTTTTGCTTGTCTTATTCCCCATTGTTCTCTTCTTTGTCTACTTCATCATCACCTCCTCCAGGTGAATCTGAAGTAGTTTTCTCGGATGCACTGTTCAGCTCTTCTACCTCTTCCTTATTCTTCCTTCTGCTACTGCTGGGTGCATCATACTCTTTGCGAGTAACCACGAGACTTCCGATGAGGTCGAGGTCGGACAGTTCTGCCTGGTCGACTAGTATAAGGAGCTATGCGAGACACTCCTTATTGATGTCTTCCATGTCCTCCTTAGTTAGCTTATAATAATATTGAATCTCTTATTTATGTTCATCTCCACGCGCAGTGATATAAATAAAATGCCTATCTGCCTGGAACTTCACAAATGGTCTGAACCTGTGCAAGGTGTTTGGTGTCATACGAGTGAAATACTCAATAGCCCTCTTCAATTGAAGGTAGTAGGTGTGGAACACCACTTTTGATGGCCATTGATTCTCCATGTTGCTCGAGTACCATAGTGTGGTGAACTTCACAGCTAAGGGTTTAGACGACTCAATCTTAGGGAAGGTCGCACCTTCAAGCATCTCCCAAGCAATGAAGGTGATGAGGATCAATATCCAACTAAAATGAAACTCATAGCCCTGATCCTGAGCTTCATGACAGTCTTGTTCTAACTAGTTGATGAGGTAGCTCGCCCAGTTCATTTGTAGCCCTTCCACACATTTTCCCGCGAGGTCAACAATGAAACTTGTGACCTGTGTGGGTCTGTTCTTCCTTACTAGCTTACCAAAAATCAACTGGTAGGCTAGGCGCACTACGCCATTATGAATGGAGGCTAGCTTGTAACCTCGCTTCCCCTTCTCCATGTCTTCGTAGGTATCTTTAATTCGTTGGGCCAAGGCATGGTTTGTAGCCTTCCCTGGATAAAAATATTATGGGTTTGGTCCCTACATGCTTAGTCCGATGATCCTATGGATCAATGTCGAATCAACGGTGATGTGTCTATCCATCCATAGATAACCTCCATGGAAGCACGACACCAGGAGTTTAACGCACACGTTAACCTCCTGATGCCTTCCAAAATGTGGTATCTTCATTACGTTCAGAATAGTGGACCTCGCGATGTCCACATTCCATGGTTGGGGGATGATGTTCGGCTTCTTCCCCTTGGTATTGGTCAAACACTTATGCGAGGCGAGCATGCCATAGTTCTTGTAGAATCCCAAATTATAGTCGTTGATCTTCAATGTCAGAATCCTCTCCAACTGTTGTTTGACTGCGCGTATCCCCTTCGAGAGGTACCTAATAATAAATGTGTAGTCGAAGTCCCTTGAGACACTGTCACGACTCACCGCACCAACCATAGGAGGGATGTAGTTAGGGAAGATTGATGGGATGATCTTTGAATTCGCCAAGTCATCACAATGCTTGGTTCTTTTCTCTATTGCAACTTGGGATGGTCCAAATCCATGAGCAGTCGACGGGGATGCTTGCACTCCTATCGTTGATGAGGCTTGAATTCCTATGGACATGAACTTTTCAGCCATTAGATCGATTAGAATTTCTTCTATGGATGTTTCCACAACACTTCGCTCACCCGACATACACACTCAAGATCGAATATCGCAGGTCGATGAACAAAAAAAGCAATGAAATAGAACGGGTGGTGAAGTCTCAATAAACATAGTGCGCGGTAGTAGCCAACTCTTTGTGGGCTCGAATAATCACTGTTTGCAAAAAGTGTTCTCAGTGCAATGTTTGACGGGATAAATAGACAACGTCATAATGGATTTTTCCAACGGCTCGAAAATCCTCAATCAATGCAATTCCATCCATTATGGAACGGTCCCAACGGTCCAATGGCGTTATTTTTGGCCATAATTGTTGTTCTAACCGTTTGGGAGCATCGGTATAGTGGTCATAACACCTCCAATGGTCATATTTCTCTACCGTGGTGAACTGCCAATCTGTGTTGTTTTGATATTCTGATGAAGTTCAAGTTCTGGAAACCTTCCTTCTGTGAAGACCTCTCTAGAATTTCCTGTAATTTTCCCAACTTCGCTTTCTTCTTGCTGAGATTTCTATCTTTCTATCCTGTGATATGAGTTACTAGGTTTCTTTTTCCATTGTTATTCTTATCTGTACTCAACATAGTAACTTCGCGCTGCAAAGGTTCTAGGTGGAATACCTCTTCTCTCTCTGGAGTAGATGATCTACTCTCCTGTATGGACAGGGGTTTGAAGTCTTCCTGTGTTCTTTTAATTTCGACAGCTAAATATATTGTCCTCAATAGCTTCGACTTGTCCGCTTGTTCTTTTAGTAAGTGCGTTATTCTCCTAGCCATGAAATCTCTTAGTTCTTTCTTTTCATGTTCTAGATCCTCCTCTTCTTGTTTCCTTCGGATCTGATCTTTCTCAATCCAAGTTTTTTCTAGAAAAATAGAAAATGGGGCATTGTTCTCAACAAATTTAATGATCTCAAATTCTTCCTCTGTCGAAGTTCCATGAGCACTCATAGATGTCTGAGTAAGTCTTCCACATAGGGTTATCAATTTTCCTAAAAACAAGCCTATTCCTCCCAATGAAGGAACCATAGTAGGCTTTCCCAAAATTTTCCAAGTTCTTTCTGTCATGATATTCACCTGTGTTTCCTCATCCAGGACACAGTCTATGTCGAAGTCTCTTATTTTTTCTTCTATACATTCTTTTTATTTTAACATATCTGATAAATCGATGTCTTTGTGATCATTCATGGTTTCTTTCATCTGCAATAATATAGTCTCTAATTCTTTCTGGGGTTCTATCATATCCTTAGTTTCTTGGAATTTCTCATGGTTTTCTTGTTTCATATTCGTCTTTTCAACTTTATCAATCATTCTAGGGAAATCCAAAACTTCATGGTCCATAGATTTACAACAAAGACAACTAGGGCTTCTACCAGGGAATTCCTTAGAAAGATGTCCCAGTCTTCTGCAACTATAACACATAGTTAATCATCTATTTCTTTTAAATGATCCCCAACCTTTTATGTACTGTGCACTAACTTGAAAAAAATTCTTTCTCGGATTCTGCATCCATTTGTTAGTCCAAACATTCTTTCTATGCATAGGAATAACATATCTTTCACTATTTATATCAGATCTATTCATTTCATAACTTCTTTCTTCTAGTTGTGCCCTAGTTTTCAGACTAAGACAAAATCTATTAGACATACCTAGATCCATTCTTTCGAAACAAAAAATTTCACTTATCTTACCTTTCTCAGAGCATAGATCTTTAATATCTTACCTCTCTTCCTCAGATCTGATTTCTTTCTTAGCATGGAGCTTCATAGTCAAGTAGAATACTATGCACTAAAGTATCATATCTATGTACATATCGTTCTTTTCTTCAGTTCCCAACAATCAAAGTATCAGGTCTCGACAACATAACCATTTGTCGGCACACAGGGGTAGACCCAGGGTTCAATGCTTCAACAACGCACCAATAAAACCCTAACTATCGGCCCTTTCGACAACACCTGCGAAGCAGATGAAGTCTCACTTGAGGTATAGGTAGGGGTGGTCGTAGTACTCAAGTGTCTGCAGCCTAGCTGGGACACAAATCTGTGATTAAACCACTCTAACAAAGTACTTAGTAGTTAATCATTCATTAGCATTTAACCCTTATTCACATCACAAATAAAACCCTAATTCCATAATAATGTTGTATTCAATAAGATATAACACATCTAAGCAATTAGCATATGAAAATAGATCAGATCTGGCATTCATTCACATCACTAAGCATTAAGTTATCATATCAGATTCATCTAAACATACATTACTGCACTAAGCATAAATCACATGAACAGTATAACAATCATAATACACAAAGCAATCATAACACATGATATACGTGGTTCACCCCAGCATGGGGATACATTCACCAACTCTTCTCCTTCTTTACTATCTTTTGTTAATCTTCTACATGCACAGAGCGACAAAAACCCACTCCGCATGGGATAGGAGATATGCACGCACCTCGCCAGATCCTCCTTCCCCAAGCTAGGTCATAGCACAAAGCCTTCCTAGAGTTTGCACACAATATTCTTACAATCACTTGCACTAAGATCTGCAATTTCTCCACACACACAGCACACACTAAACATTCACAACTATTCGCACTTAGTTCACTGGCCTCTTTCTACATCGCCTAGATATCTATTTATACATTACAAAAGGGCCTAAACATGGGAAAACTCATGGGTTGACATCACCATACCTGTTACATAAACCCTAAACCCAAAAATTCCCTAAAAAAGGGCCGAGATCTCCACTTCGACTTGCGCTCTGCCTTTGACCATCATGTCGAAGTCCCAAACATGGTCAAACAATGACCAATGTTCTCCAAAACTTGGTCAAGGGACAACGGGTATTTAGTCGGTTTCCACACACACCGTGGGGTAAAATATATGCATTATTAATTCCCAACATTAAATTGTCAACCGAGGATTTGGGATTTGTAGACTTAAAGGTGCAAGCACATGAAATGCAAGATTTGAGCCCTATATAGCCTATTCTAAAGTCGAAAAACATACTTCAAAATGGGATGAATGAAAGAAAATATAGGATTAAAATCAAAGTGATAGAATCCAAAGTACAAGAAATGAGATCAAGTGTGGGAAATAAATAGAACTACGTGAAAACCAAATTGAAACAAAATAGATTAAAAGACAAGTAAGGAAATCTGAAAATAAATGCATAATTTACCCAAATTGGCATTCAAATTAGTTAGATGGATGAGGTTACTCAAACCCTCATGTATGTGTGCTACTGACCTAAAGTGGAATTTACCAGTTTTAAGAGAAAATCCACCAAAATCATAACTAACCCTATCTAGAGAAAAAGATGTAACATAAGGACTTCAAAGAAACACACTTTAGAGAGTTGTCCTCAAGAAAAGATATACCTGGAAATGAAGGCGAAGTGTTGATATGGAATCAATTTTGTTTTATGTACAAGATTAATGAATGTGTTGATATGAGATTAGTTTGGTTCGTTGTACAAGAATGGAATGGATTCTCATGGATAATACAATTAACACTGCATTTACACTCATAAACAAATCATTGCATAAATGACAAAACAATATATATAACAATGTAAACAATATAACTCTTAAAACATAAATAATATATACAAATATATAACAAAACACAATAGATTGAAAAAATATTATTCATATCATATCAAAAAGTCATATAATATATAACATATCATAATAAACAAGGATACAATAAAACAATTGACAATGCACACAATAATAATAAATAACAACAAAACAATATATGTATGATGACACACGTAACTAACATAACTATAACATACAAATCATAACATAGCTTTTATTATAACAAAATAACATAAACTACAATACAATAATACAACATTGACACAATTGTATTGTAACACAATATATAACACAACCTTGTATACACAATGTAACCGTTATATGCAGTGAATATAACAATGCATTATACAATGTATATGTCATGCATGTACAATAATATATAACACAATTTATAAATGAAATGAACAATACAGTAATAAAACCTACATATGTGTATGACACAAATGAATACTTATGAAGTTATTTTCAATGCTACATGAACACCAATGAATGAAATGAAGGCATTGTAGATTGGAGTGATCCACACATTCTTTGCAGCGAGAAGGGAGTGGATTGAAGAAATAGTAGAGTTGGTAGCATTGAAATGGATTAAACGAAATGGGAATAGCAAATAGAAAAAAAAAATAGCAAAAGAAAACCAAATGAAACAACAATCGTAATGAAATTAAATAAAATTACAAAGTAGGGACATCACTTGGGTTGAGGGGTCCTTCCTGACCATGGGAAACATGCCTGGAGAGTTAGCTTAGATCAAAAGAAGTTCGGAATCACAACAATAACTGATTTATTCATTTTAAATAAAAATTGTAGCTTCCGCTTACAATTAATACTTAGTTTTGATATATCCAATCCTCCCACGTCTTGCTACCTCCATCCTTCATTTATACATGAAAGGAGAAGGAGAGACAATACACAATCTTTGGAATAACAAATTTAATACATTTTGAGATGCATCGATCCATCGTTCCCATGGATGAGATTTTCTTGGATAAAAATAAAGCATTAGCTACAACCAACGAAGGATCACATACCAATTTAAATGATCTAATAACTAAGGCATCAAACCCAAGGCCACACCATTAAATTTGGGCGTGGTGTTTTCAAATCTAGACATATCAAAAAATTTGAGCAGATGTATGTTCGAAGAATAATCGATAACTCCGCAACTGTTCATTTTTTTGGAAAACGACATGATTGAGACCCAATTTTCCATGCTAGGAACAAAACCCATGTTTCAGATTCTTTATATTCTTCTTTATTTGCACAAAAATAGAGGTTGAAATTAACTATATAGAACTTTTATTAATTTGGCTGAATTATTCCCCCTAAGCTGGAGGTCCACACATGATACCTAGGTGGATTTTGACACAAGTGTACATATGCCAACGTTGTTGCAGAGAAAACCTGTGTTTATGATTCTTGCCTCAAATCACACGATTATGCTAAACAACGACAGGTACCAAAATGACAATATTGGTGTGGAAACGTTGAACTATTGTTATGGTACACAAATACTGATTGTGCTAGTACAATAATCACACTTCACAAACTTTCATAAGTAAACCATGATATAATTATATTTTAACCACTAAAAATATAGAAAATATGATGTATTAACCACACTGGATATAATGACAAATGATGGCATTTAATTAGGGTTTATTGTGTGTATTAACAATGAAATGTGGGAAAAGGTGTAATAATGAATGTTTTTTATAGAAGAAAACATGGAAAAAGTGGAGCTCAACACACCCACATGTTGACCTATTTTCATTTGACCTCTTCAATTTGTTTTCGATTTATTTACCATGTCTAACCACCTCGAACTTATACATGTTTTCGATCCACCTTGACTTTGACTGTCAGTCAATCCACCTCGACTAGAATTTCACTACAAAGAATATAAAAATACAACATTCTCCCACTTGTTGTCTTCTTTGATGAAACCAGGAGACCCATTAACTCTCGTTTACAGACCTAGGGCAACAATTCCAATTGCCTGTCTACACCAGGATACCTTCACATCACTTAGAGACTTGGTCAAAGAGTCTGTTATGTTTTCCAATGTGTCTACATTCTCCAACAACACCTTGTTGCTTTCCACCATGTCTATGATGAAATAGTATTGTACATATATGTTCTTAGTATTAGACTGATAAACATGGTTGTTTTCTAGAAAAATTCCACTTTGACTGTCACAACTTATATTCATAACTCTTTGCTCAAACCTGATTCCTAAACAAAACCTTTGCAACCATACTGCTTCTTTTCTTCCATGAGTGACTTCCATGTATTCATCTTTTGTTGTTGACATGGATATGACTACCTATCTCTTACTCATCTAGTTGATTTATCCACAGAACATATTGAACACATATCCATTGTTCGACCTTCGTCAATCCAGATATCCAGCCCACTTGGCGTTGCCAAATCCATGTAAATTTAATTCACTATCACCTCCATGTCTTCCTTAGTAGCACATAGTATAATCTTTTGTGCCACACAAACACCTGAATATTCTCTTGACAGTTGTCTATTGCTCCTTCCCAGGTGTCGACATGTATGTACTCAACACTCCCACTGCATGGGAAAGGCTAGGTCCGATGCTTACCATTGCATACAATAGACTACCAACAAAACTTGCATAGGGAACATGTTCCATGTCCTCTATTTCCTCTCGTGTCTTTGGAAACTATTAAATAGTTATGCTTTCTCCCACAGGAATTGGAACCTTCACAGGTTTTCAATCCTGTATGTTGAAATGTTTCAATATTGTTTCAATATACTTGATCTGGTTAAACCAAATATTTCTATATGCTCGATATCTCTTAATCTCCATTCCCAGAATGAAGTTCATTGCATTGATATCCTTCATGTAAAACTTGTAGGATAATTTCTTCTTCACCTCCTTTATTGTGTCTATGTTGTTTCTAATAAGAAAAATGTCATCGACATACAATGCTACATATATGAAACACCCACCTTCTTCTTTGGAATATATGTAGTGATCAACTTTTCTTCTCTCAAATCCAAAAATAAGGATGTATGTGTCGAAATTTTGGTACCACATCCTTGGTGATTTCTTTAGACCTTAAAGGGATATTTTTAGTTTTTACACCAAATATTTCTTTCCATTTACTACAAATCCTTCAAGTTGTTTCATATATATTTTCGCTTCCAGGTCCCCATGTAGGAACGTTGTGTTTACATCCATATGTTCTATTTTTAGATCAAATGTTGCAGTCAGATACATTAGTACTCTAATGGAAACTAATTTTTCAATAGGATAAAACATCTCAGTAAAGTCGACTCCTTCGACTTGGGAATATCCTTTCTCTACCAGTTGAGCTTTGAATTTCTCGACTTGACCTAATATATTCATATTCTTCTTGAATACCCATTTGCTACCGACAAGATTTCTTCCACTAGGTAATTTGACTAAGTCCCATGTATCATTCTTGTGCAAGGATTCTATCTCTTCGACCATGGAGTCCTTCTATAGTTTTCCCTTTGCTGCTTCAACTTCCTCCTCTACTGGTTTGGGCTCATCATTGATGGAATTTAACACGTATGTGGAGCGGAAGTTGGGATGACTATACCTTTCGATTGGTTTTCTTACTCTTTTTGACCTCCTTACAACAGAGGCCAGTTGTTCCACCTCTTCTTGTTATTCAGTCAACTCATATGAATCATGTTCTATGTTCCTTAGTTCAATCACACCATCTCTAGATTATTGTTGGTTTGAACAATTTCTTCGGGCTTGGACTTAATTTTGAATTCAATGAATACCACATATCGAATGCACACTATTTTCCTTGATGGGGGATTCCAGAGATTATATCCTTTCATTCCTTCTTTGTATCCAATGAAAATACATTTTACTCCCTTCTTGTCGAGCTTGCTCCTCTTTTCCTTGGGAACACACAAAAATGAATTAGAACCAAATACTTTGATATGTGAAACCAAATTTTTCTTACTTGACCATACCTCATGTGGATTCATATCGAATTGCCGACAAAGGATCCATATTCAATATATATTTTGTAGTGTCAACTACGTTTAACCGAAATTATTGTGTGAGCCCAACACCAGTGAGCATGCTCCTTGCCTTGCCCATCAATGTTCTATTCATTCTCTCAAAAAATCCATTTTGTTGTGGGGTATATGATGTGGTATTTTTGTGTGCTATGCCACACTTCTTGCAAAACTGATCAAATTATTTTCCACAGAATTCACTACCATTGTCAGTTCTCAACACCTTAATCTTCTTATCTATCTGATTTTCTACAAGAGATTTAAACTCTTTCAATTTCTTGAAAACCTTTGATTTCTTCCTCAGGAAATATATTCATGTCTTCCTAGAAAAATAATCTATGAATGAGACATAATACATGGATCCACCAAGTGAAGGAACTGTAATAGGGACAAACACATCACTATGAACCAACTCTAGAATCCCATTTTCCCTTGTCGCTCCATATGGGAACCTCACCCGACTTTGTTTTCCATATATACAATGTTCATAAAAGTCGACTTCTAAATTACATCTAAGAAATTATTCAACCATACCTATGTTATGCATAGCTCGAAGTCATTTTTTCCCAATTTGTCCCAACCTCTCGTGACACAGCATGGTCAGGTGGAATTTCTAATGACTTGTCAAGTCATTTTGAATCGAATCATCTTGATTTGATTCGAAGTCGATTCGACTTTAGGAACAAAAATGTTTTTGCATCCAGTTGATTCAGCACTCCCTAGTAACTTGTATAGGGTTCCAGTCCAAACTCCTTTCATTAAGACCATCACATCTTTGACCATCTTGCACGAATCCTTCTGAAATATAGTCTGCACCCCTACATCACTCATCTTTCTAACTTATATCAAGTTTATTTCCAAACCTAGAATGTGTAGCACACCTGGAAGGCTTCAAATACTCCAATCCTGTAGTATCAATTGAACTCTTCTTCATTGAAAATTTTGGTTGTAGATTCGTCCCCCAAGAACACTTCTCCTCCATATTTTTCATATTCGTAGAACTATTCTCTATGTGGTGTCAGATGATAGGATGCTACTGAGTCGATCAACCTAACATCCTGATTCGACTGTGTATTGGTTGGCACCAGGTACACATTGCCTCCCTTATCTGGAGTCATCTTTCTCTCAGTCGATTACTTCTCATTGAAACCTATACTGACTTCCATTTCCTTCAAATTGAAATCCCTTTTTTAATGCCTAGCTTTACTATATTTCCATCATCTTATTTTCAGTGGAACACGAGATTTAGATCTACCCTTTGACTTAGACTTTCTGCTGGAGAATTTTCCTTTATCTATGTCAATCGGTCAACCTCTCACCACTAAAGCATATTTGGTCAATCCTTCCATGTTATTCCTTCTCATTTCTTCTGACAGTAGAGATGCAACCACATCTTTTAGTGCTAGTGTGGTTGTATTACTCCCTATAGCCACGACTAACCTATCCGAGGAGTTTGGAAAGAACATAATAGGATAATACATTTCTCCTCCTCAGCGAGTTTAATATCCATATAAGATAATTGGATTATAATATTATTAAATGAATTTAAATTCTCAGTCACTGAAAAAACCTCACTCATTCTCATATGTTATAATTTATTTATGAGAAACAAATTATTTACTAGGGATTTCGACTGGTACAAGATTCTCAACTTGTCCCAAAATTTCTTGGTTGAATCTTCACCTGAGACATTCTGTAGTACTGAATCTACAAGAAAAATTTAAATCATACTCCTTTCTCTTCTCTTGAGTTTCTCCCATTCTTCCATCGACATACTTGTTGGCATGGTATTTGGACAAACTGTTTTCCATTATTCTCAATCTACAAGGAGAAATTCAATTTTAAGTTTCCAAAACTCAAAATTATGGCCATTGAATTTTTTGATCTCTATTCTCAAGTTTCTCGCCATTCTTTAACACAATCTTTAAAGATTTCAAACTTACAACTCTTACTGAACCTAGGGTTTAACTCAGATCCAAAGTTGTTAAGCCAAGCTTTGATACCACATGTTAGGAAATGAGAACACTTCCATGCTAAACGTAGCAGAAGAGAATAAAAAATGTTGAATCAAGAAAGTAAATGACAAAGCAAACACACAATACACATAGATTTTACCATGGAAACCCAAATTAGGAAAACCAACATTCCTTGAGAATTGTGCTCTCTTGTTTTCTTATTCATTCAGAATAAAAGTTACATGTCTAACCTTCATCCACACCTAATATGAAATCAACACCATACCCTATTTCTTACAGAAGAACAACCCTATAACCAATTCGTCTTACATCTATATGACCACAACCTCTACGATTATTGATTCCTAAATATTATATTTTACATGATTACAACACACCTTCTTTATAGGATTTATAGTAGGAAAAACCCTAAATAAAAGGAACCAAAAATGATTACATATCCATGCAGATCATTGGCTACAAATCCCACAAATCTCATCATTTTGTTATAGTCGACTACCATGTCGAATTACCCGTCGATTACCAACCAACCTTCATTTCGTCTTCAATCGGTTTCCACACGCCCTCCTGTCGACCTATTATCGGTTGACCTATTCAACTTGTTGTTGATTTCCTTACCATGTCAAACCACCTCGACCTTTAAATTGTTGTTGATACACCTTAACTAGACTTTCATTGCAAATAATATAACAACCAAACATATTCTTCATTGAAGAGCTTCGAATAAATTCTTCGATTTATCGTGAATTGTGTTAAGTCTCATTCCTATAAATTTGATCAGATTATCAATAATTGAATATTCAAAATAACTACATGGTGATCAGTTGGATATATGATCCAGGAATATCCTTCCATTTCATTGGCCTCCTACTTTTCCTGGGAGGTCAGATTCCCTTGCTCATTCCATTTGGAATGAATTCTTGATAATTTATGGGGTTGGATTTGATAGGAAGAAAATCACGCTCTATAGGATTTGAACCTATGACATCAGGTTTTGGAGACCTATGTTCTACAGAATTGAACTAAGAGCACTTTATTGAACATATAGAGATAAAGGAAAGGAAAAAAACCTTTCGTTGATACTCTTAGACTCAAACAGTTTCACATATGATATGATTCAATTATTTGATCGATCTATTATATTCAATATCAAATGATCTATCATTCCTCTCTCTTTCCATAGAAAATAAGGGAAAGGTAGGGATGATAGGATTTGAACTTGCGACATTTTGTACCCAAAACAAGCATGCTACCAAGATGCGCTACATCCCTTCTAATCATTAGACAATGTTATTTTATACAATTCAAAATCTGTTTCCCACATTTTTCCACCTTCATTTCTCTTCGATATCATGAATGAAAAGACTTTATACATGCATGTAGGGTCTATTATCTAAAAGATTAATTAAAAAAAAATGGTGATGAAACATCTATTTTTTGTTCTATAAATAGGACCACATCCTAGATCACATTATACATCTATTCATCAGTTCCAATTTTTCCCTAGGATTCATGACTATTGATATGGTTGAATCACTTACACATTATGATCGATAAGGAGAATTTACAATGCAATATATAAAGACCTATCTTTCCAGAGCACATGTGTTAGTTATTTCATGGTTAATTTTTTTAGCCGATCTATTGATAAAAATCAAGTGTTTCTTTCCTGTTGCTTTAAATTTTCCCTTTTTAAATATTTTTCCTCCCCTTCAAGCCAAGGGAAAAATATTGTGCTAGATTTACTTCTCCTATCTCTTGGAGAAATTAGTTGATTCAACCCAAAATAAATCTAAGTTTGAATATGGAATGGGGTGGGGGAGTAGAATAAACGTATAAATATAGATCCAAAGGTTCTTTCCAAATTCAATTTTGTAATTACAACTGAAAACTCCTAATCAATAATTTTTTTACATTCAAATGTTTCATCATGGGATCTCCGACTATCAACTTCTATCCCCTTTTCCCTCTTTTTCGATTGAAAATCAAAGTAGAACAAATATCCAAAGTAATTTTTTGGCCAAGAGTGGAGATGAAAAGTAAAAATAGCTTTGGAGTGCACTAGTTGTACCTAAGATAGTATTTATAAAGCATTCCTAGGGATTTCTATACATACAACTTGAAAAAATCAATGCAATACACCTATTTGATCAGAATCAAATAAATTTTGTCCCTATTGTTACAATCATACCATTCATGGAGAGATAAAAAAAGAGATTAAACGTACTACTCATATAGAGGGATATAAATAGATCACAGATATAAAAAGAAATGGTATTTCAACAAGATCTTGAATGGAACGATGTTTTCGAAAGATTTGGAATAAATAGTATTCAAAAGGTTCACGAAACAAACTTTGGATAAACCCAAGCGATATTTTCATAGACATTTGAAACAAATTTGTAGACATTTGTCACCAATTCGTAGACATGTTCAACCAATTAGGTCGGGAGATCGGATTGATTATAAAAATATGATCATAATTAGTCAATTTGTTAGTGAGCAAGGAAATATATTATATGTCCTAGTGAATATATTAACCTCAGAGCAACAACGTCTAATGACTAACGCTATTGAACGAGCTTGTATTCCATCTTTGTTACATTTTATTTATATTGAAAACTAAATTCATCCATGGGATGGAAATGAACCTACTCAATGAAATCAGAGATGGTATATATGTTCGATAAAGATGCAAATCTTGAGTCTATTGTCGAAAAAGTTTACACGATTTCATTCAACTTTGTTTAATATAGTTTTTGTTGGGTGGGAATTTACCTCATTCATTAATAGATATAATGGTGTAAATGAGAAATTATTGTCCACATTTGTATATATTTATAATGGACATTTCTCTTTGTCACTTGAACATGCCTTGTAGGGTCTAATTATGAATTAAACATGCCCAACACTTGGAATTTTGGTTGATGTTTCTGTATAGAGGTAGAATGGTGGTGTTTCAATTAGCTATTTATTGTTTAATATTACATTGTATGCACAATCAATATTGATTGAAATGAAGAGTGATTGTTAGTGTTTATATGATAGAAAATCATGAATTGATAACATTAGGAGTAAACTTTAGATATGGGTAAGAATTCTATATAAATGTATTCCAACTAATTGGGTAGTCCTGTGTTAATGACTTGTTAATGACTAGTATTAGTAACATGTTTTTTTAGAAGTTGCATGCACTTTTTTTAATGAAATATTCCAACCAATTGTTTATTTTTGTTAATTTGATTGTTATCTATTTGAGAAATTGATGGAACCAAAATTAGTTTGAGCTCTATTCAGACTTTCGTAATCACACTATTTTGTTTATGAATCGAAGAGATCTTATTCTTAGTTATGGAAGATATCTTATTCTTAGCTATAACTAGTGACTCATGTGTTAAGGGAGGATTTGAATCCTAAATGTAAGAGGATTGTTGGGATTAACTTAAGAATTTGAGAATCTTTCTTGAGAATTAATACCTAATTAAACTCTAGTTATAATAGACATAATAGTCTCGTATATATATAGCCCTTGATATGATTTTGTTGATGTAGAGGAATTACAAATATGACTTTAGAAATTTAAGTAATCTAATTCTAGAAGTTAGAGGATCACGTGGACACATATATAAGAAAGATCACGAGGAAGTATTTCAAAATAGGAAATGGTAATGAATTTGTGATATAAATTTAAAGTTGTTAAGAAAGAATTGGAGTAAGCTAAATGTGTGGAATGAAATATAACGAATAATTCTTTTGTATTTAAAAATAAATAAATAAATAAGATTTTTTTTCTTATGGAGCCGATTTTGGTCATTTGTATTGGTTTGTTTACATAGTGGGAAGGGGCACTAGATGTGGTATTAGGACCATCTACAACACTAGGGCCTATTCGACCTCCATGCTTGTTGGTATTTTGATGTTTCCATATTTATTATGTAATCATTATGTCGAGGTCATTTAGGAATGACAAAGAAAATGAAAATTTTTTCCTACCTTCCTTTGTAACTTTTGGTAAGTCCAATTATTGGGATGGTGTTAAATACCTTAATTGTAAATAATATTTAAATTAAAATGGATAATGAAAATTGTTTCCAGAGAAAGAAGAAAATCATGATTGAAGGATTCTATTTTATCAGAAGTCCTTATCTTTTTAGGGACTAACATGGTCTATCCTTGAAGAAGATTTCTTTCACTTTTAATTCAAGATGAATTAATTTCATGTTTGGGATGGGGTTAACCTAGGAGTGGATTATGTATGTTTAGCCATACATGATAGAATGGCTTATTTATTGTAAGGTTTTGTTGAGAATGATTTTGTGAAGAGTTTATGCTTTTTGCATGAAACTTGTCAAAAGGTTGTGGTTGTTTTGAAAGGAAAATTTAGAATAGACATGAATCTCTTATGACTTTTGATTAAACTTTAAAGATTTTGTTTGCTTGGTTTGAGATGGCGTATCAATTATTCCATAAAAAATGTTCCTTGTGTAGTTTTGGTATAACCTGGAGATGATGATTGGCTTTCATTTATGTGGAAAATAAAAATGGTAAAATCCTAGTGATATAAGTAAATAGCTACCTTTAAGGGTTGAACTTTTATTAAGAAAAATCATGGCTTAACATGAATGAGTTATGATACGTTTAATTATGGTTTTATAAGTATCCATGAAGCTTGGAATTAATATTTTTCCCTAGAATGATAACCTTGATGCTTCAAGATTAAAATCATAAGTTGGAATTTTGTTCTTAAGAGTGGAGATTTTTTT
>ML785852.1:1716448-1768636 GCA_009831015.1 Picea engelmannii
GAGAGAGATGTTCCTCATGAATGAGATGAAAATGATATTATTATAAAGGGAATGAATAGATGTTACATTGATAATGAAATAACCTCTATATGATTAATCACTTAGGTCTTTCTTATTAGATTTGTAGGACTATGTTATTTGATAACACTCAATTCTTCCTAACTAATTTATGTAAGGCATAATGAATTTGTGGATAAGACCTATTGAAAGAAAATAAAAAATATTGAGTTAATTATATGGCATTACACTTGATATAATGACACTATCATTATGATGCACATAAGGTTGAGACATTATTTTAGTTTATTTGCATAACACCAATTTCTTATGACAGTGTGAAAACTTCAGGCCAAGTTTTGTTCCAAGGGGGGAAGTACGTAATGCCCCTCCTTGCATAACGTTTCCTTGACAAGGATTAGGAGATTTATATGAGGATTGACTAAAGAGTTTAATGACCATGTAGACTATTCTCTATACACGTGACATGTGGAATTTGCTTGATTAACATGATGCTTTTGATATTACAATTTTTTTATTTGATTATCATATACATCAGGGTAGATATATTCTTGGATCATGAAATGAATACTAATATATTGTGAACTAGTGAATTAGTGAGTATGGAAAGGAAGAATAGACTTTTTGGTTGATGTGGAATCATGAAGGAATGTAAAATCCCATTTTCCAATCTCGAAGATTCAAATTAAGTATGAAAAGGGGAGGATTTGTTTTGGAAATAAGACCCATGGATGGAAATATATGATTGATATAATAAGATTATCATTCAATTTATATACTTGATACATGATTGTTTGTGTATGTGTAGGTCACAGGGTGAAACCTTTCCAACTTGCCAACATATGGGTGTGGACTCATAATCGTGTCTTAGAGATATGGACTTAGAATCCAGAGTCCATATTTCCTAATAAGGGTGTGGAATCCTTACTCTGTAATGGTTAGAATCCGGATCATGATTTTTCATAGTAAGGGTGTGGAATCCTTACTCCCCAATGGTTAGATTCCATATTCCAATATATTTAAGGTAATTACTGATCTATAAATTGTCTTAGATATTCCACCAAAATAGTTCATCAAAACGGATCTAATAAAATGTTGAAATCTCTACTATGAAGGTTAATTTCCTTTAGATCTCTAGAATATTTAGTTATCGATAAAATAAATCAAATGCTGAAAATAGAAAAAAATAAAACACATTCACACCATCCACAAATAAACACATGATATGATCTAGGAAACCAAATATGATAGAAAACCTAGATAGAAGGTGAGGCTACTCTACTCTCTTTTATCTGGTATAGAAATGATGAAAGTGCAAAGAAAGAGGCACTCTCTATGGAATTTCCTTTGAACAACCTATATGGTTGCTACCAAATCTCTCCCCCTTTTTTTATGCTCATAGAATACTACTCTATGATGTTTTTCTTAGCTATGGAACAAGATACAATGCAAAATAATGGAAACCCTTCTCCCCTTAGTGACCTGATTTTTAACATATTTCGATAGTCATATAGGGATAGGTTTTTTACTTCCTCAACCTTTTTTTGTGATAAGGTTTTGGACCTTATAAATTTTATTAAAAAATACACTACATGGCTAGCCCCACATGTCTAAGTAATGGAGGTTTATGTGGCATCCACTCGCACCATGGTGATCAATAAGGTAGGGAAACTTGTGGGAGGCGTAACTTTCTCATATAAACTTTGATTAACAGACAATCTACGTTGTTGGAAATGTATTGACATGTAGAATTTAGAATATTCCTCATTATTAATGTTTGGACCGATGCCTCAAAATGGATCCATAATATTTATGACTGTTTTTTGGACTCAAATTTCCAAATTTGGACCAGTAGCCGAAATGACCCTACAAGTTGATTCCTCCAATGTTTACACCAAAAAATTAGTGAGATAGTAGAAAAATAATATAATGATCTAATGTGGATCATACCTCCTCATTTAGGGAGGATTTTGGTCCTCAAAATATTTAGTAAATGAGGTGAGGAAATGTTTTCTCTACCTTCCCCTTGGAGTGCCACTTTGATTTTCCTAGAAGTTGTCCTTTCAACCCAATTTTCCAAAGGTCATGTTGTGACTATCTTGTATTTATATACCGCTTCTGCAAAAGTATGTCTTCTTCCAACTTTGATTGAGAATATTGTTCTAAATCCTATATGGAAGGTAGGAATTGATCCTCCTCCTAATCCAACATGGAGGGCTCATAGAGTTTGAGATTCTCCACAATCACTATTGAGTAAATGTTCATGTATGGGGGTATATTGAGTCTATAGAAATTATATCCCACATTTTCCAATACCCCAAAAGGACCATATCGCAAATTCTTAATATTCTTACCAGGACCTTGTAGCCTTTCCTTATTTAGTTGTAACCATACTCTATCTCCCACTCTAAATGTTTTCTCTATTTTTTGTTGGTCATGTCTAGCCTTGTAATTTTCCCGTGACTTCTTCAGTGTCTCATATACTTGCAAATGGATCTTCCTATTCTTCTCAACATTTTTTTCTACTTTTAATGCATCTCCTATGAGTTCCTCCCGCACTCCTCCTTTTTTCCCATATACAACATATAAGGGAGAAGGTAGATAATACCCAAAGCAAGTTTCAAAAGGTGAATTTCCAGTAGAAGTGTGGACTACTCTATTATAAGAGTGTTCTATGTAGATCAAACTTTCATCCCAAGTCTTCATATGCTTCTGATTATAACCCCTTAAAAGTTTCACCAAAGTCTTGTTGAATATTTCTATCTACCCATATATCTATGGATGGAATGTTGTAGACCTCTTCAACTTTGTGTCCATATTATCCCACAATGTAGTCCAAAATGCACTGAGAAATCTAGTATTCTTATCTGAGATGATGCTCCTTGGTATTGCAAAGTGCACCCAAACCTATTCAAAGAACTTGTTTGTTGCTTCTTGCCCATCGATGGTATTTTTATAAGGCATGATAATGTTCATTTTGTTGAACCTGTCAACTACCACAAACAAATAATCATGTCCCTTCCTGGTTGTTGGTAAACATCCCACAAAATTCACAGAAATTATTTCCCACAGTCGATTGGTTATAGGTAAGTGATGGTATAGACCTTTCTTCCTATTTTTGGGATTATTGTTACTACAAAGTATACATCCTCTAATATATTGTTCTACATATTCTTGTATTTTGGGCCAATACACATACCTCTGTAAGTTGGCGATCATCTTCGCAACACCAAAATATCCTGCAACCTAGGAGGTGTGAGCTTCTTTGATAAGATGCAATCGTTCACCTTTAGGAACACAAATCTTTTCAATCTTGTAGAGTAACCCATTTTGGAAATGATAGTCAACCTTGTTTTCACCTTATTATATATGAATTTGGCCCTGTAGCTACTAGAACACCTTCTTGAAGTCCTCATATTTTGTGTATGCCTCTTTGTATGCATCATGGGTAAAAGGATACATGTGCATCCGAGTTCCCATGGTTGTAATCTTGGATGTGGGTGGTCATGAAAGAATGTCTACCACTTTTTTGTGGTACCCTTCTTATACTTTATGAACAAATAAAATTTCTATAAAAACCTCATCCACTTGTAATTTCTAGTTTGTTGTATCTTACTTTGGGCCTGCAAATACTGTATTGGTTGTTGATCTATGTGGATGATGGTCTCCTTTCCCATCAGATAGTGCTTCCACATTTTTTCCAGCTTGTACCAAGGCATAGAGCTCCTTGTTGTAGGTAGGGTAGTTGAGAAATACCCCATGAAATACTTCATAATGATAACAAACATGCCTTCCTCCCTGAATCAATATTGCTCCCATGACATACCCACTTGCATATGTATCCACTTCAAAATACTTCTGCAATTTTTTTAGTGCGAGCACTAGTTCTTGACTGATATTTCTTTTCATCTCATCAAACACATTTTTTTTATTCTTCCCCCACTGGAAACACGTACCACTAGATTTTGTGGCATGGAGTGGTGCAACTACCACTGAAAATGAATCTATGAACTTCCTCAAGTATTTTTCCACCCCAAAAAAACTCCCGACTTCAATGGAATTTGTAGGAACTGACCATTTCATTATGGCCTCCATCTTTGCAGGATCTATATTGAACTCCCCTCCATCGATCACATACCCGAAACACACCAAAGAGTGTTGAGAAAACTCACATTTCTTGAGATTATCCAGTAGCTCATGATTTTTTAGAGTCTCTAACACCTACATAATATGTGAGATGTTCTCATCCTAGGTAATGCTATAAACCATTATATCATCCAAATAAACAATAACAAATGAATCTATAAAAAGGTGTAAAAAATCATTCATTAGTCTCATAAATGTAGTTGGTGTGTTGCATAAACCAAATGGAATAGCCAACCACTAATACAAACCATTCTTTGTCTTGAAGGAAGTCTTATAGGTATCTTATCTTTTGACTCATACTTGGTGAGATCCTGATTTCAAATATAGCTTAGTGAAATACTTGGCATGATGCATCTGGTCCAACAGATCATCAATCCTTTGCAGGGCATATTGATTCTTTAGTTTAATATTGTTCAATTCCTTGTAATCGATACACATTCTCCAAGTCTCATACTTCTTAGGAACAATTAGGATGGGTGACCCACAGGGTGAGGTGTTGGGTCGAATCACTCCCTACTCCTCTTGATGTTTTTCTAATTCCAGATCTGATAATTATTTTCTTATGATTTTCTTACTATTACCATAAAATAATTACACATTGAAATTATCAGCGTACCATAACATCGAAAACATTAAAGGATCAAACACCATGCACAAGAGAAACAAGAGACACAAGATGTATCCTAGGAAAACCCTTTCACAGGAAAAACCAAACCAACTTTTCTCTATAATAATACAGTCCAATATATTACTAGTATACCTCCATCAAGCACAAAATACCATATAGAGTGTTCACCCCAAGTTTAGCGCCTCTCCAAGATCTAGCGCATAAGTTGTTTGACCAAGAAAGATCAAAAGAGAGGCTAGCACCTTCATGATAATCTCCAATATGCTCCCAATGAATTTTTTTAGCCACAACTAACACTTCTCCAACTTGCACCTTATATGAGAGAGTGAGGATGTAATAATGAAATGAGGCTACCTTTATTTATACTTGTTTCAACACCTTAATTAACCTACCAGGGATGACTTGTCATTTTTCCTTTAATAATATCTTTCTTCAATAATTCAATGGGATCAAATTCTTCTTTTGTCTTCTAGGGTTTTCTATAATGGATTTGTGTATTTTTCCTTGGAGAATGACTACGCAAAGTTGCCAAACTTCAACACTCCCTATCAATGAGGGAGACATTCTCCATACTTGGATTTCTTCTGTCATAGAATCATTTCTTCATGATTCATATTGATGTTCCATCTCTGTACATACATTCCATCCAATAATATGATTGTGATAGCATCGCGAGTACATATACTCTTTGAGAGGAGAAGGACTATACTTGGGTCATTCACCACTAGCAAGGTCCCATGGATGAATGAATCATTTACCCTTGGTCATATCAATACTAGAATAGCCTCATGCATGACCAATATGGGATAATGTCTGCCTGATGCTATGGTCCATTCACTACTATCAAAGCCCCATAAGAGAATGAATCATTCTCCTTTGGTCATATCAACACTAGCATGGCCCCATGCATGACCAATCTAGAAGAATGCTTTACAAATGTTATTGCCTAGAGAAAATCAACATAATCGGGCCATTCACCACTAGTAGAGTCCCATGAGTGAATGAATAATTTTCCCTTTGGTCATATCAGCACTAGCATAGCCCCATACATGACCAATCTGGGAGAATGTATGCCCAATGTTGAAACATCAACACTCATCACTAGCCAAATAATCATGGATAATGTTGTGTATCATCCTCCTCATCCAAGTCAACATGGTCACTCTGGGAGGATATCTGCAATCTTCTCATCCATCGATAAGTACTGGATATTCACTAATCCCTTCCATACTATGTCTTGTATGAAGTCATACAATAAGATTTTGAAGTTGCGCCACTTCATGACTTGCAAAACTAGCTGTGACATACTCCATCTCTTTTGTACTGAATTCTACAAAAGCTTTCTTCCATCTTATCTTGAAAATATTAATTGATTCCAAGTTGAAGCAACACCTTGAGGTGATCAATATTTCTACTCCACTCCCTTCTCAATCGAAATATGTGTATCTCTATAGCCTCACTTCATTACCTAAGACAAACCATATCCAATTGTACCATGATTCATTACCACTCACAGGAACAACCTTGGATTCAACCAAATACTGGCTCAAGGTGCTCACTTCAAGTCAAATATCTGGCCTGGCATTAACCAGGTACATCAAGGATATAATCTACTTCATGTACATCATGGGATCCACCAAATATGAATATGAAGTAGAATCCATCAACTTATTCATATTTTTCTCTTGGACTTGTAGTCCATCATATAAAACCTCATCAGTATCCCTTGACTGAGGATGATCTCATATGATATCTATCACACCTCCAATCCCATAGTACATCTTGCCAAGATCCTTCATCTCGAAATCTGAGGTCAACTTCGTATTACACCAAACAAAGTGTTATTATGCTCTCATGAGGAACAAATCATCAAAATAGATCAAGGAATCATCATCAACAACCTTGTAGAAAATGTTTGGATATGCATCACCCCTAGGCTCATCAAGTATCCATCAATCCTCGGGCACCATGCTCTAGGTGTCTACAAGACCTTACTTCAGTCTACAAACATGAGACTCCTTCTCATGTGTCACGAGGATTTGAGGTTACACTATGTATGATTCTTCCTCAATCATGTTGTTGAGGAACACGATATTCACATTCACCTAATGTGATCTCCATCTATAACTGAAGCAAGAGCAATGATAGTCTTGAACACTAGAGAAAATGTCTATCTCAAATATCTTTTCTCCCTCTGGATGTAATATCACCTCCCTCTCTTGGAGAGTCTTTTACACATGTTGGAGCTACTTGTCCCTCTGTATTACATGCTATAACCATCGTTATACTCCACTCTAACTGATTGGATATGTACATAGTCATTGGAACTATCTCTGCCATCTGGTATGGTTCCATATTTAGAAGGAATATTTCTTCTAGAGACTTACTACCTTTGAACGCCTCGTCTAATAATGTCACTCCATGACATTGTCTTGGAAGGTATTTCCCTCCACATTTGATATGAAGGTTGGCCTTTACTATTCATTTAACTCTCTTCCTGAGCCAAGTGAATCCCTCTAAAACTAGACTTCCTTTGAGTCTACTCAACCTTGCTAAATGAAGAGAAGTATTGGCTCTTATACTAGGGACAATTAACCTTCTATAAAATAAGGTTTCCCATACTATGGATAATGACCCTTCTATAAAATATAAAATACGACCTCCCAAATCATGGATAATAATGAGAAACAAAATAAAAAATAAGCTTGTCCTCCCGTATCAAGAATAATAACAAAAACAATATTATCTAGGATAAGGAGTAGAGAAGGGCATACCTTTAAAATATATAATCATCCACCACCTTTATCTTATCTTTTGGTGGACACTCAACAATGTTGGTTGTTGATGCAGGTTACTTCTCCTTCCTATTCTTCTAATGAAAATTGGAAGTATAGTGTCCAAATGTAGAGAAAGTCCAGCACTTAATCTGTGTCATATCTTTCTCGTTATGTTCTGGAGTTGATCTTCTACCTGTATTCTTCATTCCAAGGTTTCTCTTTCCTTTTATTGCATGGGAAGAGGGATAATTTTCTTTAATACCAATTTCCCTGCAATCTATCTCTGGATAATTTCCCAGATTCTTTTTAGACATAACCATCCCATAGATCTTCAAACTTGGGAAATTCTTCTCGTCCACAAACTCTTTGAATAAATGCTTCCCATGAATCTGGAAACCCATTAAGAACTATAGAAGTAAGTTCCAAGTCTACAAAATCTTCTTCGATTTCTTTTAGTTGATCTCTTGTTTGAGAGACCTTCATGAAGAAGGAAACACCTATATTTTCCTTGGCCATATTGATACAATGGAGTTGATTTCTCAAGGATAGCTTTTGATTAACATTATTTCTTTTGAATATTCCTACCAAAGCATCGTACATCTCTTTGGTAGTTTTCAAGTCAGTGATATGGGGAATTTGGTGACTCCTCACGGTGTCTGAAAATATTCTTTTAGATCTATCTAGTTTCTTCTTGTATTCAACTTTCTCTTTTTCACCTTCAGGTTCTATAATTTTCTCCTTCACATAGTGTTGAAGATCATGATCATTTAGAAGTAGTAGAAGCATGGTATTCCAGGCTATAAATTTTTAAACTCCTTCTAGTCTATATTCTGACAATATGGTAGGTTCCATTGAAGAAAAATATACAATTTCAAATCTAGGGTTAATAAAAATACCTTCCTCGATGTCGTACCAAATGTCAATGAATCTTCTTGTTGTCCTAGAAATGCAAGGCAATATATGTTGATGAGATATCCTTGGTCTGCTTCAAAAATCCCGCACAAGAGCATGAATAGGTATTTAATCACTCTACTACTGTTAGGATATTATAAAGGCCTACGACTTATTTTAGTATCTTGAATAAGGGTTGAATATGATTTTGATAGAGCTCATCCCTATCTCCGAGTCCTTGAAAAGAGTTTGGGTATCCCTAGATTGCTTGTGTCCTGTAGTGGCAGATTAGATCAAGGCTACAAAAGCTTTTAGAAGTCCCACCAAGGCATTGGATAGGGTATTTAAGCCTACAAATAGGCCTATATTCCTTCCTCTTGTTGCAATCAAGTTTTCTTAGGACTCATCCTTCTATAATTTTATGTGGTTGGGGCTGTGACTTTTGGTTCATCCCTTTATATTCTTATGGCATTCCTTAAACAAGATCCTGCTAAAATGAACCTTATAATCCTTTAGACAATCTACCTTGTTCTTTATTTGTACCTTGACAAAGATGATCAAAAGCTTCTACAATGATGGTTTTAAATCTATGAAACCATGTTGATGTTTTTCTAGTTTCATATTTGATAATTATTTTCTTATGATTTTCTTACGATTACCATAAAATAAATACACATTGAAATTATGAATGAACCATAACAACATAAACATTAAAGGATCAAACACCATGCACAAGAGACACAAGAAACACAAGATATATCCTTGGAAAAACCCTTCACAAAGAAAACCCATCCAACTTTCCTCAATAAGAACACAGTCCAAGATATTACCAATATACCTCCATAAAGCACAAAATACCATACAGAGTGTCCACCCCAAGTCTAGAACCTCTCCAAGAGCTAGCGCATTATTTATATGACCAAGAAAGACCAAGGAAGAGGCTAGCACCTTCAATATAATATCCAATATTCCCCCAATGATTTTTGTTAGCCACAACTTATTGACACAAAGTTGCCAGACCAAGGTTCTTTGCAAGTTACAAACAAAAAGGTACCAAAGTAGTCTAGTGTGATGTCATTTTCGTTTTTTTGAAAGGAAATAAGTCTCACTGATGCAGGAGAATCACCTTCAAAAGTCAAAGAAGAAAGCGTGGAGGCATGGATATGACATCTCAGCATGACATAATTTCAAAACAACAATTAAGTTAGAAACAAAATGAGTTGTTGAGATGTTTTGGAAACGATGTTTTTAAATATGTCATGTTTGTAAAGTCATGTATGAATCTAAGGAATTGCATATAGAGAGTGTCATCTCTTATCTGATAATAAATGATAGTCATTGTGATAGGAAAAAGTAGGTAACCTCTAGAAAATGATAGGATAGGTTACAGACAGGATAGAGAAGAGCTCGATGAGCCACTCCTTAGATATATTTTTTGTTGTTGTATTGTATTAGGGGAGATAGAGTAGAGCTAAGTAGAGGAGAGTAGTAGATAAGTAGAGAAGAAGATGTAGTTAAGAAATGTAATACTGTGTAATTTTATTTTATAAATGAATAGAATAGACATAATTGTTCCAATACCTTGGACAATGTTCAATTTGATGTGTTACTGAATGAATGATGAATTCTTTGTGTTCTTTAGTTCATTTAGTTTATGTATGATTGTTCAGAGTTGATCATATGAATCTGTGGCGAATTGGATAAGTTTCAATTGTTTCTCTTATGAGAACTCGTATTCAAGGAGTGCATCTCATACACAAGGAGTGCGTCGACAGAGTGTTGAATTGACTCAGAGGAGTTTAGAAAAAACGACAAAAACTTATACCAAGTGCAAGGAGTGAACAGAGTCAAGGAGTGACTAAGTGTCGAAGAATCAGAACAAAGAAGCGCAAGGAATGCAGGAAGAATTTCTTTCAAAGAAATCCGTCGATCTAAGTTTATCGAGATCCCAGGAATGCAAGGAGTGTGTGGGAGATCGAATTCTCAAGGGAATCAATCTCATGAGGTATAGTGTCCCAAGAAGTGAAAATGAGGCCATGATAGCTGGGTTCGCAGGAGGAAGTTCAAGGGTCAAAACCTTTGAACACTTAAAAATATCTTCCAAGTCGGAAGAAATTAAAATCTTCGGAGGAGGAGCGACATCAACCATTGGATCTATTGTTGGAAGAAGTCTGGACCATTATATCAATGTCCAGGGAGAAAAAGGAGAGCGCAGAGGAGAAGAACAGAACCCAGTCGTTGGATTTGAGCATAGAGGATCGAGAGTCATCCGATCAAGGTAAAGTGGATGAAACATAACCCTTTGTGTGCATCAGAGAGTGGGATTATTCCAGACCATCAGATCTGGGAAAATTTGCGCAGTGGTTAGCCGTGAGTTCCTTCGAAATTTAGTGAATCAGAGGATTTGGAGCATAGAAGGGTGAAAATCACTTAAGCCCGAAGTGAGGAGTGATTATGGACTATCATATCTAGGAGGGCACATGGTAGATATCCATGCACACTCCAGGAAAAGGGAGGAAGAATGCAGGAGAGCGTTGACTTTGCGAAGTTGTGAAGATATCCTAGCCATTGGTTGGAAGGTGGGGGTGTGGAAATATATAAACAAATTCGCAGATTCACGACTCAGAGAAATTGCAAGGAGCAGAGTGCAAAATTTGCGAAGTGCGAAGTTGCAAAGAACCTTAGAGTTGATCCCCAGGTCATAGCTTGAGGTCATGTGAGAGGAGTCCTAGGAAGAGGAGCTAGTGCCCATTCCATAGAACTGTGTGATTCAAAGTTTCAAAGAAGCAATTGCAGTCATCGACTGCAAAGTAGATCTGATCGTCGATCTGAGTAAAGTGATTTTTTCAATCTGGGTATTGGGAGATCTATAGTTGAGTGGTGTGAAGACTCCCAAAGCGTGAAGTCCCAAAACACCATTTGGGATAATAGCCCAAGGTTGCATGAGGAGATAAAAGCTCTAGGGAAAGGAGCACTTGTGGGGTTCTTATTGAACCTACACCTTAGGAGGAAGGGGGCCTGTGTATAGTGGTTTTGGGTTCCAACAGTGGTACAAAGAGTCGATCTGACTCAATATTTAGAAAGATCCTAGACCGGGAGGTCACAAAACCCCAGGAGGAGAGGGGGATGGATCTAGTGGTATCAAAGACTTTGAATTTGTTTGTAGACAACATACAAAGGAGAAAGGAGATAAATTGATATCATCCATGGTATCAAGAGTTGATTCTATTTGTATACATCAGAAGGCGAGGTAGTGGAATCATGCCACCCAGGAGACACAGAGTGGATCCATAAATGGAAGAAGAAATGTGGTGACTTAGAATGAGTTTGGACTCCATGGAAACATCATAGAGGAGACCACCAAACACTGAAGATATCAATGAAGCTGAAAGAGAAAAGATAGAGGTCAAAGAATATGTAACAGAGGATGCTGCAGAGGAATGCTTACTGAAAGTTGTTTCAAGAATAGGAGCCAGAAAAAAATAGAGGTACCAATGTATGAAGGCAATTTATAAGTTGAAGAATTGTTGGATTGGGTATGTGCTATGGATAAGTACTTCGATTATGAAGATATCAAAGAAGAGAATATGGTGAAGCATGCAATGACAAGACTGAAGGGTGATGCAACACTATGGTGGGATGAACTGCAAGGTGATCATAGATGCAATGGCAAGAAAAACATTGAAAGCTAGGATAGGATGGTAGCCAAGATAAAATAAAAATTTATCCCAAAGGACTATCAAATCAATATGTTAAGAATATTGTAGAACCTGAGATAGAAAAGCTTATCAGTGAAGGATTACACTAAGGAATTTTACAGACTGAACATCGGGGATGGACAGAAAGAGAATGAAGATGAAAAAACAGTTAGGTATATTAATGGACTGAGATATGAAATACAAGAGGATATTAGCATGATGTTTGTTAGTAAATTTGAGGATGTTTATCAAGAAGCCTTGAAAGCCAAGGAGAAATTGGCCAGAAAGAAAATCCAATGAAACAAAGGAGTAAATTCAAGAAGAGGTAAGGGAAACAATAGAGAGAAGTTCCAGAAACCAAAGCATGAAGCTGGAAAGCAGCATAGTCACCCTGAGAAAGGTGGAAGTTCTAAGGAAGGAAAACATGGAGGAAGAAGCTCTTTTACTAGAGGTAGAGGAAGAGCTAGAGGAGGTGAAATTAGATGTTATTCCTTTGGAAAGACAGGGCACATGTCTTGGGAATTCCTAGAGAATAAGAAAGACACTAGAGGAGGAGAAGCACACATTTATGAAGCACAAAATCATGTGGAAGAAGAATCAACAGAAGGAGGAAAGAACCTCATGATGAGGAAAGTTATTCTTAAACCAGAGAAGGAGGTAGAGGAACCTGTTCAACGAACAAGTCTGTTCATAACTTATTGCAAGACAAAAGACATAGTTTGCAAGGTGATCATAGACAGTGGGAGAACTGACAATATAATATCCACAAAGATGGTGGAGAAACTGGAGCTGAATACAACTGCACATCTAAACCCATACAAGGTATTATGGTTGTAGAAAGGACATCAAGTAATTCTAAGTCAACAATGCTAACTTGAGTTTAAAATAGGAGGTTATAGGGATGAAATATTATGTGATGTAATTCCTATGGATGTTTGTCATATTTTATTGGGGAGACCATGGCAGTTTGACATAAAAGTTATTCATGATGGGAGGAAGAATACTTATACCCTAGAAAAGAATGGTAGAACACATATGTTGTTACCAATATAAGACAAAGAACAAAAGAGGGAAGATAGTTCAAGTATACTTCTCATGAGTGGGAAGGAACTCTTTAATGAAGTCAAGAAGGAGCAAGAGATGCAGTTTGCTATAGTGAGGAAACCAAGAGTTATCCTTACAAATAATTCTGTGGAGGATTTACCTAAAAAAATATAGGAACTATTAGAAAATTTTGTTGACATAGTAGTGGATGAGTTACCTCACTCATTTCCACCCATTAGGAGTATAAGCCATCATATTGACCTTATTCCAGGAGCTAGTTTACCAAATAAAGAAGCTTATAGGTTGACACCTACATAGAATGAGGAAGTCAAGAATCAAGTTCAATATTTATTGGATAAAGGTTTAGTTAGGGAAATCCTAAGCCCATGCGCAGTACCAACCGTGTTGAGTCTAAAGAAGGATGGAGGATGGAGGATGGAGAATGTGTAAAGATTCCAGAGCCATCAATAATATCACCATTAGGTACAGATTTCCTTTACCCAAGATGGATGATTTGATGGATTGTTTGAGTGGATAAAGCTGTTTTTCTAAGATAGACTTGAAGAGTGGATATCATCAAATAAGGATGAGAGAGGGAGATGAATGGAAGAAAACATTCAAGACAAATGAAGGTTTGTTTGAATGGTTGGTCATGCCATTTGGGTTTAGAAATGCCCCAAGCACATTTATGAGATTAATGAATGAAGTATTGAAAGACTTCATAGGAAAATTTGTCATAGTGTATCTGGATGACATACTAATATTCAGTAATACAAAGGGAGAACACTTAAAATATTTGACATTAGTGATGAGAAGGTTGCAGCAAGAAAAATTGCTGATAAATATGAAGAAAAGCTCTTTTATGAAGACATAAATTATATACTTGGGTTTTGTGATCTCTTCAAATGAATTGAATATGGATCCAGAAAATGTGAGAGAAATCAAATAATGGCCATCTCCAGGAAGCATATTTGAAGTAAGAAGTTTTCATGGGTTAGCGATTTTTTATAGAAATTTTATCAGAAATTTCAGTGGTATAAGTAAAACCATGTTGGAAAATGTGAACAAGAAACAAAATTCTTTTAATTGGACAGAGGAAGTTGAAAAAAGTTTGAAAGTGTTGAAAGAGAACATCATAGAACAACTAATTCCGATCTTACTAGATTTTGGAAAAACATTTCAAGTGAGATGTGATGCAAGTGGAGTAGCTATTGGAGCAGTCTTGAGTTAGGATAATAAACAAGTTTCTTATTTTAGTGAGAAGCTGAACGACACCAAGAAGAAGTATTCCACATATGACAAATAATTTTATGCAGTGATTCAATCTTTGAAGAAGTGGATGCACTATCTAATTCCTAAAGAATTAGTCTTATACAATGATAATCGAGCTTTGCATTTTATTACTAGGCAAGAAAAGTTGAATCAGAGACATGCTAAATGGGTAGAATTCATGAAGAATTTTACTTTTTTTATTGAACATATTGTTGGAATTGCTAACAAAGTTGTAGATGCTTTGAGCAGGAGGAGTTTAATTGTACAGGAATTCCAATTGGAGACCTTAGGGTTTGAAAACCTCAAGGAAATGTATTGAGAAGATCCATATTTTAAGGAAGCTTATGAGGCATGTATGAATCCTTTGTTGGGAGACAGAAGCCCATGGACATAATACTTGGTCTAGGATGGATTATTGTTCAAAGGGAGCCAACTATGAATACCGATATGCTCAATGAGAGATAACCTGTTGAAAGAGAAACATAGTGGAGGTTTAGCTGGACATTTTGGTCATGATAAGACATTTTCACAGCTGAGAAATTCATACTATTGGCCGAGCATGAGGGCAGAGATGAATTTTTTTGTGAAAAAATGCAGAATTTGTCAGTATGAAAAAGGAAGACAACAGAACATTGGTTTGTATCAACCATTACCAATTCCAGAAAGGCCATGGGATGCAATCAATATGGATTTTGTATTGGGATTACCTAGAACCCAGAAAGGGAGCGATTCCATATTTGTTATGGTGGACAGATTTAAAAAAATGGCACATTTTATACCATGCCAGGAAACAAACGATGCTATACAAATAGCCAATTTTTTTTTCAGAGAAGTGGTGAGACTACATGGATTTCCTAGAAGCATAGTCTCAGACATAGACACAAAATTTGTAGGATACTTTTGGAGAACTCTATGGAAGACGTTGGGGAAAAAATTGTCCTTTAGTTTAGCATATCACCCTCAGACAGATGGAAAGACTGAAGTAGTAAACATGATTCTGGGAAACTTGTTAAGAAGTTTAGTTATCGAGCAAGGTTGTCAATGGGATCAGATTCTGGCACAAGCATAATTTTCATTTAGCAATTCAGTGAAAAGGAGCATTGGGAAAAGTCCATTTGAAATTGTGTATGGTATACAACCAAGAGGGATTATAGAATTGAGAGATTTGAATCAAGATGAATTCATAAGTGATGGCACAAAATATTTTACAACATAAATGCAGTAACTCCATGACAGAGTCAGAGAGTAGTTATAGGACAATAGTCTTAAATATAAGAACATAGTTGATCAGCAGAGGAGAGAATTTCAATTCGAAGTAGGAGATGAAGTTTTATCTCATTTGAGTAAAGAAAGGTTTCCAAGGGGAACACATAACAAATTGAAGATGAAGAAGATAGGACCATGCAGGATTCTCAGAAAATTAGCAGCCAATGCTTATGAAATTGGATTTCCAGACAATGTTGGGATATCACCGATATTCAATGTTGCATACCTGTATCCTTACAAGAGAGATGATGCTGGAGAAGCAAATGATTAGAAAGAATTTCAGTGGGAAGAACAATTGCCTGCAGCAAAAAAAACTTAGATGGAGAAAATCATAGAACATAGGGTTGGAAAGAAGACCAGGATGAATACATATCCTGAATACTTAGTGAAGTGGAAAGATCATCAAGTGGAAGATTCAAGTTGGGTCACTGAACCTGATATTTTGAAGCATGGAAAAATGATGTAGGAGCTCATGGACATGAGCCCATGAATATTTTCTCTAGAGGAGTATGATGTAGGAGCATCGCCTTCAAAGTCAAAGAATCAAGCGTGGAGGTAAGGGTATGACATCTCACCATGACAAAATTTCAAATCAACATTTAAGTCGGAAACATAACGAGTTGTTGAAATATTTTGGAAATGATTTTTTTAAATATGTCGTGTTTCTAAATTCGTGTATGACTGTAAGGAGTTTCGGATAGAGAGTGTCATCTCTTATCTGATAATAACTGATAGTTATTGTAATAGTACAAATTAGGTAACCTCTAGAAAATGATAGGATAGGTTACAGACAGGACGAAGAAGAGCTCGAGGAGCCACTCCTTAGATAGATTTTTTGTTGTTGTATTGTATTAGGGGAGATAGAGTAGAGCTGAGTAGAGGAGAGTAGTAGATAAGTAGAGAAGAAGATGCAATGAAGAACTGTAATACTGTGTAATTTTATTTTATGAAGGAATAGAACAGACAAAATTGTTCCAATTCCTTGGACAATGTTCATTTTGATGTGTGATTGAATGAATGATGCATTCTTTGTGTGTTTTATTTCATTTATTTTATGTGTGATTGTTCAGAGTTGATCATATGAATCTGTGGCAAATTGGATAAGTTTCAATCGTTTCTCTTCTGAGAACTTGTATGCAAGGAGTGCATCGACAGAGTCTTGAACTGACTCAGAGGAGTTTATAAGAAATGATGGAAACTTAGACCAAGTGCAAGGAGTGAATAGAGTCAAGGAGGGACTAAGTGTCAAAGAATTAGAAAAGAGAAGCGCAAGGACTGCGGGATGAATTTCTTTCGAAGAAATCCTTCGATCTAAGTTTATCAAGATCCTAGGAACGCAAGGAGTCTGTGGGAGATCTAATTATCAAGGCAATCAAGATCATCAGGGATATTGTCCCAAGAAGTGAAAACGAGGCTAAGATAGTTGGGTTCGTAGGAGGAAGTTCAAGGGTCAAAACCTTTGAACACTTACAAATCTCTTCCAAGTCGGAAGAAATCAAGAGATCAAGAGGAGGAGTGACAAAAACCATTGGATCTATTGTTGGAATAAGTTTGGACCGTTAGATCAACATCCAGGGAGGAAAAGGAGAGTGTAGAGGAGAAGAACAGATCCTAGTCATTGGATTTGAGAATAGAGGACAGACAGTCATCCGATCAAGGTAAAGTGCATAGACCATAACCCTTTGTGTGCACCAGAGAGCGGGATTATTCCAGACTGTAAGATCTGGGAGAAGTTGCACATTGTTTAGTCATGAGTTCCTTTGGAAGTTAGTGAATCAAAGGATTTGGAGCATAGAAGGGTGAAAATCACTGAAGCCCAAAGTGCGAAGCAATTCTGGACCGTCAGATCTAGGAGGGAATGTGGAAGAGATACAAACACACTTCGATAAAAGGGAGGAAGAACGCAAGAGAGAGTTGACTTTGTGAAGTGGCAAAGAGATCCTAGCCATTGGTTAGAAGGCAGAGACGTGGTAACAGATAAACGAATTCACAGATTCACGATTCATAGAAATTGCAAGGAGTAGAGTGAAAACTTCGCGAAGTGTGAAGTTGTGAAGTGCCTAGGAGTTAAGCCCTATGTCATAGCCTGAGGTCATGTGAGAGGAGGCCTAGAAAGAGGATCTAGTGTCCATTGCATAGAACTGAGTGATTCATAGTTCTGAAGAAGTAATCGTAGTTGTTGACTACGAAGCAGATCCGATCGTCGATCTGAGTAAAGTGATTTCATTGATCCGGGTATCAGGAGATCTAGAGTCGAGTGGTGTGAAGAATACCAAAGTGTTAAGTTCCAAAACACCATTTGGGATAAGCACCAGGTCATAGCCTGAGGTCACATGAGGATATAAAAGCGATAGGGAAAGGAGTGCTTGTGGGTTCTTATTGAATTTGTGTCTTGGGAGGAAAGGGGCCTGTGTATAGTGGTTTTGGGTTCCAAAAGGGGTCCAAAGAGTCGATCTGACTTAGTATTTAGAAAGATCCTAGACTGGGAGGTTGCAAAACCCCAGGAGGAGAGGAGGGATGCATCACTCACCCGAAGTGAAACCAAGACAAAAGAGATAAGGGAAGGTTAAGAAAAATGATATACATGTTTTTATACAGCTCTATAATCCATCTATACTTTTACCATTCTAGCCCAAGATAGATACTCAGTTTAGATCCTTAGCACATCATACACTAATACAAAGGAAAAAAACTATGCAAAACATTAATAAGGGATAAAGACTTGTAAGTCACAATAGATAGCACATAATGACATTTCAGAGATACAAAAGGTAAGATGACCCATGAACATTTTCAAAATTTGATCTCCAATATATTTCGATTATATTAGAAGTCTTTGGACAATAAGCACTCGCAAATTTACATTAGAAATCCATCCTAATCAGTATAAGATATCAGTAGGTACATCTCATTATAATACTACAACTGATCACAATGAGTCTAGGATATTTCCTTCCTAATTATAGTCTATATCTGGAGTACAGATCCAGTTCTTGCATCTCCCTATCTCTCTCACACTCATTACAATACAATAAAATACTAAAGAGAACATACAAAAGAGAATCATAATTTACAAGAGAATCATCCTCATCCAGAAAATCATTCTCATTAGGAGAATCATCATTACAATCGTTTCCTTCCTTCCTCTTGAGAACCCATCATCCCTCTTCTCTTCTTGATTATGTTGTAACTGTATTGGCTCAAAACAGAATTTGTGGTACCTTCAGACTGCATTCTCTTCCAACGTATTTCTATTGTACATTTACTTTTTCATCCTTTTTCACTTGGTTGTTTGTCTCTTTGATATCTTGAGCAACTTGTTTTATCAAAACGAAGGGCCCAAAAGGCCCTGACCACAATCCTTGACTCACCCTAAGTCTAGTCTTTAGTTAGTCTTTGTTCTTTGATTCAACTTGTTGTCCTTCAGGGGTTTTACTTTCTTACACCTTGGATCCTTCAAATGAAGGGCCCAACTATGGAACTATCTTAAGATATTTTTCTTTGACCTCCTGGAACTGTTCAAGTTTATCTTTCCATTTTCTAGCAAGCAATGAAGCTTCTGCAACAAATTGTTGTGTTGTGCTGAGATTGAATTACTTTGGCTTGGATTCAATGAGGGAATTCCATTCGACATCTACTAATGTTTCAACCAGATGCATTTGAAGATATGTTGTTTTAACAACATTCCTGAAGGCTCTTAGTTCCTTCTTTTCTACTGTTTGAGATTCAAACAAAGCATTCAGAGAATTGTCTGATTGCTGCATTTCATCAAAATTTTCTTGTTGCTCTAGAAGATCATGTATTTTAACTGCTTCTTCATTGAGTGTATGGATTCTAGTGCAAAAGTCTTCTAGTCCCTGGTTGTGATGGGTTATAACACCCATCCAGTCACTGAATTCCTTGAATATGGTGGTACATTCGACAGTGTTTTTGTGTAGCAAGGCTCTTGCATCGTTTCCTTCCAGGAAAACTCTTTATAGCTGTTGTTGAATTTCTTTGGTTTGTGCCTCGATATTCACTTTAATTCCCTCTAACTATGTTTGAAGATCATCTTCTCAATATGTTAGTACCTCCCATGATTTCTAAACCAATCCAAGTTGTTCCTCTGGTTCTGCAGTTGCGTTGTATTCGAGCATCTAAGGGGATGCTTTTCAGAAAGTTGGCCATATCTCTGTGAGCTTTCCCTTCTTTTTCTCCACTTTCTCTTCTTCCTATATTTTCAAGTATTATTCATGAATTATTTTGGTATTATCCAACATTCCTTCATGTCTCCAATGATCAATTTGTGTTTCATCTTTCTAAACATGTTGCTCTAGGTGATCAATTGAGGCCTTGATCAACCCTACTAGTTGCGGTGTCAGAAAATGAGCAATATATCTGGATGTAACCATGGCCTCCAGTTAGAGTTTGATCTGGAGAAGAATCCCCCTAGCTATTGATTTCTCAAATGGTGTCTCAAATTCATCTTCTCCTTGGAGTGACCCTCACAATTGTTGGGTTAATTTAGTATTCAGGGCTAGTGGAAGAAAATGGATAGCTTCCACCCACACTAGGAAGAGTTGTAACAGTTATGAACATTGTTTTGGATCTTGAAGGATGGGTTATAGATATTCTTTTAGCGAGGTTGTGCTTTTTCTTGACTGATTCTCTTGTCATTCTTGAGACGCTTCCTCCTTTTGCGTCATGAGTTTCATTATGGGTGGAACTTAAGAGGTTCCACTATGATTCTTCAAGACTTATGTGTCTATCTCTGTCCTTAGAGACTATGTCTCCAGGAGGGGGAATTGTGGGAGTTACATAAGTACTGGTACTCTAGATGGTTGGCTCTCCTGAAAGGGAACCGTTTCTGGAATATCAAGCTGCATAGGTTATGGGGAATTGGGTAGTAGCAAGATTGTGGTATCTACGATTGGTGATGATGGTTGTTGTTCAGTGACTATGGTGGAATGTATACTAGGGTTAGACACAGGGCCATCAATGATATGGGTAATATTCTAAGTTGCTCGAGTGGTTGCTCAGGTGTGAGGCAACGAAGTCAATATAGGATGGGGGTTGATGATTTTAGTTGGAATAATTGTTGGGGACACACCAGTTCTAGGATTCTTAGCTGGAACCTCCTGTATATATGCGGCAACTAATATTTCATTAATGGATTTAAATGAGAATATGGCCTCGTATGGAAGCTTGGGACATCCTAGAAAATGCATATTTTTCCTCTGCAACTATTTTTCTTCCTCCTCCTCTGATTCTAAGGTTGTTGGCAACTTTTGGGGCTATTACCTTTCTATAGCTCGAACCTGCTTCTTCTGTTGGATTCTTCTTCTTTAACAGTTATGGTGGCAATGAATAGTCGACACCTGACTTGCACATGGTGTGTTTAACTCATGTCCAAGAAATAATTTCCTTTTCCAGTATCTCCTCATCTAAATAGAATGGTAGGGGTTGTGTATGAAATTCTGAAGGATTTGCATGCCTTGGCCAGATGAATGTATAATGGTGGTTCAAAGAAAATGAGATGTTCCTTGTATGAAAATTTGAAAGCTCCTATTGTATGCACATCCTTTGGGTGGTGTCTTTAAACTTATTGTACCACTTTAGGAATGCAACATTGTTGAAATCCATGTTTTACGAGTCTTCCCTTGCATTCTAGGGCTCAAAAATCTTGGCGAGGCGAACTTTATTGATAAGTGATAACTGTCTTCCCATGGGTGGCCTCCACTTGAGAATTAAAAAATCTAGAATAAGATATCCATATGTGAAGGTGCCTCACTTATCTTTAACTTCCTTGCAAGTGACAGGGAGTTCTTGCAACAAGTAACTACACCAATTGAACACTACACCATTTTCATAGAAGTCAGCCACTGACAGGGAACCTAGTGTACATTCACCCTTATAGTAAGAGTGCATGACCTTGCTAGTGATCATATATCATGTCAATCTGACCATATTGGAGAGGATTGGTTTGGTTTTTTTTGTGTGACCTCCCCTGTGTGTATGGAAGCGCTCATACAAGATAATATCTCCCTTTCACTTTCCACGCTTGCTTGGTCCTTGAAATCCTTTGGAGATGTCTTCTCCCTCCAAATATAGTCATGTCAATTGGTGAATGTCTTCAACACGAATGGGATATCATTTGTCGATCCATAAAATGCGATCATGCACCTTGCTGATTAGGAAATTAGTGCATCGCACAACTTTCTAGTGGTTTCGAACACTGGGAGGTCCTAGAGATTCATGATTGTTGAGTGGAAAAAATTTAGAAACTTATCCTTCGGGAGGAACTACACCTCCCCACTCAACCCATATTTCATCTCGTAGAACATGTCGATGTCCATTTGGGGGAACAACACCATGTTCATGAGACCCAAGTTGAGGAGTTTTGTATGCTCAGATTTTCCTTTGACATCAACCACGACCTCTATCATGGGATCATAGGGATGATTTGGAAATGATTCGTTTGATACAAAACTTGTTCCTCTCGATACTCTTGACATTTTATCTCTAGAGTGATAGCAACAACACTGACTTAAGAACTGGGTGGTGAACGACTTCGCAGAATGCACACTAGGATTAACAGACCCAACATAAGAATACAAGCAAGTAAATAAAATGGTGTTCCAAAAAATATTATAGAGTAATATAGATAAGGTAATGGGATAGACCATTAATGTATCATCAATGAATGAGTAATGATTCCAACAATGCAATCTATGGCATGGATGTGGGACGAGACTGGTAACGGGGTAAAATCTTCGAGCGAGATTATGACTTTAATGGGTCTCTTGTTCAACACGTGATCGATGTTAGGGTATTACCATTTTAATGGTTGATAATCATGGAAATATTATCGACAAGGTTTATGTGGAAAATCGCTTTTAAGACTTGACGAGACATGCTAATAGTTCTCGACAGTTACCCAAAAATCTACAATTGGAAATGACATCACCATGACTTAGCCGTTAATAAAGTTCATATTTGATTCTCCCCTGACCACAAAGGTTTTTTGGTGGATTTACTTGTATGGTTGAGTAGATTGAATGCGCTTTGGATATTTTGTTGTTGCGTGGTTATGTTCAAAAAAAAAACTAACAGAAAAAATGATATGGATATTTCGTGGCGCTCCTAAGTACACTCCAACGTTATTACATAAAACAAAATTCAACATTGCTAAAAGCTTTAATAGAAAATCAAAGTCTACCAACTATACATGCTCCTTTGGATTGGAGAAACCATGGTTCATGTTAAATATGTGTAATGTAGGGTTTCAGGTGTGCTCCATTCACCCACCCTGGTCGAAGGACACCATCCAATTGCTCTAGCTTGACCACACCAACCTGTCTAATATCAAACACTAGGAATGACCCTAACCAATGTATCCACATCTCTCCTGAATTCTTCTGATAACGATGGTCATAGAGGAATACCTTATCACCTTACACAAACCTCTTAGTATTAATGTGTCAATCGTGCCAAGACTTCTTCCTTGTTTTCTCCACTGACTAACGAAAATCAACGAGGAACCTTGCTTCTTCCTATTCTTACAGGTCTGCAATCCTTTGTGCAATGGATGTGTCATCTGTCATGTGTGTAGCCTGAGCTATATAGATACTAGGGGTAATAAACTCTGTAGGTACCATATCTTCCTTCTTGTAAACCAATTGAAACAAGGTGTACTTGTGAAAATTATTTATGGTAGTCCTATAAGCCCATAAAAATGTTGGAACTCTCTCATCCCAATCTTCCTTGGTTGTGAAAAACACATTCGTCAACCATCTCTCCAAAATATTTTTGAATTCCTCTATTGTGACATTAGATTTTGGATGATAGGGACTGCTTTTATGGTGCTAAATAAGAAATTGTATCGTCATTTTTATGATTGTGCTACTAATGAAGTGGATCCCTTGATCATTAGTCAGGATCCTAGGACATCCAAACTAAGCGATAATATTTTTGAATATAAATATATTCTTTGTATCTATTGAACAATCCTCAACTACTTCTTATTCATCCCACCATGTAAGGTATTCTATTGCGGTAATGATATATCTGGCCTTTGAATGTCTTATAGGCATGTTAATTGGTCCAATACAATCAACATACCACTTCTCAAAGGCTTGCAATTCCCTAACCAGCTGAAGAGGTAATTTGTCTCTACACTATGGCTTCCATACTCATTGACAAACATCACACAACCTAGTATAGACTTTATAATCTTTGAATAATGTGGCCCACCATAATCCAGCTTGGAGAACCTTCTGTGTTGTAGATTTCCATCCAACGTTCCCTCCCGCAACTGCACTGTGGCATTCCCATAGGATATCTTTCCTTTCATGGTTTAGTACAAAACGTCTTAGAATGCTATCTAGTCCCATATTATAGATTTTTCCCGTAATAAGTTGGTAATATGTTTCACAGACTACCAAGAGCCTCTTTTGGGTTGCGAAATAATTCCCTAGGATTAGAGAAATATTTGCCTCACCCTATGCAATCTTGGAGAGAGGTCCTTACTCCATTTCCCTATGCATACTTACTTTCCATGATTGATAAATCCAAAGACAAATATAAATATTTTTCCACTTATATGCACTTTTCAAGCTATACAACATGCATATACATTGGCTGCTCCACTACAACTTGCTTACATCAGGATTTGTGCCAGAAAATCAAAATTTAATGTCGGGTTTCCATGTCACAACAAGAGACCTCTGATACTTGGCCTTCCATATAATTGAAACGTTCTAACTCGACCCTTCAGTTGCATTTTGAAGGCTATAAAGAAGCCAATTACGAGCTATGGAAAGGAGAGAGAATTCAACTTTGAGAGAAAAGTTACTCTGGAGAAATTATTACTTCATTATTGAGTCTGTATGCCTTTGTCCTTTAAGTATGAACATAGTGGTCAGCCCCCAATATCTTCCCTTATTGATGGAGAACCTCTTTGTCTCCCTTATGTGATATTTCATTTGGTGGAGGATTGAAGTGGTGGAGGCCCAGCTTGAAGGAACTTGATTTCTTGGTTCTGAACCGTGTCAATACAAAATTTTGTAATGTTTTCACTTCTTTTGATCATTTATTAATAGAAATCAACTCCATTCCAAACATATGCTATATAAACTAATGTGGAAAGGAGGTAAGAAAGAGGCCTACCTTGTCCAAACGTTTGATGATGTCCACTGTTGAGCACTTCGACCCACAGGGAAGATGTAGATATACTATTTTCATTAACATCCGAGCTACTGTTGGCATAGGGGAAGACCCAGTGTTCAATTCTCAAGAGTGCACCAACAAAACCCTAACTACCAGCCCTTTTGGAAACACCTGCGAAGCAGATGAAGTCTCACCCGAGGTAGAGGTAGGGGTGGTTGCAGGACTCCAGTGTCTGCAACCTTAGCTGGTACACAGATCTATGATTACAATATTCTATCAAAGCACTTAGCGGTTATTGTTCATTAGTATTTAACCACTATCTACTTCACAGTAAAAACCCTAATCATAGAGCACCACAGTATTCAACCAGATCTAGTATAGACGAGCACTAAGCACATTCACATGGGCTAGATCTAGCACTTATTCATATTATTAAGCACAAAAAATAAACAGATCTATCTATCATTTATTTATGCCAAAGCACTAAGAAAGTAAACACACAAACACATCAATACATCACACAAAGAATACCAACACAGGATATACATGGTTCACCCCCAGCCTGGGGATACATCCACCAACTCTTCTTCTATGTTATTATATTCTTTCAATCTTCTACATGCACAAAGCCACAAGATCCTACTCCGTATAGGACAGGAGATCTGTGTGCACCTCGCCAGATCCTCCTTCCCTAAGATGGGTTACAACAAAAAGCTTCTACTCAATCTCTTATAGTCACTTGCACTTAGCCTTGTAAGTCTCACACAACATGCACAAAGCATGTACAACTATCACTTGCACTTAGCACTTGATATCACACACTTGTGCCTTTTCACTTTGCATCACATACACCCCCTACTTATATCGCCTAGAATTCTATTTATACATTACAAAATGGGCCTAAACATGGGTAAAACCCATGGGCCTAAACATGGGTAAAACCCATGGGCTTAAACATGGGTAAAACCCATGGTCCAACATCCCCATACCCATTAAATAAGCCAACATCCAACTTTCACAGCCTATCAAAGTCCCAAAATAGGTCAAACATGACCAAGGATCCTCAAAACTTGGTCAAGGGCCAATAGGTCCCCAACACTCACCTGTGACTCATCCCGAGTCAATCTGGTCTGGGTAGCTCTGCTTCAAAAGCCTTGAGCTTTGCTAGAGTGTCTTTGACTTGTTGTTGTGCCAAGGCCTCCTTCTCGGTGAACTCTTGGATAAATACTTCTTTGACAGTTCCCTCTAAGAATTGTTCAACTGTAGTGACTATCTATTCTAGCTTTGCTCCTCAGCTTTCAATCTCCTCAAACAGATGGCATGCTTCATCCTGGACTAGTTGGAGCCTCTGAGTCACTTCCATGAATTTTCTCTATATGGTGTGGACCTACTATTGAGTAGTGTGTTGTTCCTGGGATCACTTCATCCTTTTAACTGCTAACAGGAGCTTCAAATGTGCCTGTATTGTCATTGCTTGTTGCTTTGCCTCCTGGATTTGTGACTCTAGAGACTTTAGTTTAGGGTCTTCAGTAATTCACTTGTAGGTTTGTGCACTTCTACTGCTAAGTTGTTTACATTCCAAAGCGAATTCTTTGATCCTCTCAACTTCACTCTGAGCAGTGGCTTCTCTTTGATCTCTCACGTCCTGCGGGGTACTTGGCACTGTTTTTGGCTCTAGGTTTGTGATTCTCTGTTGAAGCTGTTGGATAGATTCTACAAGATCCACTACTTGCTGCTCCACTAGTTCTTCTGCCTTTTTCTCTAAGCCTATCACTAAGAGAAGTTCTCTACTGATTTCTTCTTTGACTCCGAGTTGTTGTGCAAGAAACTGCTCTCTCTCTTTCTTGACCTGCACTCTCTCCTCTTCAAACTTGGTGTGGAGGTCATCCTTCTCTTGTTGCGCAACTTGGTGTTGCTCTTCCATTTCCTCTTGCGCTTGCTTCAAGGCCACTGTAGCCTGTTATTTCTCTTCTCGCGCTCGATGAAGGAAAGCTTCGATCACATCAACTATTCTATGAAGTTGGGTATGTTCATCTCCCAACTCTGGTTCTTCTGATCATGGGGGTGCAGTGGATATTGCGCGACTATAGTGAAGGGTTTGTTGTACCCCTGTGAGTTCTGTCTCAATCCTATCATACATGGACACTTTCTTGGCTTCTGTGTTCAGCATAATATCATGTGAAGCATCTAATACGGTTGTGATGATGAAGTCGAAGTCATCGCACATGAGCATGGTCTACAACTTGGTCTTACTAGCTCTGGATTTCTTCCTCAAGGTAGGTTTCATGGGGGAAACCTTTCTTTTCTTAGAGGGATCAACCTCATCAACAGGATCCCTAGGCATTGTTACTTCCCCTTACTTCCGCTGATCATCTTTTCCATTGGTATCTTCTTTATCTACTTCATCATCACCTCCTTGTCCCGGTGATTCTGAAGCGGTTTCTTCTAATATGTTGCTCAGGTTTTGTACCTCTTCCGTATTCTTCCTTCTACTGGCTCCAAGTGTATCATGTTCTTCATGAGTGGCCTCTGAGCTTCCAGGTAGTTCGGGATCGAAAATTTTTGTGGGGTCAACAGGGATAAGGAGTTTTGCAAACCAGTCCTTAGTTATCTCCTCGAGGTCCTCCTCTATGAGCTTATAGTATGACTGAATCAGTTCTTTATTCTCATCTGCACATGCAGTCATATAAATAAAGTGTCGATATGCAAAGAAATTCATGAGGGGTCTAAACTGGTGCAAGGTGTTTGAGGTCATGCGACAGATGGCCCCAATATCCCTCTTCAACTAGAGATAGTATGTGTGAAATACTACATTTGAATGCCATTGTTTTCCCATATCGCTCGAGTACAAGAGCATGGTGAACTTCACAGCAAGTGGCTTAAATGGCTCAATATCCAGGAAGGTCGCAACTTTCGGCATCTACCAAGCAGTAAACGCTATGAGGATCAGCATCCAGCTAAAATGGAACTCATAGCTCTGATGTTGAGCTTCATGGAAATCCAATTCAAGCTGGTTGAATAAGTACTTCACCTAGTTCATTTGGATTCCTTCTACACATTTTCCGGTGAGGTCAACAACGAACCCCGTGACCTGCATAGGTTTGTTCTTTCTCACTAGCTTTCCTGCGATTAGCTGGTAGGCTAGGTGCACTGCGCTATTCTGGATGGAATCTACCTTTTATCCTCGCATCCCCTTTTCTACATCGCCATATGTGTCTTTAATCCTCTATGCTAGTGTGCGGTCTGCAACCTTATGTGGGTAGAAGTCCTGTGGGTCAGGTCCTTGCATGCTCAATTCGGTGATCCTATGGATCAACGTCGGATTGATTGTGATGCATCTATCTAGCCATAGATAGCCACCGTGGTAGCAAGATATTGACACATGCATTCACCTCTTGGTGCCTTCCAAAATGTGGAATCTTCTCCACATTCAAGATGGTGGATTGCGCGAGGTTCATAGTCCATTGTTGGTGGATTATCCTCGAGTTCTTCCCCTTCATCCTAGTCAAGTACCTATGAGAAGAAAGCATATTGTGGTTCTTGCAGTCCCCTAGGTTGAAGTCACTGAATTTCAATGTCGTGATCTTATCCTGCTGCATTCTTACTGTACGTATCCCCTTCAGGAGGTACACAATAACTAGGGTGTAATCGAAACCCCTAGGGACATTGTCACGACTCACTATGCCAGCCAAAGGCAGGATGTAGATGGGAAGGATAGTAGAGATCAACTTCGCATTCGCCAAGTCGTCTCGATGCTTAGTTCTCTTCTCTATTGCAGCTTGGGATGGTCTGTATCTATGAGCAGTCAATGGGGAGGCTTGCACTCCTCTCCTCGATGAGGCTTGAATACCTATAGACATTACTTTCTCAACCATTAGATCGATTAGAACTTATTCTACACACTTTTCAGCTGCGCTGAGTTTGTCTAACATACACGCTCAATATCATATAAATCAGATTGACGAATGGGTGAACAAAGAAATAGAACAGGTGTCGATCTTAGTAAATGTAGTGCGGTAGCAATGAGTTGGCTTGGATAAAATTCACAAAAGTTTTCTTGGTGCAAGATTTGATGGAATAAATAGACAACGATGTAACGAGTGTTCTCCAATAAACAAGAGGCCTTCATCAATGTGGTTCTTCCCATTGCAACGTGGTCCCAATGGTTTGAAGACGAGCTTCCCGATCATAAATGTTGTTCTAACCATTTGGGGCCATCGGTCTAACAGTCATAATGCCTCCAATGATTATATTTCTTTGCCATGGAGAAGTGCCATGTTGCATTGTTCTCATATCCCGACGAAGTTCTAGTTTTGCAAATCTTCCTTCTACAAAGTCCCCTCTGGAACATTCTGCAACTTTGCTCTCTTTTCTCTCTTTTTACTGAGCTTTCTAACCTTCTTCCCTGTGATCTTCGTCTCAGTATTACTCTTTCCATTCCGATTCTTATCTCCTTTTGGCATAGTAACTTCACGCTGTTGAGATTATTTCATAGGGTTCAAGGGAAATACTTCTTCTCTGTCTGGGGTAGGTGCTCCACTCTTCTGTGAGTCTTCTTGTGTTATTTCAACTTAAACATCCAAGTTTATGGTTCTAAGTAGCTTCAATCTGTTCTCCTGTTCTTCAATCAAGTGTGTTATCCTCCTAGTCATGCAATCTTTAATTCTTTCTTCTTCTGTTCTAAGACTTCCTCTTCTTTTCTTCGGGCCTGATCCTTCTCAATCCATTTTTTTCCTAGTAACATAGCAAACGAGGTGTCATTCTCAATAAATTTAACAACCTCAAAATCTTCCTCTGTCAAAGTTCCATGAGCGCTCATAGACATCTGGGTGAGTATTCCACATAGGGTTATCATATTTCCTCTAAATAATCCTATTCCTCCCAATGAAGGAATCATAGCAGGCTTTCCTAAAATTTTCGAAGTTCTTTCTGTCATGATGTTCACCCGTGTTTCTTCATCCAGAACAAAGTCAATGTCAAAGTCTCCTATTCTTGTTTCTATGCATTCTTTTTCTTTGAAGATCTCTAATAAGTAGACATTTCTGTGATCATTCAGGGTTACCTTCATTTGTAGCAATACATTCTCTAATTCTTTCTAGGGTTCTGCCCTGGTCTTAGTCTCTTGATCTTCCTTCGGGTTTTTTTGTCTCATATTCATTCTTTCAGCCTTAACAATCATTCTAGGTCAATCCAAAACTTCATGGTCCATAGCTTTACAACAAAGACAAATAGGACCTCTACCATGTCATTCCTTAGTAATATGTCCTGGTATTCTACAACTATAGCAAATATTTAATCCTCTCTTTCTTTTGAACGATCCCCAACCTTTCTAGTACTATGCACTAGGGTCACAGTAACTAACCTGCAAAAAATTCTTTCTAGGATCCTGCATCCATTTGTTAGCCCAAACATTCTTTCTATGCATGGGAATAACATATATTTCATCATTTCTATCAGACCTAATCATATCAAATCTTCTTTATTCTAGCTGTGCCCTAGTTTTCAGGCTAAGAAAAAAATTATCAAACATACCTAGATCCATACTTTTGAAATAAAAATTTCCACTTATCTTACCTTTTCAATAAAAAAATTTCACTGTTATTACCCTTATCAGAGAACAAAGCTTCAATATCTTACCTCTTTTCTTCATATCTGACTTCTCTTCCTAGCACAGAGCTTTATAATTCAAGTAGAATACTGCGCACTAGGGAAACAAATCTACACACAAATCTTTCTCTTTTCTTCAGTTCCCAACAATCACAGTTTCAGGTCCTAGCAACAGAACCATTTGTTGGAACAGGGACAAACCCAGGGTTCAACACTCAAAAGCGCACCAACAAAACCCTAACTACCAACCCTTTCGACAACACCTGTGAAGTAGATGAAGTCTCACCCAAGGTAGAGGCAGGGGTGGTTGCAGGATTCCAGTGTCTGCAACGTTAGCTGGGACACAGATATGTGATTACAATATTGTATCAAATAACTTAGCAGTTACAGTTCATCAGTATTTAACCAGTATCTACTTCGCAGTAAAACCCTAATCACAGAGAACCACAATATTCATCCAGATTTAGTATAGATGAGCACTAAGCACATTCACATGGGTTAGATCTAGCACTTATTCATATTATTAAGAAAAAAACATCAACAGATCTATCTATCATTTATCTATGCCAAATCACTAAGAAAGTAAACACATAAACACATCAATACATCGCACAAAGCATAACAAAACAAGATATACGTGGTTCACCCCAGCCTGGGTCTACATCCACCAACTCTTCTTCTTTGTTATTATCTTCTGTCAATCTTCTACATGCACAAGGCCACAAGATCCTGCTCTACATATGACAGGAGATCTGCGTGCACCTCGCCAGATCTTCCTTCCCCGAGATAGGTTACAACACAAATCTTTTACTCAATCTCTTACAGTCACTTGCACTTAGCCTTGCAAGTCTCACATAGCATGCACAAAGCATGAACACATATCACTTTCACTTAGCACTTGGTATCACACACTTGCGCCTTTGCACTTAGCATCACATACACCCCCTACTTACATTTCCTAGATTTCTATTTATACATTACAAAATGGGCCTAAACATGGGTAAAACCCATGGGCCAACATCCCCATACCCGTTACATAAGCTCAAAACCCAAAAATACCTAAACAAGGGGCTGATATCCCATGATCTCTACTTCAACTTGCACTCCACCTTTGACAGCCTATCGAAGTCCCAAAATAGGTCAAACATGACCAAGGATCCTCAAAAATTTGTCAAGGGCCAACAACTACATTCAACTTGATTGCTTGAATATTTTTCTATAAGGTTCTTTTCCTTTTTTTCTTTCTTGAAATTCTTCGGGTTCATCTCTAGATATAGTTTCCAACATTTTTCCTCATTGTGGCCATCAATGTTGGAATGATTGCAATGGTTGTTGGGATATTTACTCTATTGTGTAGTGGTTGTTGTTTTCTTATCTTTTCTCCCTTTCCACTTCTTCCCCTCCTTGGAGGCTTCCTAATGCTCTTTGTTCTTTGAACCACTTGGTTCCAACTTCTTTTGGCCTATTTTTTCCATGTATTGTGCATGTACACAAGCCTCATCCATTGTCCTTATCTTGAAGAGAATCAACTACTTTTGTATTAGACTTTGTAAACCCACCAGATACTTGAGGATTACATATGGGTTCTTAGGAGAGATACCCAACATGATGGCCATGTTTATGAATTCAGTGGTGTAATCTTATACACTCTGCCCCTGCCTCTCCTTGAAGTAGTGTCACTAGATACATTGTTCCTCTACATACCCGATAGAGTAGAATTGGGACTTGATGAGTGTTTTGAAGTCCTCCCATATAGTTACTAGAGGATCACCCTCCATCCTAAGTGTTTACGTATGGATTTTCCACTAGGTTAAAGCATTCTCTCTAATTTCATCTAGCAAATGAAATATTATGCTCTTCCTCTATATGGTAAATGCTAAAATAAACTTCTAGTTGTTGCAATGAATGATTGAGTTTTAATGCATCGACCTCAACCTGGTATGGTTTTATGTCCACTTTCACTTCCATATTGAACAAGGACTTGAATGGTTCATGGAACCTGAACTTGACTACTCTTTCTCGTATTATTTATGCGACCCATTTCCTAAGTCTTCCCGATATTTTGATTTCCCTCCAATGTGTTCTTTGAGTTAGAGTCTCCATCATCTCCAAACAGTCTAAGATTACTTGATAGAGATGCCATGAGGAGGTTCATATTGTGATTGATGTCATGAAATTGTGTTTCCAACCACCCAAATCTCTCTGCTGCTAGATCTCGAGGGTTATTATGAACATACTCATCTACCATGGCTAGGTTTTCTACGAATTCTCTTTAAGATGATTCCTAAATCCCGAAACTTCCAATAAATACCCAAAAGAAAAACATGCTCTGATACAAATATGATCTGTAAACTTTTGTGGATATTCCATTTGAACAGTTTGTCACAACAGATTTAATAAAATAGTGAAATATTTACTATAAAGGTTAATTTATTTTAGATCTCTAGAATATTTAGTTACCGATAAAATAGTTAAAATGTTGAAAATACAGAAAAGTAAAACACATTCACACCATCCACAAATAAACACAAGATATGAGTTGGGAAACCCAATATGGGAGACAAACCAACTAGAAGGTGAGGCTACTTTCCTCCCTTTTCTCTAGTATAGAAATGATGCAAGTACAAAGAAAAGGGCGCTCTTTGTAGAGTTTCCTTTGAACTGTGGCCTGTATGGATGCTAAAAAATATCTCCCCCTCTGTTATGCTCACAAAATACCACTCTTTTATGTTCTATTTAGCTATGGAGCAAGATAAAATGAAAAATAATGGAACCCCTTCTCCTCTTAGTGGCCCGGTTTTTAACATACCCCGATAGGCATCTAGGGATGGGTTTTTGAATTCCTGAACCTTTGATTGTGATAAGGTTTTTGACCTTCTAAAATGTTATTATAAAATACACTATGTATCTATCCCCTCATGTGTAAGTAATGGAGGCTGATCTGGCTTCCACTCACAGCACGATGATCAATATGGTAGGGAAACTTGCGCGAGGCATAACATTCTCATACAAACTCCGATTGATGAATGATATGTGTCGGTGGAAATGTATCAACGTGTAGAATTTATAAGCTTCCTACATAGTAAGGCTTATACCAAATTAAAGCTCTTTTTATGACTCAAAACAACTCCAAAAGATTTTTGACTATTTTTTGGACCCAAATTTCCATATTTGTACTAGTGGCCAAAATGTCCCTTCAATATGATTCCTCCAATTTTTCCACCCAAAAAGTAGTGGGATAAATGAAAAATAATATAATTATCCAATATGAATCTAGTATAATGATTAATTAATATAAGAGATTATTTACTCACTTGGGAGAGGAATTTCTAAATTAATCATGAGAGAGAGAGAGAGAGAGAGAGAGAGAGAGAGAGAGAGAGAGAGAGAGAAGGAGAGTTGTTTAGAAGTTCCCCTCCCAAGTGGGTAAATAATATCTTCTCTTGTCCAGTACAATGATTAATTAAGAGAAGATATTATTTACCCACTTGGGAGGGGAACTTCTAAACAACTCTCTCTTTATATATATAATATATATATATAATCTAATTTTAAGGTCATGTTTAAGCCACACTCCAAATTGGTGTATGAGACCCCAATGTTTGTGGGACAAAGGAACTCGACTGCAAAGTCTACAGAGGTATACATACCCTACCGCCTATGGATTTGAACCTGTGAAATCTTAGAAGGAAACACATGTATACATAATGAAATTAATTAAAATAAGGTAATAAGGGGGAAATGGGAGGGGGCACCAATTAGCCCATGCCTAATAGACTTTATTTATTTATTTTAAAAGAAAATAAAATATGGTTTTTTTCATGAGAGGGTGAATGTCAATGTGGAGGAGTTCTCTAAATATAAATGGAAAAACTATGGAAGGGGGGAAAGTATGGAGATGGGGAAATGCAACCAAAAAATTTAACAGAGGAAAAATTAGTTGAATCTAGAAGTGGTATTGTATTGTTTGGGGGGGAATAAGTTTTCCCTAAGAGAGGATAGGAAGAAAAAAATTGGTAGATAAGAGTTTCAGTAGTTGAATACATACAACCAACAGGTATAAAAATTCTTTGCATGTTTTTATTTTTGGAATTACACAGTTGTAGAAATATAAACTAGTTGATAATTCTCAATAATGGTGTCAATTTGAGTTTTTTTTTATGGAGTATACAAACCTCATTGAGACTAACCCTAATATGCACTTATATACATATATTGTGGAGGATAATGTGTGGTTGAAGTGGGTGCAGGTAGGATAAAAGTGAAATAAGGATGAGAATCATCAATCTCTCCTTTATTATTATTGTAATATAATGCTTAATTTTTTAATGGTAATATTTGAGATGTTGTTGGAAGCTTATAAAAAACTATCGAGATGAATATGGTATTCTAGTTGCATGATTTTGTTTTAATTCATTATCATAATTCTGAATGATATTCTAATTAAGTCTCTTTTCATAAACCATTATTCAATGCTTAAGTGGTATATTTTGGAGGTTTCTAACCAATGTGAAAAGTACAAGTTCATTTACTCTTAAGATTAATTTTATTGAACTTGAATCACTAATGAAATTTGGGGGAAACCCCATATGATTGTGTTTGAGTTTGAACATATATCTTATTTATTAGAAAAATATATAAATTTAGTGTCGAGTAATTTACTCCCCGAGATAAGACATTTATGTGTGCTTAAGTTATTTTTATTGAACTCAAAATTACTAAACAAATTGGCGAAAAACCTTAGGTATGTGTGTTTAGGATTGAACATACATCTTGTATCCTAAGTTTGGGCTACCTCAATAAGTATATTTCATCATAAAAGTTAGTTTCCATTTGTGTTTATCAATTACTATACGATCAAGAAAATAAAGTACTTGTCTTGGTAAAGAATGATTGTTTTGAAATTTGCTAGATATATTACTGCTTATTTTGTTAAAGAATTTGATGCATGAATGCTTCTTTATTATATGGGTTCTCCAAACAATTCATTTTAAGTTTTTTTTAATATATTAATAGAGAATTCATTTTGGCAAGTAGGTAACATTTGTTGGAATAATCACCAATACTAAGAGGGGGGTGAATCAATATTGAGCACTTTTTACAAGTTTTAACCTTAAGAACATTATGTAAAAATTAACCATTAAAAATTCCATTTATCATCACAAAAAACCATACATAGAACACAATTATTTTTATGTGGAAATACAAATGGGAAAAAACCACATAATTCTTTTCGTATATCATGTTAAGATTACATTTATAGAAAGAACCAACTTCCAAGATTCCTCACCAGCAACTGGAAGGAGACACCAACCCCCTGATTCATAGGCACCAACCTTATGGAAGCTCCAATTCCCTAATTTGCCAACACTAAATGGAAGGAGGCACCAACCCCCTAGCTTTACCATCTCCAACCATAAGGAAGCACCCACTCCTTAAAGCACAAGAACCAACCTTCTGAATGAAGACACCAATTTTATCAACTGAGCACCAAATAAATAAGATATAACCAATAAAATATCTTCATACAAATAGTACTTCTAAATTCACCTGCATGTTTCATTATGTAGATAATCATTCAAACCCTAGAAAGTTTCAGAGAATCATTCCCCTAATGTAATCATTGACGACAACACCTACTAACACTAACATCCATTCAATAAAATGCCCACTAATGGTAAAATGCACTCACATAAACATCAAGAAAACATCAAAACTTCATAGTAGACCATATAGGAACATCACAACCTTTAAATACAATCCTAAAATCACTTCTTAAATATGCATACAAAACTGCTCCTAATTGTACCTCAAATATGCAAACTTGTAAGATTCACCATGAGATCAATTTTCCATTTATGTTTATTAAACTTGGACCTAAAATATTAGTATCTATTCTCCTTCTAATAAAACAGGTAGAATTCAATTTGGACCTACCAAGCTTAAGATATAATTCTTTAACCTTAACACATGTTTCAGACTAGTTTATGGTTTAGTCACAAACCCTAACTTCAAACAAGTATAAATCCATACTTGTAATGAATTAGGTTTTGAAACTTGTACTCAATATTATTATATACATTCTCTAAAATTACCCCAATTTTCTCTCCTTGATTCATCCCCCAAAATATGTTAAAGAAAAAATGGCAAGATGACTCATTTTGAAGAAGAAAACCCTAGTTGTAAAAACCCCAAGTTCCATTGAGTATAACTCCAAATTTGTAACGAGTCAAGACCTGAAATGTCTACCCAATATTTTTCACTCTCTTATGAAATACATCCAAGTTTGTCTATCTAAATCTTTCTAGAAAAAAAAGTATATAAAAATGCCAAGTTGACCTTCAAAGAAAAACCCTAGAAAAAATGTTCACAAGACATCATCTTGCTTTATAGTTTTTCCTTCTTAAGAGAATCCCTTAGAATTATCTTGCACACCCAAAAGACACCCAAACACCTTGAGCACAAATCAAACTTGATGTCTTCATTTGTTTCTCTAAAAATGTGAAATTCTATCCTATATTTATAGTAATTCTATCCCAAAAATTAGTTGAGTTGACTTGAATTTTTTGGCTGGGTTGTTACACGAAAGAATTCATATCTCCTCATTCCTAGGGAGTTAGAGGGACTTCCATATATTGTTGTAAAGGTATCATAATAATGTTTCCAACCAAGTAACGTTTTCTTCCATTTTAGTTATTTATGTAAGGTAAACATTCCCTCAAATATAGGGTATCCATATTGACCAAAAATAATACTTTTAACAATATCCATCTTGCAATCTTTATCTTGGACATCTATAGGATTGTAATATTTATCATGTAAATATTGTGGGCTCTATTTGTGTATATGTCAAAGTGGGCATGTTGAAACAACCACATATTATCTCGTACCGTGAGAGCCATGATTAAAATCTATGCCATAAGGGGACCACTTTGGATTTATATACATATATGCCAAGGCTCCTTCAATGAAATTTAGGGCTTCCTCAAGTGGACACATAACTAATACTTCACGTGATTCTTCAATTTTCTTTAACATTGAATTGTCCTCATGGCTTGACTACTGCATGTTGGCTTCTAAAGGCTTCATCAAGATGTTGTCAAGGTTTCTTCTCTTGGTTTCATGGCTTCAAGGCTTCTTTACTTGGCTTCATGGCTTCTTCACTTAGCTTCATGGCTTCAATACTCAAAAAATATCAAGGATTATTTACTTAGATTCATGGCTTCAAGTCTTCTTTACTTGGATTCATGGCTTCAAGGCTTCTTACCTGGACTCATGTATTCAATACTCAAACAATCGCCCTTTTTCACTACATCATCATCATCATCATCACGGTTACATCCTTATCTTAATTCCAAATCATCATCATCACTATTACATCCTTATCATTACTGCCACATCATCAACACGACTTCCACTTTGAAATCAATGAAAACATTTTCTCAACAATATCCCCCTTTGTCATTGATGGCAAGACCTTCTTCCTTTCACAGTGATGCATTCTCACTCTATCCATCACCATGCTCACTTTATCTATCACTTTTTTTCTCTTCCCCTTTGAAATCAATGGGAAAGGGATAATTTTTATTATCATGTGACTCCCCATATCATCAACAGTTTGTTTCTCTCCCCTTTGACATCCAGGATAAAGAGTTAATCCCCCTCTGGAATTTCACGATTCTCTTTCTTATTCTATTTATCCTCTTGTGTTCATGATTTCATCCACTATAATTTAACTCATTTTATTTCTCCCTCTATCATCAATGGTTCCCTGTTTATACTGTAATGCTATCTTTGTGAGCATCTTTCCTTTTTGACAATACCCCCCCTTTGACTCTGTTGACTCCTCCTTAGACTGGGCCATATCTTTAATCTTTATGAAGTAGATCCCCTCGTTCTCTTGCATGATTTTCCAAGACATGTTATTATACTTTGTACAGTACTCTATTGTACTTTATTTGGTCTTCCTCAATTTCTACTTAGACTCCCCCTCAACATTATCCATGATACTGGGAGTCTCTATGCCAAATTTTTTAAAATAATATATCATGTTTCTCTGTTGGAAGATCATCATTTGTAATCCCGACATATTCATATTTACTTGTAAATTTATCATTGTTACTCATATCTACAAATCCTATGTGAATCTCCTTTGAGAATTCTCGATTGACCTGTTCGTTTTTTTGTTTTCTTCTCCAAACCTTCTTATATTTGATATGAGCATTTTCTTTCATGGAAGAGTCCATAATGCCTTATAGTCCCTATCTATGTGTCCATAGTTGTGGTATTTGTAACATTCAACATTATTCTAGATACCTCTATTCCTTACTTGAGTATTTCTTTCATAATATCTATAGTCTATAGCCTTATGTCCAAAGTTCTTGTGAGAAAAACAATAACTAGGAAATAAAATTTGATTCCTAGGAGAAAAGGGTCTTTTTTGAAAACCAAGTCTTTGAGATTCTTGCTTGTCATGTCTTGATTGATCATGATATTTTACTCTATTATTATAATCCTTTGAACCATTTGTATGAATTTTAGTTCTTTATTTAGTCTTTCTTGGTAGTTTGAAACTCTTTTCTTCTTCAATGTGTTTCCACTTGTGGTCATACCCAATACATTTCTTGTCACTATAGGATATTTAATGATTGAGTATGTCGTCTAAGGATGATGAAATATTATCAAACTTCAAGTTTATGGTATCTTTCCTTTTCACTTATTCTCTTAGAGAAAGAATTTAAAGTTCTTTTGCTTGACAAATTTCTTCCTTCTCTTTAAGTTGATTATCTAGGAATTCTTCAATTTTCTTGTCCTCTTATATTTGAGTCATAACATTTTGTAGGTTTGTTCTTAGTTGGGTATATTTCTCTTCGAATTGATTCTTCAATGTTTCTTCAGTCTTCTTAGCCACTTCTGCTTGTTCCTTTAAAATATAGACAATATTTTCAATCTCACTTAGATTCTCTTCTAACAATGTATTGTTTTCTTTATACCTTTGTAGATGTTCCATTATCATTTTTTATTCTCCCTTGCAATCCTCAAATCATATAGAGCATTAACCAGTTCCCATTCAAGGTCTAGTTCATCTTCTAATTCATCATTCTCTTTTTCTGTTGAGGCATGGATTTTTCTTTCATCTTTATCTTTGTCAAAACTTCTTTTATTTTCAGAGGTAAATCTAATGTCACAAATATTTAGTTTATCACCACAAGAATACTACTTGATTCAAATTCCTTCACCCTTTCTTCATTTGATTCATCACTTGCATGTTTATTGGGAATGTCATTCATTTTCTTTAATGCTTCTTCTATATTTGGTGTATCTTCCTTTTGATCTTCTACACATTCCTGCATTTATTCCTTTGTGTAGTTTTCATGTACTTTGTACCAAATCTCTTTAGCTAATGAATTCTTTCCAAATTCGTTTCTTTTGTCTTTAGAATATGATAATCCCCTTAGAATTATGCTCAATTCCATTCCATTTTATTTTGTAGCTTATTTTATGTTGCACCTTTTGGTCTTCCTTTTGGAGTGTTGTAACCATATAATAATGATTGCCAAATTTTAAATCCTTTTTCCGATAAAAATTCTCTCATCCTTATGCTCTAATGAGAAAAGGTTGATCCATTGAACAATGGAACTCCATCTGTAGAGTAAAATTCCTGAATATCCATGATATTCCTTCTAGTGGTTAGAATGTTCCTGAAGGAACCCACTCTGATACCAAATGTTCTAATATTCACCAATAATGAGAGGGGGGTGAATCAATATTGAGCACTTTTTACCATTTTTAAACTTAAACACATTATGTAAACATTAAACATTAACAATTCCATTTATCATCATAAAAAACCATACACAAAACACAATGATTTCTACGTGGAAACCCAAACTGGAGAAAACAACATAATGCTTTTCTTATATCATTTTAAGATTATATTCATAGGAATATCCAACTCCCAAGACTCTCCAACACCAACTGGAAGGAGGCACCAACCCCCTGATTTACAAGCACCAACATGAAGGAACCTCTAGCTCCCTGATTTACCAGCGTCGACTAGAAGGAGGCACCAACCCCGTGGATTTACCATCTCCAACTAGAAGGAAGTTCTTGTTGAGTTTTCAATAATCTAGGCTTAAGCATGAAGTTCATTCCATTTTTAGCATTTTAATTAAACCATAAAAAAATTGTTGCAACAACTAAGATCACAAGAAGAAACACCATGTAGAAGTACACAAGAAGTATCCTGGGAAACCCTTCTCAACAAGAGAATAAAACCCAACCAATCCTTTGCTACATTCTTCAAGAGAAAGACTTCCCAGACCATACACCATGCACACAAAAGGGTGCTCACAAACCCTAGAAGACTAGCACCCAAGAGAGGTGCGCATTTTTCCCAAGAACAAGTGTTTTCTGAAATGTCCAAACTCACACTTGTGATATGATTCCTTAATGGGGAATTTACCTTTATTTATATTAGATTGAACCTGTCAACAATAGTGTCTATTGGGACAAAATGGTCGACCTTGATAACTTAGAATATAATTAATAATTAACAATTACCATATTAATTATCTTTTACATTAATTATCTTTCACTTGATGGTGGGGCCGACCTGTACCCTTTACATAACAAATAGGGTTACAGGTAAGTCTGAATCTTGTACAATAAAGAAAGGGATCCCATACAACCACTAGTGCTCACCCACTAGGGGCACATCCATCTATGCTCAACCTTAGGGATGTCCACATCTATATCTCATTGCATCTCACATGAGAATCACACTCACTAGTGCTCAGACACTAGGATCGCATTCACCTATGCTTAGCCATAGGCACTTCCAAGTCAACAAATCTCTTTCTCACTGCGTCTCACAGGAGAATCACACTTACTAGTGCTCAACCACTAGGATCATGTTCACTTGTGTTCAACCACAAGAGCATCCAACTCAGTAGACCTCTTTCTCATTGCATCTCATAGGAGAATCATCTAGAGTATCACATCATCTCAACTCTCTTCACATAGGATAACAATAAACCCATCACATGGGATCCTTCACCCCTTACAGGGGGACACATCGTTTCATCTCAAACGATACACCCATCTCATGGGAATATTCCCTTCTCAGGGAATACAACGTTTCATCCCCGTCTCAGAGAGAATGACACACCCAAACCACGGGCTTCCCCACACAGGGGCACACACCATTGCATCTCTGTCTCAGAGAGGAAACACACACCCATCTCATGGGAACACCCAACTCATGGGCTTCCTCACCCAACACAGGGGCACACAATGTTCCTTCTCCATCTCAGAGAGGAACCACTGTTATTGGATAAATCTATAGGTGCGAACACTAACTTATCTCCCTAGATCCACCTGGATCTAGAACAAAGCAAGACAGAACATGACTCTTTCCTTAGATTTTGACCATTGAATTAAATAGGAGGCAAGAATAAATCAAATACCTTATGATCGCTTCCTATGGTCTTTGTTGCTCCCGCTTCGCTCCAATGCTCTCGTGCAGTCAAGACCAAGACAACACAAACCAATCAAAGTGAAGACAACTCAATATATTCAATAGTCAATCTATGTATATGATCAAGGAATTATACAATAAAGTGGAAATAGCTTTATGGGAAAGGGACATGCCAATGTATTATATTAATGGAAAGTAAAGATTACAACCTGAGCCTTGATGTTGCAAACTTCCTTTCGATGGCTCCTGGCTCTGACACACACACTTTCTCAATCCTTGCATGAAGAAGATAAAAACCTCTTGATAGACTTGCTAGAGTCTCCAAGCTGTTTTTCAAGCTTCAATCCTTCACACAATTATTTCACCAATTCTCCAATGCATCTTGATTCACCTTTTCCATGAGAATTCACTCAATATATAGGATAGAATGAATTAGTTACTTGGATAAGAATGATCCCAAAATATCATGGAATTTAGTACTAGGATAACCATTCGAATGCCAACCCATCCTTCTAGAAGATTCCCTTCTAGAAGCATTGAGAATTCATCTTTTTCCATGCTTTAGGAAGAGTTCACACCCTATCAGTTCAACACAGTGCAAGAAGTTCGCACCCTGGCCTAAGGTAGCCTATGAGAATCAAGAATTCTCCCACCCAAATATACTAGCAGCCTGCGAACCTTCTTCAAAAATGAGTTTTCTGGGAAGAGATGAAGGTAACTTTTCTCAGGAGAAAGTTCTAATGAAGAGCCTGAGAACACCATCATCAATACATCATCATGACTACCAAAATCATGGGTAACAGAATGCCCCCCAAAGTATGAGTTTGGAACCAGTGACAACCGAAAGACTTTGTAAGCTGCATGTGTGTGTCGGGAACCAAGAGCACATCTAATCGGAAACCTGCAAACACCCAAGCATCTGCAGAATATCATATATACCAATTCTGAGGTAGGCATTCCCATGCTCAAATCATAGACTGATGACAATTGTAGACACAGGTCATGGCCACCAACCATACACTGTGGATCCATGCCGTCAAAATATAGCATAGCCACCAGGAATACACTGTGGATCTATGTGAGAAATTTAAAATTAAGACGACATAGCCACGAGACATACACAGTGGATCTATGTGTCGCAAATTATACATACTCCATCGCAACCTGGACAAAAGAGATGATATCCAGGGTCTTCAATCTCATCACCCAAAGTATGAATATAACCATGTGATTACATGTGTTGAAGTCGAACATGGCAGAAGCCACTTGATTACTGTTCATTGATGAAACTGTTAAAAACTGCGAGGGAAATCACCATTGATGTCAATGACTCCCAAGGTACCCTGGTACAATCCATTGAGTGAGAATAAATGAGTTGAAGTTGAACATCCGATGGAATCTTTCGATCAGGGGTCAATGATGTAAACCCACTGTCGGAAGCGAGGAAACCTGCCATTGAGGCATGCAAGATCCAAGGTACCAAATAATTTCTAAGTCTTGATTTCGGATAATGAGCTGAAGTCGACGGAACAAAACTCGTCACAGGAGGGCCTTGATGCCCCATCAATGACATGAAATGAGTAACAGATTTTGAAGGTGAAACATAGTATGATGTAAATTGAACCAGACACAGGGAAGGCCGACATAGAGAAAATGGACAACTGCAGATGGCCAACTCAATATAGGTTTCAGATGGACTTCTCTTGAACATATGAACGACACGACCAATGATTTGGCAACATTGAATCAAAGACGACACAGGGAATGACCTTGTAGCAAATCGAATGAGAGGAAAATGGATTTCCCAAACTGGATTCAAATGATGAATAGAGGGTGTCATGTTCAAGAGAGACACTTACTGCCAATTAATACGAAAATGATAACATATCCCTTTCCCAAATTTCCCCCCACCATTTCTGGCGAGTACCTCTTTATTTTTACGCAAGCTTGAGGAGGATAACATATGCTTGTTGATGTAAGCTCATCCTTCGGATGAGTCCCTCGGAGTATGTTTAATGAACCCTGAGAAGGAGTGGTTTGGTCCCATTATGGGTCTATCAATGTTTGTTTAACGAGTCCAGAGATAGAGAACTCGAATGTTTTTCATGATTATAGAGTCTGGAAAAACACTTAAAAGAGAACTCTCTCAGTTCCTTTTTCGTAAAGTAGTCTGATGAGACCGAAAAAGAGATAAATTATCCCCCAACAGATGCTTTCTTCAAATAATTTAATGAGCATGAAAATAACAAGGTCACTCAACAATCTTTTCATGTTTAGAGAGTCTGAAAAGAGCTTAAAGAGGACTCCAAGGGGGTTCCTTTTTAGTATAACCTTTACGAGTCTGAAAAAGTGATAAAAGTATACTCGGTTACATTCTCGCTTATTTACAAGCACGAGAAAGAACAAAGACTAAGCTCGATAACTTATTCTCATGTATTTATGAGCATGAGAAAGAACAAAGACTAAGCTCGGGATTGTTTTCATTTTTACACAAGCTTTAAAACAAAACAAAACTATGCTTGGGATAGATTTTAATTTTTACACAAGCTTAAAATCTAAACAAAACTATGCTTGGACCTGGTTTCATTTTTATGCAATATTGAACCAGAGGAAACTATGCTTGAGGTAAGTGGTTTCATTTTTACACAAGCTTGAACCATAGAAAACTATGCTTGGACTTCCCAACGCATAACACATGGATGGTTGGTACTTAGCCCCCAGCTTAAGAAACTAGTGGCTCAACTTCAACATGAAGTCCAGAGGCTAAGGAAAATGCCCCCCAAGATTTGTTTCATCCAACTGCAAAGGAGAATGAAATGAAGCTTCAAATACTAGATGAAGGACTTGACTCAAATAGAGAGGGGGAAAACTATTTCATTTTTTTAACGAGCTTGACATAGAAACAAGAACTATGCTCGTAACCTCTATTTCATTTTTTAATGAGGTTGCTACAGAGACTAAAAAAATATCCTCGGAAGTGGTTTCATTTTTTAACAAGCGTGAAATCAAAAAACCATGCTCAAAGATCTTTGTTTCATTTTTTAATGAGGTTGCCTCAGAGACGCAAAAACTATCCTCAGAAACCTTTGTTTCATTTTTTAATGAGGTTGTTACAGAGACGCAAAAACTATCCTCGGAACCTTTGTTTCATTTTTTGATGAGGTTGCCGTAGAGATGAAAAAACTATCCTCGGAACCTCTTTTCTTGATCATGGATTCCAAGAGGACAATTCTTTGGAATGACACCTTGTCAAGGGACAAAACTCGGTCATGGCTTCCAAGAGGTCTTCACTGGAAGGAGGAAACACACTCTGGAAGGACACCATGTTGAGGGTCCCAATAGGAGTAAAGAGATCAAGCTCTAGCAACCCTATCGAAGAGATCACCGTGTCAACTACTGGATCTAAGTCATCAGAAGTTGAAGTCATGGGAGACAATGCCACATAATTGACCTATGGCGGGGGTGATACCATTTGCATATAAGAACCATTCAGGGAGGCAATCCAGGTGGGGTCAATGAATGAAAGTTGATCAACAGTCACAACTCATCCATCGTGAGGAAAAGATATCACACAAAAAAGAGTAGACACAATAGCTTTCATGGAATAGACATAATCTCGCCCAAGGAGTAAAGCAAAATCAAAGGGGTCTTGGACTACCATGACGTCAATAAAGATGGTTTTCCCTCCCAGAGTCACAGGAAACTAAGGAAGGTCCCTAAAGGTTGACTAATTCTTCTGTTAAAAGCTAACAAATTATGCGTAACCGGTGCAAGTGGAGGACAACCCAAAGCTTGCCAAGAAACAGAGGAAAAAATACTAACAGACGAACCTTCATCTATCAACATTTGAGGAACGTTCCGACCACAAACCTATACTGTAATCTAGAAAGGAATGTAAGAGGGAAGATGAGGTCCAGTTAGCACACCCCAATCAAAACGGATGGCCTCATTACTTGGACGGGGTCCTATGGGAAAAGGAGGAATACCCCTCAACACGGGAGATTCTGTATAAAAAAGAAAAACATGGGAAATATCGGGTTTACTCTCTAGCGGGAGAGTAGGATCGACCGATGGAGAGATTAGATCAACCACTTGGGTTTCATTCTCTAAGGGGAGAACGGGGTCGACAGGTGGAAATGGATCGACTGCTTGAGTTTCACTCTCTAACGAGAGAGTGGGGTTGACCGAGGATGGGATTGGATCAACCACTTGGTCTACTGGTTCATCCAAAGATGTGACCAGATTGACCACTTGATCAACTGGACTAACCGACAGGAGAACCGGATTGATCATTCCATCAACTACAGGTGGGTTGAGAGAAAGCTTGTGATAAGCAGTTGGAAGTTGAGGGTGTGAAACAGTCATGTATTCCAGTAATTTCGAGGCTTCTTCCATGTGAGGACAAAGATGAGTTAGATGACGCCCTTTGCATAACATAAATGGGAAATTGGCTCTACTTTTTTTCTTCCCAACCATATCATGACTAGTTGACTGGAGGTCATTAGTATGTTGTTCAGAGGCTGATGACATGGGTTGGTCAGGGTGTGTAGACCATACTTCTATAACCTTAGATAGACCAGGGAAATCCTTAAGAAGATGGCTACCCTTACAAAGCTTGCAAGGGTACTTGGGCTTACGGGTTGTTTGGGTGATCTTGACATCATCAACACTCCCAACACGAGTAACAGTAACTGGTTGTTTTCCAACATGTTTGACAGTGGTTGGAGGTTTTGACCCTTGTTTATCTTTCTTCTACTTAATCTTTATTTTCTTATTCTTCTTATTCACCAGGTTACTAGCTTCAGAACTTTCACCTGACGAAGAAGATGAAACAGAAGGCGACATTGCAAGAGAAGAAGGCGAAGAAGACCTTACTGGTAAAGAAGGTGAAGGATCAACATGAGATTGATGCTCTTGGGGGGAAGTGCTTGTGACTGAAGCACTAACTGCATTCCAGATTACCTGAGTGGAAAACAACCATATCGGTAATCCAATAGTGAGACCTGGAAGGCTCAAAGTAGCGATGTGAGGAGGACCAATGTTTCCATAAGAAGGAAAAACAAAATATTCCCCTGGAGCAGAGGTTCCTTAATTGGTCATTTCAGGAACTGACGCCATTAAAACAAAAATCCAATCTAGAGTCCTCTAAGGAAAACAAACAGCACATGCTAAAAATCTAGTAAGAAAGAAAGCAAACAAAACCTTCTCACAATGAGCACACTAGTTGGTGATGAAATCCAACGTCGCGGGAACAAAGTAAGAAAGGGATGAGATAGAGCGGGTGGAAAAGTTACGTTGATGACCTGCTTAACGGACTTACACCCTAGTGCAAGCTCCCACACATAATCGTGGGTATACCCTCCAAGGAGCCCAAGTGAGTTTGACCAACGTCGATTCCAGGTACCCTGAAGACTTACCCCTCCACAGTCACCTCGTGTAAAGAACCTAAAGAGATAGGCCACTAAGGTTACCAATCACTACAGTGATTCCTGGGGAAACAATCGACAGTCTGATCCACGTGCAAGGGTAGGGTATCTAGCCTGAAATCAACTTGAAAGGCTTCCACTCATCATTGTGGGTATAGCCTCAAGCGACCCCCATAATACGCGCAATATCTACACGAAGACCGACAAAGCAGGGTGAGTAACTCTATTAGTCTCAATGCGACCTCATGATTGACCCTTGTGTTAGAAGGGCTTCCCAGGACAAAATGTAATAAGTGGATTTAAACTCTCCCTAACTCAAGATTCTATGCTTGTTTGCAACTTTGGAAATTTATCTGTCACACCTATTCCAAAGCCCTACGACTAACCTAATGTAGGTTTGCTACTAGAAAAGATAAAAATGTCTAATCAATTTTTATAAGCGCTTTATTTTATGACTATTGTTACTCAAAAGGAATATGGCGTGGACAATATGGTGTTTTGACCGACTCGAAAATTATGCAAAGATATGAAAATGAAATATTTTCATTTCAATGAAATCTATGCTACGAGAAGGAGAAAACATTTATCATTCCCATATGCACGATGTTCCAAAATATATTGAACTCATCAATATCAAGATTCGCAAGAAATGAGAAAAAGGTACTGTACACCAATGCACAATTCATGGCCCCCCCCGGCCATGAGGGGGGAAATTTTTCATAATTTAAGATCCAAAAATGCCAAGAATCATGCAATTTCACTACTTCAAATGCAAGGATGCCCCCAATCTAATATAAAACAAGAAATTAAATCTTTTTGTTTCAAAAATTTCACTAAAAGCAATAATGAACTTTGTTAAAACAAAGAAACCCAAACTAGTCTTTTCAATTGCATGAGAAAAGTGATCTTTCAAACAATAAACAAATGATAAAAGACCAAGAAAACTCAACTTTCAACCGATCACCGGTTCTTAACTAATCAAACACACTCAGATTCCGAAATCAGAGAGTATGGTTTTGCCAAGAAAAGTCAAGAAATGAAAGTCAAGACAAAAGTGACAAGAAGAGCCTTTGAAATCCTAAGACTGTTCATGCATGGAAATGAAGACAAGAAAGACACCAATCAATGGTCCAAGAAACTCTTATGAGGCCCCTAGACTGATCTCGGCAATTGAAGATGCCAAAACTCAAATCCAAAAGTTTGAAGAAACGAGTTCCCAGGCTGGCAATACTACACAGTGCGAGAATTAATGATTCTCGCAGGTGACCCTTGAGCAGAGTGCGAGAAACTCGCACTGAAACTAAAGGCAGAGTGGAAACTCTGTATATTCTCATATGCTACAGTGAAGTGCAATGCGAGAACCTCTGAAACTAGTCAAATTTTTGGAAAATGAAGCAAAATTTGAAAAGGCCTCTGGACCCAGAGGGTCTATCAGGATATCCTGAAGACTCAGAGATTGATAAGAAAGGAGAAAAGTAAAGCAAGAGAAAATGGCCATAGAAAAATACCAAAATCCACAAAGAAAATGGGATGATCCCCAGTGGAGTTGCCAATTTTGTTATTGGATAAATCTGTAGGTGCGGACACTAACTGATCTCCCTAGATCCACCTGGATCTAGAACAAAGCAAGATAGGACATGACTCTTTCCCTATATTTTGACCATTGAATTAAATAGGAGGAAAGAATAAATAACATACCTTATGATCTCTTCCTATGGTCTTTGTTTCTCCTGCTTCGCTCCAATGCTCTCGTGCATTAAATACCAAGACAACACAAACCAATCAAAGTGAAGACAACTCAATATATTCAATAGTCAATCTATGTATATGATCAAGGAATTATACAATAAAGTGGAAATAGCTTTATGGGAAAGGGACATGCCACTGTATTATATTAATGGAAAGTAAATATTACAACCTGAGCCTTGATGCCACAAACTTCCTTTTGATGGCTCCTAGCTTCGACACACACACTTTCTCAATACTTGCATGAAGAAGATAAAAACCTCTTGATAGACTTGCTGGAGTCTCCAAGATGTTGTTCAAGCTTCAGTCCTTCACACAATTCTTTCACCAATTCTCCAATGCATCTTGCTTCACCTTTTCCATGAGAATTCACTCAATATATAGGAGAGAATGAATTAGTTACTTGGATAAGAATGATCCCGAAATATCAGGGAATCCAGTACTAGGATAACCATTCAAATCCCAACCTATCCTTCTAGAAGATTCCCTTCTAGAAGCATCAAGAATTCATCTTTTTCCATGCTTTAGGAAGAGTTCGCACCTTAGCAGTTCAACACAGTGCGAGAAGTTCGCACCCTGGCTTAAGGCAGCCTGCGAGAATTAGGAATTCTCGCACCCAAATATACTAGCAGCTTGCAAACCTTCTTCAAAAATGAGTTTTCTGGGAAGAGATGAAGGTAACTTTTCTCAGGAGAAAGTTCTAATGAAGAGCCTAAGTACACCATCATCAATACATCATCATGACGACCAAAATCATGAGTAACAACCACACACCATACTTATGGGCACACCTAACTCATGGGATTTCTCTCAGGATGACTCACTGAGTTTGTGTCCTAGAGGATGTCTCATGCAATTGTAATCATAAACACTCCCTCTTAGCTACATAGGCATTCTTCGTCAGGCCAAGTATCACATAGAAGTACTAGAACTTATTATTGGTTGTAGTCATCAACACTCCCTCTTAGCTAGAGATTTATTCTCCACCAAGCCAGTTTCTCATGAAAGTACTTGAACTTTGTATTGGCAAGTGGTTTGGTGAATATATCTGCAATCTTCTCATGTGTAGGAAGGTATTTCACATGTACTTCTTTCCTCTTCATCGTGTCTCTGATATAATGATATTTTATCTCAATGTGTTTGATCTATCATGAAACACAGGGTTCTCAGAGAGCTTCACACAACTCTGATTATCACAATGAATAGAAGTAGGATCCATCTCATGATCAAATAAATATGTCAGAATTTTGTGAAACAATACCTCTTCGCGGACTACCACACTCAATGCTATGTATTCTTCCTCTATGGTACTCAATTCCTTAGATCTCCTTTTCCTGCTGCACAAGGAAACCCTGACGACCCTAAAGTAAAGAAATAATCGGAGGTGCTCTTCCAGTCCACTGCACTCACTTCCCAATATACATATCCCTCCAAAATCAAGTTTATACTGGAGACACATCTCAGGCCATATCCAATCATGCCTCGTATATATCTCAATACATGTTTCATTGTTGTTGAGTGAGTCTGTCTTGGCTGACTCATGAATTGGCTAAGTACATTCACTACATAAAATATTCCAGTCTGGTGTTAATCGGATACATCAGTGATCTAATCAGCTCTAGATCAATCTAGCTTGAATCATCATCATTCATTTTCTTCAAATACATCACCATCAGTGTAGGCATGGATTTTCATTTAGTCATACTAAACTTCTTTAATATCCCCACTGTATATTTTCCTTGACTCAGGAAAAATCTCATCAATCCTCTTTCATACTTCTTGTCCCAAGAAGTAGTGTCTCATACCCAGATCCTTTATATTGAAATCATAAGTCAAATCTTTCTTGTATCCAACAACATGTCTTCCTAAATAAGTCATGAAAATCAGGCTCTCGTCACCAACAATGTAATAATGTAGGTTTGGATCAAAAACACTCTTGTTGAAACCCAAAATCATCAATAATACATCCATATGATGTAGTTTCCAACTCATTGATGGTAGTATGGATGGAAGTGTATCATGATTACCGGATCAAGTGTCTCATCATAGACAACTCTCTATGTTTGTGGGAATCCTCTGGCTATAGATATCGCTTTTTATTTCTAGACACTTCCATCGGTTGCATGCTTGATTTTATATATCCACTTGGAAGTCACCACAAACTTCCCTTATGGTCTCAAAATAATATCTCATACATCTTTCTTTAAGATATATTAGTATTCTTCTGTCGTGGCATCTTTCCATACATGTTCACCTATTGCTTCTCCATGACAAGAAGGATCAAAATCAATGAAGAGGCTCATGGCTAAAGGGTAGCTCAAAAATATCTTTTTCTCTCTCAGGATGTGCCTCGAGGGGATTGTATGTTCCTCTGCCTCCTACAAAGTTTGTCAAGCTTAGGTGGGCCTTTTATTCCCTACCACAATATCTTTGGGCATATCAATTGGAGCAACATGATCTACTAGAATAATGTCTATCTCCCTCTGAAATGATGAAGGGGGAGAAGGTATTGTCTCACTGTTAATATCCATCTAATATTATTTGTATCTTTGACATGCTATCTCTTCTTCAAAGGAAACATATCTACTTGTCTCAATCTTTCTTTGACTAGGGATGTCAATTTGATATGTCTTCGTGTTAGAATATAGAATATGGTGTGCTCGTTTTACCATTGACGATACCCTTGTCACCCAACCACAGGCCAAAGCCTCCCTCCGAGCACCTTAACCTTGACCTGAGAATTCCTTCGGAAGCAAACCCTAGGCTAGATAGCCAAACAAAGAGTAGCGCATCAATCCCCAAGGATAGCGCATCACAAAAGACTGATCAGATGTTCCAAACCCTAGCCAAGAGATATCCAAGCCAATACTGAAACTAGTTGCTGCTACAGCTGCACCTGAAACCTGTTAGGACCACATATTGTACCCTTTTTGCCCATACTTTTTGCTATTATTTTACCCTTCATCACCTGCATTTTGACTTATACTATCATTTCATCTGATCATTCCAAGGTATACAACGTCCTTTCTCATTACTTTATGCT
>ML785852.1:1774260-1884089 GCA_009831015.1 Picea engelmannii
TTGAAACAAAAGACTTCCCTGGGTTGATAATTTATGTTTCACTTGGTTGTTTAAAATTAATTAAGCAATTATAGTGACCAACAAAACCCTCCTCCAAACCTACGCACCAAATGCAACTGCAGTGCGCACTAACTGGGAAACTGCTACACAGAACTAGCTCTGTCTGCAATTGCTGAGATGTTGCAAATGAGAACTGGCGCCATATATTTATAGTAATCCTGTCAGTTTGTTGGGGCCGACTTATCCTTCTGGGTATGTGTCTGTTCAGTATATTATTATTATTTCTAGTTGACTTCTTCTCTTGGAGGCTTATAGCCTAATATAAATTATATTCTTGAGCCGACAAGGCTTCTAGGATTATTAACCAATTCATTAGGGTTTATCTTACTTCCTGGAGTCTTCTATTCTCGCCAGGTTCACATGTAGAGGTAAATACCTCCCATAGCTACCATAATATTAACACTCCCTCCTAACTAGAGAGGTATTTACAGGTAATGGACTTGAGCACAAAACATACCATTTACCCGGTAGCATCAATATAGTCATATAGAATACTTCATGACTAGATCATGAGCATCACCATCACTATCAACTGCATCATCTCTTGAAACCATACTTCATCTGAGTAATATGATGCTGGATAAGTCACTCTCACCATAGAGTGATACAAGAGTAAAAGCTCTGAACTGTTTTCCATCTTAAAAATCTCTGTTCATCTTTCATATGAATGATCATCATCTCCAATAAACTATTGATAGTCTTCAAGGAAATTAGAACAAGGATAGAACACACCTGTGTCTATTCATAGTAGTACACAACTATAATCTAGTGGTTAACTACCACATCAAGTAACACACAAGTACTTGATCAGCAACGTATAGTTGCGAGAAGTGAAACACATTCACCACAGTAGTCCTCATCTACTGTCCTATAGTCTTCATAACCAACATCTGAGAGAATCCTGCATAGAAACAATGTTATGATAAAAACTGTATCATCTGTTCCAATCTTTCACTCACGTCTGTGAGATCTGAAAGAATGTCTTCCACCACAGTAGTCTTCATCTACATAGAAACAATGTTATCATAAAAGTTGAATCAATTGGGCCAATCTTTCACTCACCTCTGTGAGATCTGAAATAGTGTCTACCCTCGGTATAGAATATCAACAATGATCATCTAGGCCAATATTTCACTCATGTCTGTGAGATCTAAAAGAGTGTCTGCCCTCAATATATAACATCAATAATAATAATCTGGGCCAATCTTTCATTCACATCTGTGAGGTCTGAAAGAATGTCTGCCCTCAATATAGAATATCAACACTGGGATATTTGCCCCATTCTTCTTAACCAAGGAAGAAGGATTGTTTCTGATTTCTAAACCTGGACCATTTCCCACCCTGGGCCATTCTTCCGACGCTAAACAAAGTGTAACTTGGAGAGAATGAGTCTGCCATCGAGAAATTCTTGGACCATTCCTTACCCTGGGCCATTCCTCTGACACTAAACAAAGTGTAACCTGGAGGGAATGAGTCTGCCCTAAGGAATGATTGTCCTGGACTATTCCCCACCCTGGTCCATTCTTCCGACACTAAAAAAAGTGTAACCTAGAGAGAATGAGTCTGCCCTTGAGGAATAACTGTCCCTGATTGCTGAGCCTAGACTACTCCCCACCCTGGGCCATTCCTCCGACACCAAACAAGGTGTAGCCTGGAGAGAATGAGTCTTCCCTCGAGGAGTAACTGTCCGGACCATTCCTCTTACACTAAACAAAGTGTATCTTGGAAAGAATGAGTCTACCCTCAAGGAATGTCTGTCCTGCATCAACCTCCAAAACGGACGATTCTTCTAAACTGCTCACAACTGTGAACTTCGAAAGAATGACTACCCGGCGAGGTGGACCATTCTACTTGACCACTATTCAGAGTGACTGCCAAGAAGAATGATTGTCCTAGACCACTCCCCATAATGGGAAGTTGTTGTCTATGATACATCAGCAATCAGTCTGCCTCCCATGTTAACTACAATGGGAAGCCACTGTCCGTTAGAAATCTCAATCCACTTTCCGAGCAGGAAAGCATCTGTCCAATCTGGACTTTTACAAAGATAAATTCTCCCTCCTAACTGGAGAGTTATTTAAATCACAAAAATAAATGTTTGCATACCTTCTTCTAGCTTGGAGAGTCTTCCCTTCCGGTTAATAGAGTTATTTGCACGAGCTCTAGCTTGAGTATGCAAATTCTTTCATCTTGAATATGAGCTTTACCAAAATGTATGCTTATCTGCTCATCTGTGGAGATATGTATTGGAGAATCACTTTCTCCTTTCTGGACTTCATCATGGATAATGTAATTCTTGTACTGTAGTCTGGAACACTGTGAAGGCTTCTTGTAGATGTGAACAATAGAGTATATCATAGTTGGAGAACTGGAACATATTCGTGTGGCACTTCTTTTGTCATCATGAGATCTAATCTTCTGAGTAGTCATCTTGATGTTATAGGAAATCTTTACCATTCTTCTACTGTGCATTGGAGATTCTCCACCAAGTTGTCTTCTTCTTATCTGCATACAGGAGTATCTTTCTGGTATGCCTCAAAGTCTTGAGATTGCTTTGCATGCACTCTTTACTCAATTTCTTATGTTGAACATTCTTTGCATTCATCTGATGTAGAATTCTGACTCATGGATGTTGCGGATAATATAATGACTTATATAGAGATAAGTCTAGTGTACTGGAACAATCAATCATCATAGTCTTTTCCCTCCATCTGAGAGAACCTCTAGTTCTGGATCTCGCAATGCTTTCATTCATAAGTCTTCCATACACTGTTATTCATCACAACATTCAGTTCTTCTGCTTGATTGCTTTTAGTGAGTTCATATCGGGCTGGTAATCTTGTGATTCTTGATACAATGACTGGTTGTTTTGATTCTTCTTTCTTGGAATCTTCATGTTCTTCTTCATGTTTTTCTTTGGCTCTTGGGTCCATGGAGTTTCTTATAGATTCTATGCCCTAGAGATTCCACTTCTTACCTTCATCATTGGTTCATGGATCTGGATGGACAACCAGGAATACTTTAAGGCTACTCTTCGAAAAGGTCTTCTTCTGTGGTTGAGCTGAACATGTACTGTCTTTCATGGCTACTACCATGGATATATACATTTCATCATCTTCAATCGATCATAGGATTAGCTCCCTCCTAATCCTTGCTTCATGTAAGAGTGTATATAATTTGCTCCCTTTGTCTGATTGAGTCCATGCTTCCGTCTTCATCCTTGTTGTCTTCTACAATATATAATAGGCTCTTTTGTCTAATAGAGTCCACGCTTCCTTCTTAGTTGTCATCATAAGTCTTTCCCCAATTTCTCTTGATGTCTGACTTCTAAGACTCTTGAGGATTGATTCATCTTATCTTGCAGTAGCTTCCACATGATTTGTATTTCATCCTTTCATATGTATTATCTAATGATATTCATTCTTATCTTATTGTTCTTCCATAGGTATAGTTCTTCTTAGAACAAATTATCTTCCAAGAGATAGATATACAAGATATGTACTAGGACGATGCAAGCAAGATATGTACAAGAGAATAAGAAGAGTGTTGTTACCTTTTAGTAGAAGAAATCTTTTCCATCTTGCTTAGTCTTCTTTGTCGGTTCCTTTTCTTCGCAATCGATGATTCATTTTTATTCTTTCTTTTATTTAGCTCGGGACACTGATTTCTGTAGTGACCGTACTTCTGACAGTTGAAGCACTGTATTTCTGAAATGTCTTTCTCTTGGTTTGGCTTCCTCCTTGAACCAAACTTCCTTTTGTTCCTGAAGTTCATGAATCTTGCTGTGAAGGCTTGATCATCGTACTTTTTTTGGGGTTTCTCTTTTGCATTGATCCTTGATTCTTCTTGAGCACAACAAGTCCAAAGTTCTTCAAATGTTGGGTACTCCTTCCTTGTGTTCATGCTTGCAAAAAATGCATCCCATGTATTGGGAAGACCATTGAGTACTATGTTCACCAATTCCTTTTCTGAAATGATCTCTTCAATAGCTTGTAGTTGATATCTTAGCTGGGAGATCCTTACAAAGTAGGATGTTATGCTGTCGTCATCATTCATCTTCATGTCACGGAGCTCATTCTTCAGACTCATAACTTGTCCAATGTTTCTAACTGAGAAGAGATTTGTTAGGGCATCATACATCTTCTTTGATGAGTCAAGATGGGAGATGTAGGGTATCAAGTGATATTTTATGGAATCCACTATGATACTCATGGCATTGATGTCAACGTCTTTGAACTTCTCCATAGCTGCAACATTTTGCGGTTCCTTCTCTTCTCCTTTTGTAAACTATGGCTTCACGATCTTTCCTTTCACAATGTCCAACACTTTATTCTTAGCAAGGATGAGGTCAATCCTTGTCTTCCATGCTCTGAAGTTAGAGGCTCCATATAGCTTGTTCTTAGACTTCATAGAGTTCATCATGGCTTGCTTGACTTGGTCAAACCCTAGATTTCACCAGAAATCCAAACTTCACGTCTTAGCCTTCTGAGAGTACCAGGAGATGCGCTGGGCTAGGGCACACTGATCTATCTGGAGATTAGGTCAATCTCGTCACTTAAGGTTCCTCGACAAGAGTTTTAGGGTTTCTGCAACTGCTTCTGCTAGTAACCCTAGCTGCAGTGCTTTTGGAAGTTGCTCCTACTAGTAACCCTAGCGGCAGTTCCTCAACGAGCTCAATGTCTAGCGATTATGTTTCCTTCCAGTTTTTTAGGCTGACTGAAGGGGTCTGGGCCCATAACCTATTAGAATATAGAAGATGGTGTGCTCATTTTACCATTGACGATACCCTCGTCACCCAACCACAGGCCGAAGCCTCCCTCCAAGCACCTTAACCTTGACCTGAGAATTCCTCTGGAAGAAAACCTTGGGATAGATAGCCAAACAAAGAGTAGCGCATCAATCCCTAAGGATAGCGCATCACAAAATACTGATCAGATGTTCCAAACCCTAGCCAAGAGATATCCAAGCCAATACTAAAACTAGCTACTGCTACAGCTGCAGCTACAACCCTCCTCCAAACCTGCACATCAATTGCAACTGCAGTGCACACCAACTGGGAAACTGCTGCGCAGAACTGGCTCTGTCTACAACTGCTGAGATGTTACAAATGAGAACTGGCACCCTGTATTTATAGTAATCCTGCCAGTTTGTTGGGGCCGACTTCTCCTTCTGGGTATGTGTTTGTTCAGTATATTATTATTATTTCTGGCTGACTTCTTTTCTTGGAGGCTAATAACCTAATATAAATTATATTCTTGAGCCAACAAGGCTTCTAGGATTATTAACCAATTCATTAGGGTTTCTCTTGCTTCCCGAAGTCTTCTATTTTCGTCAGGTTCACATGTAGAGTTAAATACCTTCCGCATCTACCATAATATTAACACTTCGAAGATTCGCTATTATCCCATAAATGTATCCTTTGTCCCTTAAGGGTCTAGCTTGGATCTCTTCTCTTTGGGTACATGAAAATATACTGGGCACCCAAATATCCTAAAGTGTTCAATCTTGGGCTTCACTCCAGTGAAGGATTCTTAAGGAGTTATTTTTCTTCAAAATATGGTGAAGACTCATGTTCTGAACATATACTGTGTCATGCATGATTTTTCCCACAGAATCATAGAAAGATTTTGATCATGCATTATTTCATTGGTTTCCTCAGTGATAGTTTTGTTCTTCCTCCTTCTGAAATATTTTTGACTCCCTTTGAAGTCTGAAGTATAACCATCTTCCTTTTTTTTTAACCTGACTAGAACAAGAAAACAAACGAAAGGAAACAAGACAAAAATATCTCCTAAAGGAGAATAATGAGTACATCTCTAGAATCAAAATTTTTTAAGGATTGTTGTCACAACTACAACACCTACTTGTAATGTAGAAAAATGTATAAATGTAGGTTAGAGGCATGATAATTAAGAAAATCAAACCTATAGTCTTTTACTTCCATTTTGTTGTTCCTCTGAATGCATTGAGATCCCTCTAGATTCATGACTTCAACAAAGGTTCCTTCCTCCTGCAAGTACCCTCATGATAATGATACAAATAATATATACAAGTGCATACCTAAGGGTGTTGATAATTTTATGTATTCATATCCTTGAATTATTGGCTTCCAGAAACTGAGTTTGCTATATCCACCAATCTTGTCTTCCATCATGATTTTGTTCATCATAGTTTTAGATTCTTCACAAACCCTTGTCATCTGGGCTAGAAAACCTAACAACTAGGCTAGGCTAGCACTTTTAGGTTTCGTTGGGCTTATGACTGCCAAAAATAAGCCTTAATAATGTCCTAGGAATGCTGGTGAGCTAAAAAGGCTCCTTCAATGAGATGCATAAACCCTAAAGCCAAAATTCTATAGAAAATTGTGAAACCCTAGAAACCCTAGGGCCAAAATTTCAAAATTCTCGAAATTTCACTCTGAGAGTCTCTGGAGGTGCGTCGGAGAAGGTCATACTCTCCTATTCAAAAATTTGCCTCAACATCCAAGTTTTAGGGGATTAAACACTCCAGAAAAGGAGGGTCATATGGAATTACAACAAACCCTAGAGTTCATACGGAACTACATAATGAAATTGTAGAATAGGACATATTATCTTTAAATGCTTGTGTCGGGTTATTCAAGACCTATGCTCTAAAACCATGTTTATTTTTCAATAATATATGCTTAAGAATGAATTTCATTCCATTTTTAGCATTTTACTTCAACCATAAACAATTTGTTGTAGCAACCAATATCACAAGAAGAAGCACCATGCACAAGTACATAAGAAGTATCCTTGGAAACCATTCTCAACAAGGGAAGAAAAACGAGACAATCATTTTCTATATTATTCAAGAGAAATGCCTCCCACGCCATAAACCTAGCACACAAAAGGGTTCTCACAAACCATATAAGACTAGCGCCCAAGATAGGTGTGCACTTTTCCAAAGAACAAGTGTTTGCTGAAATTTTGCGAACTCACACTTGTGATATGATTCCTCAATGGGGAATTTACCTTTATTTATATTAGACTGAACCTATCAACAATAGTGTCTATTGGCACAATAGGGTTGACATCAATAACTTAGAATATAATTAATAATTACCATATTAATTATCTTTCACATTATGGTGGGGCCGACCTATACCCTTTACATCACAAATAGGGTTATAGGTAAGTCTAACTTTTGTACAATATAGAAATGGATCTCATACACCCACTAGTGCTCAAACACTAGGGTAACATCCATCTGTTCTCAGCCACAGGGATGTACACATATCTATCTCACTGAATCTCATGGGAGAATCACACTCACCAGTGCTCAACCACTAGGATCACATTCACCTATGCTAAACCATAGGCACACCCAACTTAGTAGATATGTTTCTCACCGCATCTCACAGGATAATCACACTCACTAGTTCTCAACCACTAGGATCATGTTCACCTGTGTTCAACCACAAACATGTCCAACTCAATAGATCTCTTTCTCATTGCATCTCACAGGAGAATCATCTGGAGTATCACATCATCTCAACTCTCTTCATGAAGGAGAACAATAAACCCATCAAATGGGATCCTTCACCCCTCATAGGGGTACACATTGTTTAATCTCAAATGATACACCCATATTATGGGAATATTCCCTTCTCAGGGGCACACAATGTTTCATCTCCGTCTCAGAGAAAATGACACACCCAATGCATGGGATTCCCCACACAGGGGCACACAACATTCCATCTTCGTCTCAGAGAGGAACCACACACCTAGTTCATGGGCACACCCAACTCATGGGATTCCTTACCCCACACATGGGCACACAACATTCCATCTTCATCTCAAAGAGGAACCACACACCCAACTAATGGGCACACCCAACTCATGCGCTTCCTCACCCCACACAGGGGAACACAACGTTTCTTCTCCATCTCAGAGAGGAACCACACACCCAAATCATGGGAACACCCAACTCATGGGCTTTATCTCATGCCAAATCAATTAGTCTGTGTCCTGGAGGGTGTCTCACATAGTTGTAATCATCAAGAGTTCCGACTACCTAAAGCATAGGCACCGAATTGTTGAATGAAGACACCAATATTCTCAACTCAACACCAACTCAATTAGATATCACCAATACAAGATACCTATACATAGATTAATTATGAATTCATGTACATTATTCCTTCTATAGACAATCCTTCAAACCCTAGAAATCCTCATAGCACCATTCCAAAAATGTAATCAACGACGACAACTTAAATTGACAATAACATCCATTCATGACAACATCCACTAATGAAAACATCCACTCACAAGAACATTATGAAAACATTACAACATCATATAAGATAATACAACAATATCACAACCTCATGAAAAAATCACAACCTTCAAATACAATCCCAAAATCACTTCTTAAATCTTCATACAAAAGTGCTCAGAACTGTACCTCAAATCTGTAAAGTCATAATATTCGCCACGAGTTCAATTTTTCATTTCTGATTTTGAAACTTTGAACTTAGATATTAGGATATGTTTTCCTTCTAATTCAATAAGTGGAATTCAATGTCAAACTACCAAGATTCATATATTATCGTTTTATCTCGAACACCTATTTGGGACTAGTTTCTAGATTAGTCCCAAACCCTAACTTCCAATAAGTATAACTAATGAATTAGGATATGAAACTTGTACCAAATATTATTAGATATTTTATCTACAATTCCTTTAAATTTCAATTATTTAATCATCCCACAAAAACATTTATAGAGAAAAGGGAAATATGACATGTTTTGAAGAAGAAAACCCTAGTTGTAAAAACCTCAACTTCCTCTGAGTATAACTTCAAACCTACAATTATTTTCTATTTAAATCATTCTAGAACAAAATGTATATTAGAAATTCATATAACTTCAAACCTACAATTATTTTCTATTTAAATCATTCTAGAACAAAATGTATATGAGAAATTCCAAGATATGTATATCAGACGTTCAAAGCAAAACCCTAGAACAAATCTTCACAAGACTTCATATTCCTTTGAATTTTTCCCGTTCTTAAGAGAATACCTCATATTTCTCTTTCACACTAGAAATACACCCAAACAACTTGATCACACATCAGACTTGATATCTTTATTTATTTCCATAAAAAATTGAAATTCTATCCTGTATTTATAGTAATTTTGTCCCAAAAATTAGCTGATTTGACCTTAATTTCCTGGCTGGGTTGTCAAACGAAAAAATTCATATCACCTTATTCCTATGGAGTTAGAAGGAATTCCATATACCATTGGAAAGGTCTCAGAATAAGGTGTTGAACCATGTAACTTGTGATTCCATTTGAGATAGCTATGTGGGGTGAAAATTCCCACAAATATATGGTATCTAAATTGACCAAAAATAATACTTTCGACAATCTCCATTTGAGTTAGTTATGCAGGGTAAAATTCCCTCAAAGATAGGGTATCTAAATTGACCAAAAATAATACGTTCAATAATATCCATCTTGAAATGTTTATCTTGGACATTTGTAGAACTATAATATTTATCTTTGACATCTTGTGGGATACATTTGTATACAACTCAAAGTGGGATGTGGAAACAACCACATGTTATCTCATCCCATGAGGGCTATGCTTAAAATATATGCCACAAGGGGAGAAATTTGGAGTTATATAGAGTTATGTCAAGTCTCCTTCAAGGAACTTCAAGGATTACTCAAGTGGACACATCATTACTACTTCTTGTGCTTCTTTAATTTTCTTTAACTTTGACTTGTCCTCATGGCTTGGATACTACATGATGGATTCTCAAGGCTTCATCAACATGTATTCAAGGATTATTCATTTGGGTTCATGGATTCAATACTCAAACAAAATGAATGATTCTTTACTTATCTTCATGGCTTCAAGGATTCTTTACTTGGCTTCATGGCTTCAAGGCTTCTTCACTTGGCTTCATGGATTCAATACTCAAACAATCTTCCTTTTTCACTACCACGTCATCATCATCACTGCTACATCCTTATCATTACTACCACATCATCATCATCATTGTTACATCCTTATCATTAACTCCACATCATTATCATCACTGCCACTTTGACATCAACAACAATAGTTTATCAGCAATATTAAAATATTAATAATAATCAACATCTATGGACGACAATAAGCTATTAAGGGAATAATAGGCTATTATTTTTTTAGAATTTTTAATTTAATTAGGGATATATATTTTTGTTGGTTAGTAGGAAAAATAATAAAGATGGGGAAAATTTCTCTTCAATTACTCAACTATTTATTTTAGCAAATTTACATGTGTGCAACCTTGCTAAATATAGTTTTTGCTGGGTGGGAATTTTACTTCATTCATTATTAGATATAAGGTTGTAAATGGGAAATCATTGTCCACATTTATATTTATGTATAATGTTAAGTTCTCTTCGGCTACTAAAATATTGATTCTAGAAAATTTATCTATGTGAAACTTTGCTAAATATAGTTTTTGTTGGTGGGAATCTACCTTATTCATTATTAGATATAATAGTTTAAATGAGAGATCAATGTCCACATTTATATTTTTTTATAATGAAAATTTATCTTGGGCACTTGAATATGCCTGGTAGGGTCTAATTATGAGTTAAGCATGTTGAACACTTGGAATTTTGGTTTAGTATTTTTACACATGTAGAATGTTGGTGATTTAATTAGATTTGTATTCTTTACTATTACATTGTACTCATAAACCTATTCCAATAGTCTCATGTTAATAACTAATCTTAGTAACATGTTTTGTTGGAAGTTGCATATAATTTATTTAACGAAAGACTCCAACCGATTGTATGTTTTTCTTAGTTTGATTGTTATGTACTTGAGAAATTGATGGTACCAAAATTAATTTGAACTCTATTAATACTTTTTCTAATCACTCTATTTTTTTTTATGAATCAAAGAGATCTTAATTATAGCTAGTGACTAATGTGTTAAGGAAGGATTCGAATCCTAAATGGAAGAGGATTGATGGGATTAAATTAACAATTTGAGAAGCCTGGTTGGGAAAGAATAACCAATTAAACTCTATATATATATATATATATATATATATATATATATATAGTTTAATTGGTTATTCTTTCCCAACAAGGCTTCTCAAATTGTTAATTTAATCCCATCAATCCTCTTCCATTTAGGATTCGAATCCTTCATTAACACATTAGTCACTAGCTATAATTAAGATCTCTTCGATATATATATATATATATATAATTCTCTTGATATGCTTTTGATGATATAGATAAATTACCAAAGTGACTTTAGAAATGGATGTAATTTAGTTCTAAAAGTTAGAGGATCAAGTGGGCACATATATGAGAGAATTCATAAGGATTTCAAACTAAGAAATGGTAATGTATTAGTGATATAGATTGAAAGTTTGTACGGCATGATCAAAGTAAGTTAAATGTGTGAAATGAAATATAATGAATAATTGTTTTGTATTTAAAAACAAATAAATAAGTAAGATACAAATTCTTATGGATCTAGTTTTGCTCATTTATATTGGTCTTGACTTAGTGGGAAGGGCCACTATAGGAAAGCCTAAAAGTTGGGTAATTTTTTCTATCTAGTATTCCTCCAATGTTATGTTATTCCGTAACCCAAATTATACTTGAATTAATGTGAATATGAATGGATGATTTTAAAAATGTCAGCCTTACATATCTATAAAAAAATCAAGGGGGGAATGAATAAATCACTTAGCTCAACATCATGGTCATTGATCATCATATTTTGTTTTAGAATTGAGTCAATTGGGGCATCTGTGATCCTTTACAAACATGATCATCCAAATTTCACGTTGTGACATTTTGTTAACATGCATTTATGAATCGTTGCTAAAGTGACATTCTATGAAATGTGTTAAATTGTCTTCTAATTTTGCACCATCTATATAGAGACATGGAAGGTGCCCTAAGGTGATTCCCTAGGGTACATATGTTAGGGGTCGAGTGTTAGTTGTGAAAGGACATGTGATGATGAGTGTTTGGCTTTGTTTTCACTTATTGGGTGCATTACAATGTGCATGGGTCTAGCACATGCTAAAGAAACTCTAAAGCACTAATCAATAAGTCATCCTTGTTAGATGGGTACAAATAATATTCCAATAAACTTGACTTTATTGATCACATTTTCACTTCTGAGCTAAATTCATATTATTGTATAATGCCTTGATGAAAAACATCACATTTTCATTTCTTAGCTAAATTCATATTCTTGTATAATGTCTTGATGAAAAGAATCACATGATCCTTCTTATTACAAGAAGGATCATTGATTCCCAACAACAAACCTACCTTTATTAGATATGTTGTTGTTGGGCATCCATGATTCTTCTTGTTGCAAGTTATCCTCTTTGCAAAAAAGGCCTTGAATGCAAGGATTATCAAACTTAACCCTTAACTATATAATTCCAAAGAATTTTATTTCGACTCTCGCATAGTGATTTGCCACTTTAATAACTTTTGACCAATGTAAACATATTCTCATTCTTGGATTTCCAACACTCAAAAGTCCAAGTTGTAAGGGGATGTTATTCCACTTTATCCTAAAGGATCTCCATTGTAGATTTTTCTGGATTTGGCACCACATCTTGATCCTTTCACAAATACCATTATCTTTATTCTATTTTGGGTGAGGAATTCAAACCCCACTGTTCATTTTTGAAACACACATTCCCTCTAAGAAAATAGGGGAGCCTCTTTGGAAGATTTATCTCAATCTTCTGAAGGACTATTTTTTACCATATTTATATATTAACAAGGATTTGGTTCTAAACTTCTATATAAATTGATTTTTGATGTGGATGATGTTATACAAATACAAAAAATGAATTGCAAATAAGTTTCTTTTACTGTGATCATCTAGTCATCCTATTGTCCTAAGAGTGTTTCCAAGGTTTTTGTTTCAAATTCATTCAACAAAAACACTGAGAAGAATCACAATGGCACATAGTAGAATGATTGAAAATTTTACCACTATGTTATTGGTTCAAATGATTCAAATAAAAATATCAAAATGACATAAGATGCCTTCTCCCCAATTCAAAATAACAAAATAAACTAGAGCAAGTTGAGGCAATATGCTTACTTAAGGGATGATGATTAAATATCATTCAACAAAAAAACAAATCTTTTTTGGAGATATATGACCCTCAATCTCCTCTACATCATGTTAATCTCAAGCAAAATGAGGTCAATCTAAAAATGAATAAAGTTGTTTCTCAATTTTGAAATATTATTGTTAAAAAACACCTAATAAAAAAGAACTTCTTTGCTATTAGAAGTTTGAAGATGAATAAATTCTCTTTTTAAAAAAATGGTTTTAAATGATTAATTTAATATAAAAAACATATTAAAATAAATTTTTTTTTTTTTAAATAGTCAATAAATAAATTTATTGTTACTTGTGAAAAGAAACTTAAATTAAAAAACTATTTTTAACATAAATCTCATTCATAAAATTATTAAAATTTTATCATTTTATCATTTAATTTGTTAAATTATATTGAAACATATTTAAAAATATATATATATATATTAAAAACCATTTTATTGTTAAATGATATTTTGATTAATATCCTTAAAAACATTTGATAAATATTAATTTTTATTTTATAATAAAAATAATTAAATACAAATTTTAAATCATTATAATAAAACAAAAATATTAATAAAACTTTTAATTTAATTATCTATTTTCTGAAAAATTATTTAAAAATATCTAATAGAAAATGGTTTTACCATCTAATAAAAACTATAATAATTAAAATATTTATTTTTAACATACCAATAGTAGTACCAATAGACCACAAAGTAAATCTTGCAACTCCCAAAATTCAATCAAACAACCTTCTCGGAGTGGAGATACATATTTTAACCCTAAACAATGTTAGTATCTGAACAAAGAATTATGCTACTTCATTAACCATGTTAGTCTTCAAATGAAAGAAAAATCTGTTACCTTGAATGCAAAATTTCTACATTGAAAAACCTTTTACAATCTAAAATTGAAAAGAGGTTTGACATGTAGTTTTAATCAACTTCAAAAGGACATATCTTAGTCGAATAAATGTCCCAGGACACATCCAAACAAACAATAACTTTTATGTTATAAAAACTTTTAGATTGACTTAACATCACATAAATCATCCAAAATAAATTTGTTTCTCAAAGTTTTTGGATAATCCAATTTTCTAGATCGTCATTAACAAATTAATAACTTCTCAAAATTGAGTGTTCCAATCTCCCAATAGCATCCTTAAAATTTTGACTTTATTCCCATGCGATCTCTCCCTCTCTCTACTGAATCTCGTGCAACCTAGAGAGAGCTTGTTGTTCTGACTGAGGTAGCTTGAATTCAACAATGAATTTCTGATGCACCTAGTCAAGGGTAAAGTATTTTCATTATACCCTAGGCTCAATAGCCTTCATATACCATTTGAGGGCACAACCCCTCAAGGTAGTTTGTAATTATACTAACTTTTTTCATCCAAGGTCCCTCTAGAACTCGAGATAACCTCACATAGAAACCAATGCTTTTATACTTACTCATCCGCTTATGGGTATAGGGAAATCGATCCTCCTTTTTCCCCAGCTATTGTCGGTGTTCATGTTCCTATCAAAATAAATACTAATGCCCCTGGTTGTGATTTAACAGGATACCCTATTATCCTCCCACTGGTTACGGTTGTGGGCTTTGCTGAACTGAATGAATTTGAAAAAATAGTATTTGCATGAGTATGAGGTACTAAGCTTACCAAGGGTATTGAAGGAACCTGGGGGATGGGTGACTCGAGGTTGGTTCCATTGACTTCTGGGCAAGTTTCTTTGATACGGGGAGTCTCATTTTCTTATACCAGAGAAACCTTCTCCGCTTCATGGTTGAATCCTCCTGGGATTGGGACCTAATTTTATCTATCTTGTACAAGATCTAGATGTCCCTCATCCTCTCTTGCTTCTAAACCTTCCTTGTCTCATCCTCTCTCCATGGGAGTTCTTTCTTTTTGCGCTTCTCTTTCCTACAATCTTAGACTATCCAATATTTCTTGTTTTCGCAACTTCCGCAACTCGTCTTTCTTTCTTTCATCCACTTCTCCAGGTCCAATTTCTTTCTGCAACACTTTAGAATGATTTGTTCCTCTCTTTACCTTTCCTTTCCACCATTTCTCAACTATGGTGGCTCTCCCCAGGGTGCACTCACTTCTTGTTGTTTTATCTTCCCCCATCCGTCAAAGAACCCATTCCTCTTCTTAGGTCATGAATCTACCCCAAAGTCGTGCCACCACAAGTGTGTGGGTTTAGGTTTCCATCTCACATGAAGGAACAAATAGCATCTCCCCCTCCACTAAAAATACCTTGATCCAAAGGGGAATTTCCCTCAACAATATTCCACATGCCCCTTTCTTGAATATTTCTTCAGCTCATGAAAAAGACTGGTGGTTCTCTATTGCAAACTCGATGATATAGCCTTACAAAGACATGTCAACACAAAAATCCATGGCTTGAGTGATATGGTGATCCAGTCAGTGAAGATCTGTTAGATTCCCTATCTCCCAAGAATCAATTTATTTTACCCGTTCTTTGAATTCTGGTGCTTCTTGTAGACGATCTACCCACTCGAACATCTTTTCAGGGAATTCTACCCAGAAAATCTCATACTGGTCACTTGATATTTCTGAGTAGAATACAATATCCTGAGTGACGCCCCAGTTTAGGTTCCATAACTCTTCTTCCTTCAGTGTGAACACATCACACTTACGTTCCTACCATAACCGAACATCAGACTTGTGGATCTGTGGAAGAATTATCCCTGGAAGTTCCCTTGTAAAATCAGGTTCCTGACAACGTAACCATTTTGTTGGCACAAAGTTGTCAAACCAGGGTCCGACGCAAGTTACCAACAAAAAGGTACCAAAGTAGTCTCGTGCGCTGGAATTTTCATCTTTCGGAAAGGAAATAAGTCTCACCCAAAGCACAACCGAGACAAAAGAGATAAGGGAAGGGTAAGAAGAATCTTATACAGATCTATAATCCATATATATTGTTACCATTCTAGCGCAAGATAGATACTTAGTTCACATCCTTAGCACATCATACACTAATACAGAGGAATAGAACTATACAAAACATTAAGAAGGGATAACAACATGTAATTCATAATAGTAGCGCATAATGACATTTCAGAGATACAACAAGTAATATGAACCAAGAACATTTTCAAAATTTGATCTTCAATATCTTTCTGTTATACTAGAAGTCTTTGGATAATAAGCATTTGCAGCTTTACATTAGACATCCATCCTACTCAGTATAAGATATGCGTAGGTACATATCAATATAATACTACAGTTGATCAAAATGAGTATAGGATATTTCCTTCCTAATTACAGTTTAGATTTGGAGTACAGATCCAGTTCTTCCATCTCCTTATATCTCAAACACTCATTACAATATAGTACAGTACTAAAGAGAACATACAAAAAAGAATCATCATTTACGAGAGAATCATCCTCATCTAGAGAATCATTCTCATCAAGAGAATCATCATCACAATTGTTTCATTCCTTCCTCTTGAGAACCCAGCCGCCCTCTTCTCTTCTTGATTCTATTGTAATTGTATTGGCTCAAAATTGATTATGTATTGGCTTCATACTATTTTGTTCCAACATATTTCTATTGTGCCTTTCCTTTTTCATCCTTCTGTATTTGGTTGGTTGTCTCTTTGATAGCTTGCACAACTTCTTTTATCAAAATGAAAGGCCCAACACAACTAACACTTCTCCAAACTTGAAGCTTAGATGAGAGAGTGAGAGTGAATGTGTAATAATGAAATGAGACTGCCTTTATTTATACTTTTTTGAGAGCCTTAATTGACCTTCCATGACCGACTTGTGATTGTTCCTTTAATAATAGTTTTCTTCAATAATTCAATGGGGTTGACTTCTTGTTTTTCCTTCTAGGGTTTTCTGTAATGGTTTTGTGTATTTTTTTTTGGAGAATGATTGCCCAAAGTTGCCAAACTTCAATATCTCCAACAACTATTGCAACTATTTCTTCACTTCATTTTCTTCGAGAATGGCCTATCTATATAGCCCAATATTCGACAATGTGGAGTCTAGTATTTTTTCCTCAACTTCCCTATTAGGTGATATCCCTTTAGGATCCCAGAAAAATTCTCTGTATTCCTATAGAAACTCCAATTGATGTTTAGTCTCTTTAGTACACCCTCCAGGGATTCCTTCACTCTCATTGACTCATCATCAGACTAATTTTCTCTTAACAAAAGTAAAACATATTTATTACTAGAACTAATCAACTTATTGGCTTGGTTGACACTTACTAGTGAGATCTTTGACTTGCCTTTATATGCATTGATGATGTATGACTTCCCATCTTTGATGAGTTGGTATTGGTTTCCTCTCTGCATGAAGATTTCATGCTTCATATACATGTAAGGGATTCCAAACACTAATCCACATACATCAAGGGGTACTACATCAATTGCACTTTATCAATAAAATCAATTCTTATAGAAAATTTAATCTTACATTGTTTTGTTACTTTTATCTCTGCATCTTTGTTTACCCAACCCAATAGATAGGGTCTAGGATGATTCTGAACCTTAAATCCAATCTTGTTGACTAGATCTCTTGCTATGAGATTATCCTGTGAACCAACGTCAAACAATGCATCTATATTGGTCTTCTTGACCTGAATATTGACGTGGAAGAACTTGGTCATCCCCTTCTCTTCTTGGTGATGAAGGATACTCAAATTCACCTCCTTTTGCAAAGATGTGCATATAATATTTTCATCAACATCCGAGCTACTTTCAACTTGATTTCTTGAATCTTTTTCTTTAAGGTTCTTTTCTTTTTTTGTCTTTCTTGAAATTCTTTAGGTTCATCTATGGATATAGTTTCCAACATTTTTCCTCAGTGTGTCCATCAATGTTGGAATGATTGCAATGGTTTTTGAGATATTTACACTGTTGTATAGTGGTTGTTTTCTTCTTATATTTTCTCCCTTTCCACTTCTTCCCCTCCTTGGAGGATTCCCGATGCTCTTTTTTCTTTGAACCACATGGTTGAAACTTCTTTTGGCCTGTGTTTTCCAGATACTGTGCATGTACACAAGCCTCATCCATTGTCCTTAGCTTGAAGATAATCACCTACTTTTGTAGATGACTTTGTAAACCCACCAGATACTTGAGGAGTACATATGGTTTCTTCGGAGAGATACCCAACATGATGGCCATCATACCAAACTCAATGGTGTACTCCTATACGTTATGTCCCTGCCTCTACCTGAATTAGTGTCACTAGATCCATTGGTCCTCTACATACCCAATAGGGTAAAATTGGGAATTGATGAGGGTTTTGAAGTCCTCCTGTCTAGTTATTAGCGGATCACCCTCCAACCTAAGTGTTTATGTGTGGATTTACCACTAGGTTAAATCATGGCCCTCTAAATTTAATTCAACAAATGGAATCTTATGCTCTTCCTATATATGGTGAATGCTAAAATAAACTTCTAGTTGTTGTAACCAATGATTGAGTTTTAATGCATCGATCTCACCTTGGTAGGGTTTTGTGTCCACTTTCACTTCCATATTAAACATGGACTATGAATTGTTCATGGAACTTGAACTTGAATGCTCTTTCTTGGATTCTTTATCCGACCCATTTCCTAAGTCTTCCTGATATTTTGATTTCCCCTCCGATATGTTCTTTGAGTTAGAGCCTCCATCATCTCTGAAAAGTCTAAGCTTACTTGATAGAGCTTCCATGGGGAGGTTAATATTGCGACTGGTGTCACCAACTTGTGCTTCCAACTGACCAAATCTCTCTTCTTCTATATCTTGAGGGTTATTATGAGCATACTCGTCTACCATGACTAGGGTTTCTATGAATTCTCTTCAAGTTGATTCCTAGATCCTGCAAATTCCAACAAATACCCAAAATAAAAACCTTATCTGATACGAATATGATCTATAAACTATTGTGGATATTCCAATGGAACAGTTCATCACAACATATTTAATAAAATACTAAAATCTTTACTATAAAGGTTCATTTCCTTTAGATATTTAGAACATTTAGTTACCGATAAAATAGATAAAATGTTGAAAATAGAGAACATTAAAACACATTCACACCATCCACAAATAAACACAATATATGACCTGGGAAACCCAATATGGGAGACAACCCAACTAGAAGGTGAGGCTACTTTACTTCCTTTTCTCTGGTATAAAAATGATGCAAGTACAAAGAAGAGGAATTCTTTGTGGAGTTGCCTTTGAACTTTAGCCTATATGGATGCTACAAAATATCTCCACCTCTATTATGCTCACATAATACCACTCTTCGATGTTCAACTTAGCTATGGAGCAAGATACAATGCAAAATAATGGAATCCCTTCTCCTGTTAGTGGCCCAGTTTTTAACATAGCCCAATAGCCATCTAGGGATGGGTTTTTGACTTCCTCAACCTTAAATTGTGATAAGGTTTTTAACCTTCTACAATGTTATTATAAAATACACTATGTGTCTAGCCCCGCATGTGTAAGTAATGGAGGTTGATGTAGCTTCCACTCGCAGCATGGTGATCAATATGGTAGGGAAACTTGTGGGAGGCATAACATTCTCGTACAAACTCTGATTGACGAACGATCTGTGTCGTTGGAAAGGTATCAATGTGTAGAATTTATAAGCTTGCCACATAGTAAGGTTTATACCAAATAAAAGGTCTTTTGATGCCTCAAAACAACTTCGAAATATTTTTGACTATTTTTTGGACCCAAATTTCCATATTTGTACTAGCAACCAAAATGGCCCTTCAAGATGATTCCTCCAATGTTTCCACCCAAAAAGTAGTGAGATAAATGAAAAATAATATAATGATCCAATATTAATCCAGTATAATGATTAATTAAGGGAAGATATTATTTACCCACTTGGGAGGGGAACTTCTAAACAACTCTCTTTATATATATACATACATACATCCATCCATACATACATACATACATACACATACATACATATGTTAGGATATTTAGACACTTAGGAGTTAGTTAAGACCTATTTGGTCTAATATGTCATTAGGTAAAAGTGTGTTTCTTTATCATGCACTAGCATGCATTTGTAGTTAGGAAATCCGACGGTCACGATATGTTCCCGACATAGAGTGATCCGATGGTTCATACTCTCCTCGATCTTAACAACCATTGATCTATGGCTTAACACACGATTGGTCCATGATCTCTATTTAAATATCATGGAGGGTCATTTGTCAATGATCGATTGTGAGAAACTCTATTGTAAAATCTCCCTGTAATATTTTTCTTTTGCATTAATAAACTGCTCCAAGTGGCTACGTTGGCTGAGGCTGTGGATGTTTCCCTGTAGGGGTTTTACCACGTGAAAACATTGGTGTGTTGATATTTGATCTGGTTATGTAAGTGGTTACTGAAGGTGTTCATCCTTTGTTGGAATACCTGTGTTGTCAAACATGGTATCAGAGTCTGTTTGAAGACCCGCTCCTCTTGTAGATTGAGAACATGAAGTCGAGTTGTCTCATATCCATTTTCTGTCATTTCCATAGATTTCTGGGCTGAGAGGACTGTTCCATTTCTTCCTGAGAACTCGTTTAATTTAGGAACACTTTTCGTTTCACTCGAAAAGGTTTATGTTTTCCCAATATACGACCATTACACTCAGATTCAGAGGTATAAAGTTTGAATACATTTTTTAAATTTTTTTTGCAGAGAAGTATTTTGGTTTTATTTCGGTTTTGTATTTTTTTTTTGGGTTGCCACTCTTTTAGATCTTCGTATTCTCTTTGCCCCACCCCCTGTGCGATCTCGGCAAATTAGAAACAGATAGGAAAATGTGCATCTTCCAGGTAAGCTAAGCAAGATCTAACCCTTGTTGTCATCGAGAAGCGAAATTTTTTTGATGTGTGAAAAGAGTTCTTTTTTAGCACGTTCTCCAAGTCTGTCAACAACAACAACAACAACAATCCTCCTTCTAAACATTACAATATGTTTTTCTAGACCATTTGGTTAAAATTTGCCTTATTAAGTAAGAGGTCTTGAGTTCAAGTCTCTCTTTTGTTACTTTTTTGAAAAATTTCATGCTAAAATTGTAAAGTGTATTTCACTTCAAGTATAAAAGTGATCCCCACTTCTCTTTATAAAAGTGGGTCACTTCGTAAAGCAACTTACACTATCACGTGGTCAGTTGGTTACCATTTATGCCTTTTTTTAAAATGGCATAACTCTCTCATCAGAAGTCTGTTTTTAGTGCCCTTTTTTTAAAACCGCATAACTTTTCGAGATATTTTCATCAAGATCATCAATTTCAGTTTTTAAATACACATTATTTGCATATTTAATATGTCTTCTACAAGTAATGCCTTTCTTACCAACAACAACTACTTCCAATGGAAATCTCATATGGAAGATTTATTAAGAAGTAAAGGCTTGTACCAGATTACCTTGGGAAAGAAAAAAACACCCACTGATGATGATAAGAAAGCCAAATGGGATAATAGGAATGACGAAGCATGAGGACTAATCAGATTGTCCATCTCTCCTGATTTTAGGTACCACCTTCAAGAAATTGATGACCCTGAAGAAGCTTGGGACAAGATTGAATCTGTGTTTGGTAAACTCAATATTATTCGAGCACAACAGTTATAAAATCAAATAGTGACCTTGATTCCAAGTGATTTTTCTTGCTTTGGAGACTATCTATCTATGTTTAAAACACTTAGAATTTTATGTGAAGAATGTAAGATAAAAATGGAGGAAGAGCATTGCATCTATCTTATTCTTTCTAAGCTAGGTAGTGCATATTCTGTGTTTGTATCTATATTTTATTCCATGAGAGAGGCTCTAGGGAAAGCTTATGAAAAACCCACTCTTGAGTCCTTTTGTGCTTCTTTGATTAGAGAGGAAGATAAGCTTATACAACTTGGAGTGATCAGCATTGTAGGTACCTCTAATAGAGCCTTAGTTTCCCAACAGAAAGATAAACCCAAGTATCCCAAGAAGCAACATCCTCACTACAACAAAAATCAATATAAGGGTACCAAACCGCTCAGACAGCTTCAGCTCCTAATGGTGACAAAGGATCAAAATGTAAAAATAAGAAGACTGAAAGACATTGCAACTTTTGCGATAAACATGGTTATGATGAGTCCAAATGTTTCAAGAAGATGGCAGCTTTAGAAGCAACGATGAAGAAGCACAACATCAATATTGATTCTACTTCTTCTTCCTCTTCTCATGGACATGCACTTTCCACTCCTGGTTTCTCCTTCAACACAAATTCTACTTCTTCTTCTGATGAGTGGCTTATTGATTCAGGAGCATCTTATCATATGGCTGCTAAGGATAAAGCCATATTTTATGCTCTAAATGAATGTAACACCAAGAAAATATTTGTTGGTAATGATAGATCTCTTAGTGTTATAGGATATGGAACAATTCAAGTAGATAATGGTCATTTCAATGATGTATTATGTGTTCTAAGTCTTTCTTGTAACCTTCTATCAGTATATCAAATCACTCATTCAAGTGAAGGTAAAACCGTAGAGTTTTCACCTCACCAAGTTGTAATCAAGGATCTAAAAGATCCTAAGCATGTTCTTGCAGCTAGAATTGTTGATGATATTACCAGGTTGTACAAGTTTCACAACTTTGGGTCATCAACTTTTTCATTAGTTTTTGTTGCTCATAGCGATGAATTGAGAAAAATTTGGCATGAGCGGTTTGGTCATCTAAACTATCGTTCATTGCAACAACTATGTAATCAACAGATGGTGATTGGTATTCCTCTTATTTCATGCAGAGATGGTGTTTTTTCCGGTTGTGTTCTTGACACACATCATCGGGATAGTTTTGACAAACATGCCTCTTGGCATGCCTCGGGCCCTTTACAGCTTGTTCACAGTGATTTGTGTGGTCCATTTTCTTCTCCTTATTTTTCTAGGTGCAAGTATTTCTTAACTTTCATTGATGATTTTTCTAGACGCACTTGGGTTTACATCTTAAAACTTAAGAGATAAGTTTTTGACAAGTTTTTGGCCTACAAGGCCCTTGTAGAAAATAAATATGGACATCAAATTCAAAATTTAAGAACATATAATGGAGATGAATATGTGAAAAATAATTTTACAAGTTACTACACTACATAGGGAATCCAAATGCAACACACTGTTTCATATACACCACAACAAAATGGTGTTGCTGAGAGAAAGAACCGCACATTAAATAAATGGCTAATTGTATGATCCAATCTAAGGGATTAAGTCTAATGTATTGGGTAGAAGCAATCAACTATGCAAATTACATAGTCAATAACACTCCCACAAAGGATCTTAAAAATATAACACTGGAAGAAGCTTGGACTAAAATTAAACCAGATGTAAGTCACTTCCGTGTATTTGGCAAGTATAACATGGGTTCACATTCTTGATGAGAAAAGGAAAGCATTGTAACCTAAAAGTGAGAAGTGTATATTTTTTGGTTATTATGAAGATGTCAAAGGTTATAGACTTCTTCAACCACATTGTAATGAAATTATTCTTAGAAGATATGTTAAATTTGATGAAAATCTCTTGGCCCACAAGCCTAATTTTGCGGTTGTGCCTTCTTCAGCCTGCGAGCCATCTTCGGCATTTGTGCCTTCTTCTGTTCCTATTCAGGTTTCTTCTTCAGATGATGACAATGAGGATGAAAATCCACCTCCTCCTGCCGACCTTCCTCCAGATGAGTCCTTTGAATCTGAATAAGCACCAGTTCCACCGCTTCCTAGATGGGTTTGTTCAACACGAGAAGCAACTGGTGATCTTGTCGGTGATCCTTCAGATCAATGCCGAACATGTTCATAGTTCCAGTGAGCCTCTTCTCTTTTGGATCAATTTTCAGAGACTCATGATCTAGAGACATTTTCAGAAGCTTCAGGTCATCCAGATTGGGATACAACAATGAATGAAGAGTATAGTTCTTTAATGGAAAATGATACTTGGGATCTTGTACCTCTTCCAAAAGGAAGAAAACTTATCATATGTAAATGGGTCTACAGAACCAAGTATGCATCATATGGAAGTGTTGAAAGACATAAGGCTCGGTTAGTTGCCAAAGGATTCTCCTAAGTTGAAGGAATTAACTATAATGAAACCTTTTCCCCTGTAGCCAAAATGAATTCCATCCACCTTGTTCTTGCCCTTGTTGCCTCACATAAATGGGAGGTCCATCAGATGGATGTTAAATCCGCCTTCTTGCATGGTGATTTGAAAGAAGAAATCTACATGGAACAACCGCCTGGCTATGTCCAGAATGACTCTAGCCTTTTTTGTCGCCTTAAGAAAACTCTTTACAGTCTTAAGCAAGCTCCCCGAGCTTGATATGCCAAAATGGAAATATTTCTTATTGACACCAGATTCTCTAGATGCCATTCTAATCCTAATGTTTATAGCAAGAAAGTAGGAAGCCATCTCATAATCCTTGTCCTTTATGTTGATGACCTTATCCTTACTGGTAGTGACTCAAAACTTTTAAACCATGTGGAAACCAGTCTTAAGAATAAATTTGAAATGACAGACTTAGGTTTTTTGCACTATTTCCTTGGCCTCCAAGTTTTGCAAACCAATGAAGGATTTTTTATTTCCCAGTCTAAGTATTCTTGTGACCTTCTTCGTTGCTTTCACATGGATGATTGTAAACCAACCCCTTCTCCCTTCTAGTCTGGAGTCAAGCTTACTGCCACCTGTACTTCTCCTGAAGTTGATGCCACCCTGTACCGTCAGTTAGTTGGTAGCCTCTTATACTTGAATCATACCCATCCTGATCTTTCCTTTTTTGTTGGTCTTGTTGCTCGGTATATGCAAACACCCCATGAAATCCATTGGAAAGAAGCTAAAAGGATACTTCACTATGTCCGTGGTATAGGTCAGTTCAGGATACATTACAGTTCAGGGGGGACTCCTTTATTGGTTGGTTTCACTGATTCAAATTGGGTCGGTGACCTTGATGATCAGAAGTCTACTACAGGTTATGTTTTCAGCCTTGGTTCAGGACCTGTCATTTGGGCCTGTAAGAAACAACATGATATTGCACTTTCTTCAGTAGAAGCAGAGTACCAAGCAATGGTAAATGCAATTCAGGAAGCCTTGTGGCTTGGACAGATCCTTTTAGAGTTTGGATTCGAGCAGCAGTATCCGACCAACCTTTGCTGCGACAATCAAAGTGACATCAAGTTTTCCAAAGACCCAGTTCAACATTAGTGCAGAAAGCACATCGAGATACACATGCACTTCATCAGAAAGCTCATTCATGATCAAGTTATTGAAGTTCTCTTTTTCCCTACAGAAGATCAAGTTGCAAACATTTTCACAAAGTCTCTTATAGAAGTGAAGTTTTCCAAACTTCACTCTATGTTAGGAGTTTAGGAAGATGTCATTAAGGGGGGATAGGCTCTAATTCCTCCTTCCTTCTCCTATTGTGTCAACATTGTAAATCCTTCAATCCTATCCCAAGTTGTTCTTAAGGGGGGATGTTAGGATATTTAGACACTTAGGAGTTAGTTAAGATCTACTTGGTCTCATATGTTGTTAGGTAAAAGTGTGTTTCTTAGTGTGTTTCTTTAGTATGCATTAGTATGCATTTGTAGTTAGGAAATCCGACGGTCACGATATGTTCCTGACATAGAGTGATCCAACGGTTCATACTCTCCTCGATCTTAATGACCATTGATCCATGGCTTAACACCCAATGATTGATTGTGAGAAACTCTATTGTAAAATCTCTTTGTAATCTTTTTCTTTTGCATTAATAAACTGTTCCAAGTGGGTGCATTGATTGGGGTTGTGGATGTTTCCTCTTAGGGGTTTTACCACGTGAAAAAATCAATGTGTTGATCTTTGATCTGGTTATGTGAGTGGTTACTAAAGGTGTTTGTCGTCTATTGGAATACTTGTGTTGTCGAACAACATATATATATATATATATATATATATATATATATATATATAGAGAGAGAGAGAGAGAGAGAGAGAGAGAGAGAGAGAGAGTTTTATAAGTTCCCCTCCCAAGTGGGTAAATAATCTCTTCTCTTGTCTAGTACAATGATTAATTACGAGAAGCGATTATTTACCCACTTGGGAGGGGAACTTCTAAGCAACTCTATTTCTATATATATAATCTAATTTTAAGGTCATGTTTAAGACACACTCCAAATTGGTGTATGAGACCCCAATGTTTGTGGGACAAAGGACCTTGAATGCAAATTCTACAGAGGTATACACACCCTAGCCCCTCTGGATTTGAACATGTGAACTCTTAGGAGGAAACACATGTATACACAAAGAAATTAATTAAAATAAGGTAATAAGGGGGAAATGGGATGGGGCATCAAGTAGCCAATGCCTAATAGAGTTTTATTTATTTATTTTAAAATAAAATAAAATAAGGGTTTTTTCATGAGATGTTGAATGCCAATGTGGAGGATTTCTATAAACAGAAATGGAAAAACCATGGAAGGGGGGGAAATATGGAGATGGGGAAATGCTACCAAAATATTTAACAGAGGAAAACTTAGTTGAATCTAGAAGTGGCATTGTATTGTTTGGGGGGGAATAATTTTTCCCTAAGAGAAGATAGGAGGAAAACAAATTGGCAGATAAGAGTGTCAATAGTTGAAGACATACAATCACATAGGTATAAAAATTATTTGCATGTTTTCAAATTTGGAATTACATAGTTGTAGAAATATAAACTAGTTGAGAATTCCTAATAATGGTGTCAAATTGATTTGTTTTTTATGGAGTATACAAACCTCATTGAGACTAACCATAATATGCACTTATATACACTTAGTGTGGAGGATAATCTGTGGCTGAAGTGGGTGCAGGTAGGATAAAAGTGGAATAAGGATGAGAATCATCAATCTCTCCTTTATTATTATTGTAATATAATGCTTAAACTTTTAATGGTAATAATTAGGATGTTGTTGGAAGCTTATAAAAAATTATCCAGATGAATATGGTATTCTAGTTGCATGGGTTCATTTTAATTGATTATTGTAATTCTAAATGATAGACTAATTAGGTGTCTTTTCATAAACCGTTATTCAATGCTTAAGTGGTATATTTTGGAGGTTTCTAACTAATGTGAAAAGTACATGTTCATTTACTCTTAATATTAATTTTATTGAAGTTGAATCACTAATGAAATTTGGGGAAAACCCCCATATGATTGTGTTCAGATTTGAATATATATCTTATTTATTGGAAAAATATATAAACTTAGTGTCGAGTAATTTACTCGAGATGAGAAATTCATGTGTGCTTAAGTTATTTTTATTGAACTCAAAATTACTAAACGAATTGGGGAAAAAACTTAGGTAAGTGTGTTTAGGATTGAACATACATCTCGTCTCCTAAGTTTGGTCTACCTCAATATGTATATTTCATCATAAAAGGTAGTTTCCATTTGTGTTTATCAATTATTATACGATCAAGAAAATAAAGTACTTGTCTTGGTAAAACATTTGGTAGATATATTATTTCTTATTTTGTTACATATTTTGATGCATGAATGCTTCTTTATTTCTTTATTAGAGGGGTTCTCCAAACAATGCATTTTAAGTTTTTTTTTTAATATATTAATAGAGAATTCATTTTGAAAAGTAGGTAACATTTGTGGAATAATCACAAATACTGACAGGGGGTGAATTAATATTGAGAACTTTTTACAATTTTTAATCTTAAGCACATTATGTAAACATTAACCATTAAAAATTCCATATATCATCACAAAAAAAGATACATAGAACACAATTATTTTTATGTGGAAACCCAAATGGGAGAAAACAACATAATTTTTTTCTTATATCATGTTAAGATTACATTCATAGAAAGCACCAACTTCCAAGATTCTCCATCAACAATTGGAAGGAGACACCAACCCCATTATTCATAGGCACCAACCTTAAGGAAGCTCCAATTCCCTAATTTACCAACACTGAATGGAAGGAGGCACCAACCCCCTAGATTTACCAGCTCCAACTAGAAGGAAGCACCCACTCCCTAAAGCAAAGGCGCCAACCTTCTGAATGAAGACACCAATATTATCAACTAAGCACCAAATCAATAAGATATAACCAATAAAATATCTTCATACACATAGTACTTTTGAATTCACATGCATGTTTCATTATGTAGACAATCATTCAAACCCTAGCAAGCCTCATAGCATCATTCCTAGAATGTAATCATTGACAACAACATCCACTAACGGTAACATCCATTCAAGACAATGCCCACTAATGGTAAAATCCACACACATAAACATCAATACAACATCAAAACTTCATACTATACCATATAGGAACATTACAACCTCATGACAACATCACAACCTTTAAATACAATCCCAAAATCACTTCTTAAATATGCATATGAAACTGCTCATAATTGTACCTCAAATATGTAAACTTGTAAGATTCACCACGAGATAAATTTTATATTTGTGTTTATTAAACATGGACCTAAAATATTAGGATCTATTCTCCTTCTAATGCAACAAGTAGAATTCAATTTGGACCTACCAAGCTTCAGATATAATTGTTTAATCTTAATGCTTGTTTCAGATTAGTTTATGGATTAGTCACAAACCCTGAATTCAAACAAGTATAACTCCATACTTGTAATGAATGAGGATATGAAACTTGTACCCAATATTATTATATATATTCTCTGAAATCACCCTAATTTTCTTTCCTTGACTCATCCCAAAAAAAATGTTAAAGAAAAAATGGCAAGATGACTCATTTTGAAGAAGAAAACCCTACTTGTAAAAACCTCAAGTTCCATGGAGTATAACTCCAAATTTGTAATGAGTCAAGACCTGAAATTTGTACCCAAGATTGTTGTGGTGGGAAATCCCCCTACGGACTAGCATTTAGGGTTATATTATGCATGCAGATAAGACTAAAATAATCCTACTTTCTACCTCCATCCCAAACCTAATCCCCATTTCTTTTAAGCAAATACATGGTTAAACGGACATACCTTGTTTCGGACGTTCGATGTCGATCCTTTTTCACGCTTGATCACTTGTTGGAAGCTATCCTCTCGAGACTGACTTGCATACAAAACAAGCAACAAACTCTACATGCATTTGTTCTATAGATTAATGGGTTAGAGATTCAAACATATATTCGCTAAACTATGAAGAACTCATATAGTGGGACGGGAAAAGCATTTCTTTATTATTAACTTTAATGAATCAACTTACAATGTCGAGACCGACCACTTCTCCGCGAACCTGATCCTAGGATCCTCTTCAAATGTCCTCCAACTTCTTTTCTTTGTATCTCTCTTTTCACAAGGATGGCTAAAGGGTTGGGAAAATGGGAATGTGCAATTGGGTAGAGTTTCTATACTCTTATTCTCCTCCTCCAAATCGGACCCCTAACCCTTCTTTTATAGGCTAGAAGAACCTAGGTATTTGGATGAATCCTCATCCATGCATGGCCGAGAGTTTCAGTTAGCTCACCCAAAGTTGTGTGTTCTATCGGCAACTTTCCTTTTTTCATGCTTTTTTAGGTACACGTGGGCTGTTTTGGGTCATCTAGTGTGTACATGTGTGAAGCAATGGAATAGGGCACGTGGGCCCTTATAAAAGAGGTTTTTTAAAGAGTTGTTCAGTAGTGCTTTGGCAAAGAAGGGATCTAAGATGCTTTGATGTCAGGTAAGCATGTATGGTGCAAATTAGGGTTATAATAGATGCCCCCTAATGTGTGAGTTCAGAAGAGCATCTGATGGCCAAAATGCATTACCAATATTTACTAATGTGTCGAACAAGTGAGCCCAGGGACCAAGAACTGGGAGGCGTCGTCTGCAAAATAACAAATGTCTCACCGAGGTGGGCATACCCATGCTCGGGATAAAATAGAATCATGGCTACCAATCAAATACACTATAGATCCATGTCAAATAACTATATAAAGTGTAGCCGTGAACAATACACAACGGAGCTACATCTTGAAATCAAAAAGATATACATATAGAGTATCCATCTTCTAGAAGTTGATACAGCCTGATGGTTGGAGACAAGATCTTCAGAGCTCGAGCAACAACTTCAAAATATTTAAAACTCAAGGTAGGAGTGTAATACGAGTGTACGACTTCACTACCCAGAGGTCTTTGACGACTCGTCGGTCATGGACTAGATAATCTTGATGATCAGACTGAAGGCTTCGTTGATGTCGAACAAGGAATTGATTGGACATTCAGGATGGCCGATTATGAGGGCAAGAGACAAATTGCAGAGGGGCCAACTCAGGCTTGGTAGAAACTTCCCTTGGACAACAGCACGACAAAGGATAAGACTTAGGCAGCATGGCATTAATCATAAGTTTACGAAGCAGGAGGCAACACAAAATCTCCATATGTTTGGAAGAATAACCAAATGGAGGAGGACACAACTCTATGTAGCGATACCAACTTCCTAAGGTCATATTACATCCCATAGTTTGACAAAAAAACAAACAGATGTGCTTTATCCAAGGGCGACTCATTATGCTGCCAATAAAGAAAATACTTTTCCCTTCCTTTTTTTGGGGTATATTTGATTTTTTTGGTCTTTTTCAATAATTTTGGAAAAAGAATAAAAGGATTCTACGTTACAAAGGAGAATCGAGTGTCGCAAATGTACTAGTTCCAAGTGCACGGAACATGGGGATGTTCAGGGAAAAGAGACATATGCCAAAAAAGGACACTCAGGAAAAATCCTCTAGGGGCCAAAGGTGTCAAGATGCAGAGGTAAAATGCTATAGGACTTGCGTATAAGGCATGCTTCAGATGGTTCAGTTGAGAGCAACATGGAGCCGACATTAGGCCAAAGACGCGGGTATGAAAATGGGATTAATAAGACACACAATGGTAACATCCTTCGATATAAGTTTAACAAGCCCAAAGAAGGTAAGCTCGATGGTTTTTCATATTTAGAGAGTCTGAAAAAACATAAAAGGAGACTCCATTGGGGTGCCTTTTTTGAAGATAGTCTAGTTAGTTTGAAAAAGGGGTAAACTAGCACCGAAAAGATGTCTATTCAAAACCATTTTAACGAGTGTGATAAGGACAAGATCACTCGACCATTTTTTCATTTTTAAGGAGTTTGAAAAAAGATTAACTATGGAATCCATCAGGAATGTTCTTCTGGACCAGTTTAACGAGTGTGAAAGAATAAGGTCACTCGACAATCTTTTCAATTTTAGAGAGTCTAAAAAAATCTTAACTATGGACTCCGAGGGGGTTCCTTTTTCATAAGTTTACTCCCTCAGGCCTGAAAAAGGGGTAAAATTATACCTGAGGGTACTCTTCTAGAGAAATGAAGTTCCATAGAGTATACCTTTGTTCGTACATTTGATCGTCTGGACCAAAAAAGGGATAAACTACCGTTGGACAGACGTGACTTCAAATTTCAGTTTAATGAGCGTGAAAGGCCACAAGATTGCTCGACAATATTTTCATGTTTAGAGGGTCTAAAAAGGGCTTAAAAGAAGACCCATAGAGGTTACTTTTCTCAGTTAATCCGGACGAGATAAAAAATCATAAATGCAGTCTCGTTGGATGTTTCTTTAAGATCTCAAAGCGAGTTTGAAAATCAACAAAGTTAGCTCATGATCGACACTTTGTGGGTCGATGTTGGGTATCTCCTCGGGGGAGCAGTATGCTCCGAAAAAAACATTGTCTATGATGCCAGGGGTTCTGGAGAGATTTATATGTACCATTTAAGCAATACTTGCCATATTACCCTCGGCATAAACAACACAAGTAGCCAAAGGATTGATAGGACAAGACCTATCTCTAGTCATAGTCAAAGTGAATTCCCCTACTTCGATTTTTCTTAACTTTGGGAGGAAGTATGGTCTGTGATGAAGATCTTCCCAAGGTTTGTCCAGACTAGTCATTGCGTCAATTACAACTTCATTAGAGGGCAAGACTAAATCTAATGAATCGGTGTCAGTGAGAGAACCCTGAGCCTAAATAGGCTCTAGAAGTGGATCGAACTCTTGTGCAGGAGTTGGATTTGTATTGGCTAAAGTTTATTGCACTAAAGAGTATGCTACTTCAGCTGCAGACAAGGGCATGGACATGCCCAGGTTCCCTTTCCCATCCATCATGGCCGATGGGGAAGGAAGTATCCACGGATTTTTGAAGTAAGTCGTGTGGAACGATGAAAATTGAAAAATCTCAACCTTGTGGTGACTGTATATAAACTTGATATCGCCTTGAGGGGGCAGGTAATCGAAGGTACCCATCAAAGATGGGAAAAAACCAACCCCTACGTTGACCACACCTGGTTGAAAATTGTCAATCATTGGGACCGTGGATGCCCCCAATGAAGGGTCAGGTCTGGAGAAAGACAATTGATCAATGGTCACAATTCGGCCCTCATGTGGAAACAATAAGACCCGGAAAACTGTAGCAACCACATCTTGCATGGCGTAAGTCCAGCTCCTCCCTAACAAGAGGTTATAGTCGAGGGGCGCATTGACTACCTCTACCTCGACACACACGGTCTTCCCTCCTAACTGCATGGGGAAAGAGGAAATGATACCATGTGGTCAGAACAAACGACTGTCGAAAGCAGTAAGAAGAGTTGGTAACGGAGACAAAATGGGCCGGCCAATGGCCTTCCAACATTCCAACAACATAACGCATGTCGAGGCGCCCTCATCAACCACCGTGCGGAAGATATTCTGAGTAAAAATTTTCATGGGATAAGCCACTACTATCTGAAACGCTATGTGGTAAGGCAGACGAGGTTTTAGGTCAGTTGTATCTAGCATGATTGTACCTAGATTACAAGTCTCAGTAGATCTTAAAGAAGTTAACAAGGCTTTCCTCTGGGAAGGGCAGCTTTGGAGGACCTCCAAAGAAGACATCGCACAAGGGGTTTGGGATAAATCTTCCACCATAGAATAGTTCTGGGTGGCCCTTGCATTTGGGTTGTGAGAATATTTTTTGAAAGCGCCTTTGGGGATGTGTGTCATTGTTTCACCCAATGTCTTCTCAATCTGTAGAGGAAGAGATGGGAGTTCGGCTTCTTTTCCCTTCTCATAATTTCTTGGTTTACTATAGTCATGCACTCTAGTCGACATAAAAGCATCACCCTTCACCATATATACATTCGTGGATGTGGATTTGTTTGAAGATGGATAGGGTCCTTGGATACCCCCTTCTGTGTTTGTAGAGGCTTGGGTTAGATTTTTCCCATGTTGAAATGGATTGGTTAGCACAGCAGGCTATTGCTACGTCACAAATTTTTGAGCTTCTGCAAGCCAAGGACATAGATGGGTCGGGTGGTCTTCCACACACAAGTTGCATGGATACCTCACCTTTCGTTTCTTGGTGTTGTCCCCACCAGTAGTATCGGTAGGTTTTTTATCCCCCTTACCCTTCTTTCGTTGTTTTTTCTTTCCTTCAAGCTGTTGGGTTACCTTTAGATTAGTCGATTGCACTGTGTGTACATCCGACGTTTTGGTAGAGGGAGAAGCCAAAGTAGTAGTTTGGTTAGCCGCTGTGTGTTGTATAGACAATTGTTGCAACTACTTCATCAATTGCTCAATGGGCTTTGTTTGTGCTGAACCAACAATACCATCGGCATGTGGTCTAGCTCTCTATCTGGTGCTATCAAGTATTGAGCATGGTGCATCTGGAAATATCTTGTATAAAAAACCAGACTGAGAATAGATTAGCTCAAGTTGTTGAGCTCTCATGATGGCATCTTCTTCAAAAAATACTCCCGACATCGCGACGTCTTTGGACAACTGTGGGACCAAAGACTTAAGGAACCACTAGAGCAGGAATGTTGGTGTGACTGGTACCTTAATTAAACTCTTTCAGTGTCTCCATTCTTGGATGTGATCAGAGATATGGTCCACTTTTGTTTGTGATAAATTGGCCAACAATTCAATGCCAGTGTCATATCTCATAGGTAACTGGAAATGGTTTAGGAAAGCCATCGCCAGTTCACTGAAGGAAGAGTATCTTGAGAGATCGAGCTCAATGTACCATTTTGTGGCACTCCCAATGAGAGTACATTGAAACAATCACAACTGTACAGAGTCATCTTTCAACAAGTTACATGAGCACCAAAGATGGAAGGTAGTCACATGATCTCCTGGATCTTTGTTAGGCTTGGCTTTGAACTTTGGGATGTCTGAAGGAAAATTCATTGGCATAGAAGGCTAATGTAGATCATGACAGATAGGTTCATTCAACAACCTTGTCAAGTCTGGTATATGCAAGGTTTCCAGGAAGGGTATTTTAGGTTGTTGGTGATAACCTAGGAAAAAGGGGCCTAGAGTTTGACTCACACCAAGTTGCCAGAAAAAGTTTGGTTGTTGGCCTAGGTTCTGGTAAAAACCATGGTCATGGCTAGCATATGGATTTTGCGGTTGAGGAGACATCATCGACTGATTTCCAAAATAGGACATAGATGGTTGGGCATGCATTACATTCAAAGGACTTTGGGAAGGGTTTCCCCATGTTGGTTCCGTGGGGATAGGCATAGTGCTTTGTCCTGGGTTCCATTGATTGTGAAAAGAATTACCCCAGATCGGCATTCCTAATGAGGGAACTGATCCCTGCCAATAATTCCAAGGCCCTGATGCGAAAGAAGTTCTTGGGTGTGCCCCCTGTGCAGGAATAGTACCCTACATAGGAATAGGTTGTCCGAAACTGAGGTTGCCCCCAGTTGGGAAAGTAGTTGATGACAAGGCATTGTTACCAAATGCACCGAGCAAAGAAAATGGTGTCGAACCTACTGACATATTATGCGAAGGTGGTCCTTGACTCCCCGCTCCAAGTAAACCATGGTGTGTAGGTGGCCCGGTAGATTGCTAATGCATGCCACCAAGCGAAGGGGACGAAGGAGGTATATGACCTCATCCATAAGGGAAAGAATTAAAAGGAGTAGGAGTTCCCCCCATGTGACCTTGCAGAGGATCATTAGAGCTCCCTGCCCCCAGACCTAAAGTCTGTGAAGTGGAGTAGGAAAGTACAGGACTTGTACCTAAACTAGGCATCCCGTATGAGAACGGAGGGCCTGTCGCACTTGGTGTGAAAGGGGTTTTGGCCGCTACCAGAGACGGGATCGGACCATTGTGCGATGTAGAGGTGGTTGAGACCATGGTGGCTTGGACCAGTGATGGTGGGTTAGGAGGTGGAAACTCTCCTATGGTGACAACCGTAGTGGGAATTGAATAATTCCCAGAAGGAGTAACAACATTTGTTTCCATTGCTGCATGTGACACTGTCTGGCACTTGTAAGGATGAATCGGTACGATGGTGGGTGTCGAAAGATCAGTGGTGGAGGTTTCAACCAAACCAAAATATTTCACTCCAAGGTCTAAAATGGTCAATTCCTCTGGATGTTGGTTGGTCACAATTTCTTGTGACCCGGTCGCTTCAAAAGACCCTTGTTGGTCTAGCTTTCGCCTTAGTGGTGGCAGGGGTGGCTCTAGTGTAACCGACGGTAGTCCAAGAAGCCTTCATGACCAATGGAGCTTGCGATCCTCCATTGTGTGAGAATATCAAATACGCTCTAGGGCATTCTAATCGTTAAAAAAAAACACACACTAAAAAAGTCCCTATAAGATAAGACACACAAACACTAAATTAATTGGAAGAACAGTTACAACAACCAACACTAGAGAAACTTATCGGTGCAAGTGAAACTCGAACATGAAAGTACCCTCTGGGTATACTCTATAAAGTGTGGCCTGATGTCTATCCTAGGTACCATGGTATACCCCCGCAGTCACTTGTGTATGTCCCTAAAAAATATAGGCAACTAGGTTTCCAGTGCGCGAACAGTCACCAGGCGGGTACAACGAAATTCGTGTAGACCACAATGAGCAAGGTATCGAGCCTGAAACCTGTCAAGGGTATCGAGAACAAGTGGTCTAGAAGACAACTGAGGAACTTGAACGGATTTGAGACCCACGAAGCTTTGTGGAAAATGTAATCGACGGAATCCCAGGACAAGCCCTCTATATGTGTTCTCCACTACGATTGGTCCAGCTTTGGAGGGGTTATCTCTGCTACCTTTCCGCACGTGACCTTGTGTTTATCCCCTATGTTAGAGGGGGGTCCTAGATAACTTTCATGATACTAGACTTGGACAGTCCCTAACTCAGACTCCAATTTTTTATTTTAATGGCCTTGAAGAGTTTCCTCTCCAACCTAATCCAAAGCCCTAATCCTGAACTAGTTGGTTAACCCTACAAACATAAAATTCTAATGAATTTTAGATTTAGTGTTAATTTTATGGCTTGTATTATGTCAAAGGGTATGAAAGTGAAACTAGTGATGTTTGAAAGACGAAAGTAAAAATGAACAAAAAGCTGGAAACAGAAAACTTCACTTAACACAAATTTTCAACAACTTTTCAAATTTTTTAAGAATTTTTCTAAGATATTTTGAATAGAAAACTCAAAGAAGGATTTCACTCAACTAAGAGCTACTTACGATCTAAGTAAACTATCAAGAACTTATGAAGGAAAATACATTTCCCTGGTTACTAATGCAAAACAACACTTTTCAACCAAACAAAGAAATGAAAGTTTTTTTTTTTTTATTTGAATGCTCAAAAAGCAAAAAGGAAAAATATCAACAAGTAAAAAACCAAGAAAACAATTATGGCCTAATTGTAGATCACAAAGAATCACTTCAAGAAATCACACTCTAGCAACTTAAAAAAGGAATCTCGGACTTGTCTAAAAACCCTAAAGAAAATTTTGATGAAAAAATTTAAATGAAAAAAGAAAGCTATGGCTGAGATCAAACTTAAGCTACTGACTGCTAGGACAGAGATTCAAAAACCTAAGAGGTATAACTCTTGTCAAGGGAAAGGATGGCTGCCTCACCCTCAACAAAAACTATCTTGTACAAGCACACTACTGACAATTCAACAACAAGCGTGTGCACACGAGATGTGTAGAGCTAGAGGGCATGTACACGTGTGTTGGCCTTATACAGGCCACGTGTATCTCTAAAACTCTAAAACAAATAAAAACAGACAATCCAAACCAGGAAGAGATCATTGATATTGAGAGCCAGGATCTCTTGAAGGATTAGACACTTTCTTTAACAGAAAAAAGAAAACAATGTAAGGAAAAAATTCGTAAAACAAACCAATCTGAGATGAACCCTAAGCTATAGACTATAAACAACCAAGACTAGAAAGAGTTCTAGAAATCCCTTGAGAATGATTGATCCTGATAGGGAAGAGGATGATTGCCTCAAATTTTTTTTGGAATCATACACGCTACTGTTACTTCTTCAGCTAGTGTTTACACATGGGTTGTAAGAAAGTAGGGTGTGGGTACATGCGTGCAGACCTTATGCATGCCATGTGTACCTCTGTGGGTCTTGAAAAAAAATTACAGTCGAGCAAAGAAACAAAGATAGCTGGTATGGAAGACCAGAATCTTTGTCAGCTCAGACTTTGCAGAAACTTCAAAGAACAGGAAAGAAAACTAGTCTTTTAAAAATACCCAAAAATATTCCCAGAAACCCTAGAGACTTCCCCAGTATGGCCGCCAATTCTGTTGTGGTGGGAAATCCCCCTACGAACTAGCATTTAGGGTTATATTATCCATGCAAACAAAAGAATCCTACTTTCTACCTTCGTCCCAGACCTAATCCCCATTTCTTTTAAGCAAATACATGGTTAAACAGACATACCTTGTTCCAGACGTTTGATGTCGATCCTTCTTCATGCTTGATTGCTTGTTAGCAGTTATCCTCTCAAAACTGACCTGCATACAAAGCAACCAACAAACTCTACATGAATTTTTTCTATAGAATAATGGGTTACAGATTCAAACATATATTCACTAAAATATGAAGAACTCATATAGTGGGACAGGAAAAGAATTTCTTTATTATTAACTTTAATGAATCAACTTACAATGTTGAGACCGGCCACTGCTTCACGAACCTGATCATGGGCTCCTCTTCAAATGTCCTCCAACTTATTTTCTTTGTATCCCTCTTTGCACAAGGATGGCTAAAGGGTTGGGACAATGGGAATGTGCAATTGGGTAGTGTTTCTTTACTCTTATTCTCCTCCTCCAAATGGGACCCCTAACCCTTCTTTTATAGGCTAGAAGAAGCTAGGTATTTGGACGAACCCTCGGCCATGCATGGCTAGGAGTGTTAGTTAACTTACCCAAATATGTGTGTTCCGTCGACAACTTTCATTTTTTCATGCTTTTGTAGGTACAGACGGGTTGTTTTGGGTAATGGAGTATGGCGTGTGGGCCCTTATAAAAGAGGTTTTTTAAAGAGTTGTTCAACAGTTCTTTGGCAAAGAAGGGATCTGAGATGAGTTGATGATAGGTAAGCATGTATGGTGCAAATTAGGGTTATAACAAAGATTATTAACTCTCTTCTGAAATACATCCAAGTTTATCTATCTAAAACTTTCTAGAAAAATATTTATATAAAAAATGCCAAGTTGACCTTCAAAGAAAAACCCTAGAAGAAATGTTCACAAGACATGATCTTGCTTTAGAATTTTTCCCTTCTTAAGAGAATCCCTTAGAATTCTTTTGCACACCTAGAAGACAACCTAACACCTTGAGCACAAATCAAACTTGATGTCTTCATTTTTTTCCCTAAAAATGTGAAATTCTATCTTGTATTTATAGTAACTCTATCCCAAAAATTAGTTGAGTTGACCTCAATTTTTTGGGAGGGTTGTTAGACGAAAAATTTCATATCTCCTCATTAATAGGGAGTTAGAGGGACTTCCATGTGTTGTTTTAAAGGTATCATAATAAGGTTTCCAACCATGTAAATTTTTATTCTATTTTAGTTATTTATGTAGGGTAAACATTCCCTCAAATATAGAGTATCCAAATGGACCAAAAATAATACTTTCAACAATATCCATCTTGCAATCTTTATCTTGGACATCTATAGGATTGCAATATTTATCATGGAAATATTGTGGGCTCTATTTATGTATATGTAAAAGTGGGCATGTTGAAACAACCACATATTATCTCATCCCATGAGGTCCATGCTTAAAATCTATGCCATAAGGGGACCACTTTGTATTTATATACATATATGTCAAGGCTCCTTCAAGGAAATTCAAGGCTTCTTCAAGTGGACACATAATTAATACTTTAGGCGATTCTTCAATTTCCTTTAATATTTAATTGTCCTCATGGATTGACTATTGCATGTTGGCTTATGAAGGCTTCATCAATATGTCTTCAAGGTTTCTTTTCTTGGTTTCATGGCTTAAAGGATTCTTTACTTGGCTTCATGGATTCTTCACTTGGCTTCATGGCTTCAATGCTAAAAAAATATCAGGGATTATTTACTTGGATTCATGGCTTCAAGTCTTATTTACTTGGCTTCATGGATTCAAGGCTTCTTACTTGGCTTCATGGCTTCGATACTCAAAAAATTTCCCTTTTTCACTACCACATCATCATCATCACGGTTACATCCTTATATTTACTTTCACATCATCATCATCACTGTCACATCCTTATCATTACTGCCACATCATCAACATGATTTCCACTTTGACATCAATGAAAACATTTTATCAACAATCCCCCCCCTTTGTCATTGATGGCAAGACCTTATACCTTACACAGTGATGCATGTTCACTCTATCTATCACTTTGTTTCTCTCCCCCTTTGAAATCAATGGGAAAGGGATAATTTTTATTATCATGTGACTCCCCATATTACCAACAGTTTGTTTGTCTCCCCTTTTACATCCAGGATAAAGAGTTAATCCCCCTTTGGAATTTCATGATTCTCTTTTTTATTCTATTTCTCCTCTTGTCTTCATGATTTCATCCACTATCATTTAAATCATTTTATTTTTCCCTCTATCTTCAATGGTTCCTTGTTTTGACTGTAATGCTATCTTTGTGAGCATCTTTCCTTTTTGACAATACTCCCCCTTTGACTTTGTTGACTCCTCCTTAGACTGGGCCATATCTTGAAGCTTTCTGATGTAGCTCCCCCCATTCTCTTGTATGATTTTCCAAGACACCTTATTCTACTCTATACAATCCTCTATTATCCTTTATTTGGCCTTCCTCACCTGCTACGTAGACTCCCCCTCAACATTACCCATGATAATGGGAGTCTCTATGCCAAATTGTTTAAAATAATATATCATGTTTCTTTGTTGGACTATCATAATTTGTAATCCTGACATCTTCATATTTACTTGCAAATTTATCAACTCATCTCTAAAACTCCTATGGATATGTCCTCTGAGAATTTTCTATTGACTTGTTCTTTGTTTTTGTTTTCTTCTCCAAACCTTCTTATATTTGATATGAGAATTTTCTTTCATGGAAGACTCCATAATGCTTCTATAGTCCCTAGCTATGTGTCCATAGTTGTGGTATTTGTAACATTAAAAATTATTGTAGATACCTTTATTCCTTACTTGAGTATTTCTTGCATAATCTCTATAGTCTATAACCTTATGTCCAAAGTTGTTGCAAGAAAAACAATAACTAGGAAATAAACTTTGATACCTGGGAGAAAAGGGTCTTCTTTGAAAACCAGGTCTTTGAGATTCTTTCTTGTCATGTATTGATTTACCGTGGTATTTTACACTATTATTAGAATCCTTTGAACCATTTGTATGACTTTTAGTTCTTTCTTTAATCTTTCTTGGTAGTTTGAAAATATTTTCTTCTTCAATGTGTTTCTTCTTGTGGTCATACCCAATACATTTCTTATCACTATAGGATCTTTAACGATTGAGTATGTATTCTAAGGATGATGAAATATTCTCAAACTTGAAGTTTGTGGTAGCCATCCTTTTCACTTATTCTCTTAGAGAAACAATTTAAAGTTCTTTTGCTTGACACATTTCTTCCTTCTCTTTAAGTTGACTATTTAGAAATTATTCAATTTTCTCGTCCTCTTATATTTGAGTCATAGCATTATGTAGGTTTGTTATTACTTGGGTATGTTTCTCTTCGAATTGATTCTTCAGTCTTCTTAGCCACTTCTTCTTGTTCCTTTAAAATATAGACAATATTTTCAATCTCACTTAGCTTCTCTTCTAGAAATGTATTATTTTCTTGGTACCTTTGTAGATGTTCCATTATCGTTTTTTATTCTCCATTGCAATCCTCAAATCATCTAGAGCATTAAGCAATTCCCCTTCAATGTCTACTTTAGCTTCTAATTCATCATTATCTTCTTCTTCTAAGGCATGACTTTTTATTTCATCTTTATCATTGTCAAAACTTCTTTTATTTTCATAGGTAAATATAATGTCACAAATATTTAGTTTATCACTACAAAAATACTACTTGATTCGACTTCCTTCAAATTTTATTCATTTGATTCATCACCTGCATGTTTATTGGGAATTCCATTCATTTTATTTAATGCTTCTTCTTTCTTTGGTGTACATTCCTTTTGATTTTCTGCACATTCCTACATTTCTTCCTTTGTGTAGTTTTCTTGTAGTTTGTACCAAAGCTCTTTAGTTATTGAATTCTTTCCAAATTCATTTCTTTTCTTTTTAGGCTATGATAATCACCTTAGAATTATGCTCAATTCCATTTCATTGTATTTTGAAGCCTCTTTTATGTTGCACCTTTTGGTATTCCTTTTGGAATGTTGTAACCATCTAATAATGATTTCCAAATATTAAACCCTTGTTCCGATAAAAATGCTCTCATCCTTATGATCCAATGAGAAAAGTTTGATCCATTGAACAATGGAAATCTAGATGTAGAGTAAAATTATTGAATATCCATGATCTTCCTTCCAGTGGTTAGAATGTTCCTCAAGGGGCCCACTCTGATACCAAATGTCCAAATATTCACCAATAATGAGAGTGGGGTGAATCAATATTCATCACTTTTTACCATTTTTAAACTTAAAAAAATTATGTAAACATTAAACATTAACAATTCCATTTATCATCACAAAAAACCACAGACAAATCACTATTATTTCTATGTGGAAACCCAAACTGGAGAAAACTACATAATTCTTTTCTTATATCATTTTAATATTACATTCATAGAAAGAGACAACTTCCAATATTCTCCAACACCAACTGGAAGGAGGCACCAACCCACTGATTTACAAGAACCAACATGAAGGAACCACCAACTCCCTGATTTACCAACACCGACTAGAAGGAGGCACCAACCCCATGGATTTACCATCTCCAACTAGAAGGAAGTTCCCACTATCTAAAGCATAGGCATCGAACTATTGAATGAAGACACCAATATTATCAACTCAACACCAACTCAATTATATATCACTAATAAAATATACTCATACATAGATTACTTCTTACTTCACCTACATGCTTCATTCTATAGACAATCCTTCAGACCCTAGAAAGTCGCATAACATCATTCCGAAAATGTAATAACCGATGAAAAAATCCACTGAAGGTAACATCCATTCATGAAAACATCCACTAATGACAAAATCCATTCACAACAAAATTACAACATCATAGAAGCACTAGTACATATTGTAAAAATTTCGACGTTTTATTTGCGACGTTATGGAAAAAATTGGCCATACTGTCGAAAAATAAAGGAATTTTTTTTTTCCATATTGCCCGACAACGTTGCAAGTGAGACGTCATATAAACATATGTCGCTATTGCGATGCCATTGGATTGTTGTCTCTCTTGTGACGTTGGTAAAATAGTTGTCACAGTTGTGATGTTATGGAAACTAGGTTTTTCCCCTCCAACGGTCACCTAGTATTTGACCAAGTCAAATTTGATTTTGTCAACTATCGTCGGAATTGCGACATTATAAATCTATAAATATGTTTCATTTTACAGATGTTGCGACAAATTTTATATAATAACAACACTTCAAAAAGGGCTTAAGAGGGTCTTCTTGGCAAACAAAAAATGGGTATTTTTTTTCAGTATATGTCTGTGGGGAAGAATTTCAGAAAACATTAGAGCTGGGAAAATAATTAAAGAGGGTGAAAAGGGTGACGATAAATGTTATTTCCCTTGCAAAAATGATTGTACTAGACGTCTCGAAAGAGTTTTAATAGAAACAACTAAAAAACATTGTAGAAACTATGGGCACATGGATGGGGGATCAAATAAATATCCTCCCATGGTAATTAGCTATATATACATTCATTATCTGTTTTAATATTTATTGTATTCTCAAACTTTTATGTTGTTTTAAACATGCACTAATTTTTCATGATTGTTTGTAATTATAAAGTTAGATTTCCCCCCTAAATTTATGCACACAACACCAAGTAGTAGCATAAATGATGTTGTAGTACAAGATGAAGAACTTGAAGCAAATAATGAAGATCATGTTAATGATCCCATGGAAGTAGATGACAATAATAACATAGTTCAAGATGACGAGACAAATCAAATGATTCACCGGTCATCTAGATGAGTATCATGGGGACAATAGTGATGGTATTTATGATGAACCTATGATTGAAAATGAAAATAAACGACTTTATAAAGGTTCAAGATAAAATATTCTCTCCACTACGTTGTTGCCAGTGAAATTGAAAGTTACGAATCATTTGTCGAACACTTGTATGACACATATCCTAAGGTATGTAATATGTTTCTTCACATCTACATAAAGGTTGAATTTTCCCCATTTTTTTAGTGTTAATTAATGTGTAAACTAAAAATGAAATATTTACAATTACTATTCTTTACATTAACTATTTATTTTTTATGTTTTAGATTGTTAGGTGAATTTTTGTTACCCTCGTCAAATATTTTACCTCGCACATATCGAGGTTTACATGCCATTATGAAAGACATTGGAATGGAGTATCAAAGTATATATGCATGTCCTGATGATCATATTATATATTATGGACAACATGCATTGAAAACATAATGCTCAGTATGTGGTATTGGTAGATATCGAATCGATCAAGTAACAAAAAAGGTCCCTCGAAAGGCTCTCCGGCATATTCCCATAATTCCACGTTTGCAGCGATTGTTCAGGTGCCAAATCATAGCACAGTTTATGGATTACTATGCACTAAAGAGAATTAAGTATGGCATTCTTTGAATGCCTGCAGATGGTTATGCATTTAAGGAAATTGTTGTGAAATGGACAGAATTTACAGATGAACCTCGTAATGTTAGGCTTTCATTGGAAACTGACAGTGTTAATCCATTTGGAGATCTTTGGTTTGTTTAATCAGTGTGTCCTATTTTTGTTATCAACAATAACATTCCTCCTTGGATGTCAATAAAGAGGGATCACATAATGTTGACAATGATTATTCCAGGTATTTGTTTACATTAATTTTTCGAATTTAAAATTTTCATTTTTTTATTTTTTTGCATAACATATTTTATTTATTTATTTACGTATATATACATACCATGGTAGTAATTTCATGTAATTATAAACAATTAGGTAAGTACCAAGTTAAAAATATGAATGTGTATATCGAGCTTCTTCAAAGAGATGCTCAAGTTATGGGAGGGAATCACTATGTATGACATCTGTAAACCAATTTGGCTGAAGAGATTTCAATGTCATGGAATACTTTTATGGACAATTCATGATGCCCCAGGACTAAAACATTTTTTTGGTATGTAACATTCCATATTGAATTCTTTAATAGTATATAATTAATTGAATATATCAAGCATGTTGTTTAAACAATCATTTCATATATATATTAATAATTCACATTAATCCATCTGTTGTAGGTCTTCAAACAAAGGGTAAATTTGCATGTCCAGTTTGTGGTCCTAAGATGAAATCTCGTTGGTCAAAAAGTTTAGGAAAGGAGGTGTTTGATGAGTATAGAAATTTCCTCTGTAACAACCATAAGTATCACACTACTGACAAATATGTTTTCAATGGGAAACAAGATACTGGACTAAAACCACAAAGAATGACACCTCGCCTATGGAAGTTGGCATATGAAAGAATTAATCCTTGAGGTACATATTTTGTTTATGTATCATAAATGGAACCATGTTTTGAAATTTTGTTTTAATTATTCATTTTATTTTACCGCATTTGATAAATAGTTTTCTGATTTTTTTTATGCTTCATCAATGTTGTCGTCGTGAAGGTAGTAATAATGGGCTTCCACGAGGAATGAAATGTTATCCCACTCAATTCATGAGGTTTCCTTACTATAAGGACCTAAAAATAGTTCATTTATTTGATACAATGCATATCGGGAAGAATGTGATAGAAACATTATGGTGAATCATAGATGGTAGGAGGGATAAAGAAAAAATTGTCAAAATTTGTAATGACATTCGGAAAGCCAATATTGCAATGAAAAGTGTGATCCGATAAAATAATGATGGAGACCAAAATAACCTTCCATGGTTATTAACAGAGAAACAAAGAAATGGTGTAAAAGAGGTCATTCAAAAAAATTAAATTTCCCACAAGTTTTTGTTCAAACATAAAGAATATCTTAACGAAAAAAGGTGAATTTTGTGGGGTAAAAACATATGATTGGAATACCTTCATTAAGGTAATTAATCATTTTAGTATTCATATTTATATATTGGTCGTATACATTTTTTGAGATTTTTATTTTTTTCTCTTGTTTTGAACAAGTAACGATTCATTTTTATTGTTACAGTATGTTCTACCTCTATCTCTCCCAAATGAATTTGACAACAACATCAAACAAGTTATATATTTTCTTGGAAAATACATGAGGTAAGTAGCTGCAATATATATGCAGAAAAGAAAATCAATTTTTTGTTGTACTTGATGACATGTGTTTTACTTGTAATGTAATATGTATTTATATGTTTTGTTGAAACATGTTATTTTCTTGTGTCATGATCTGTAGATGGTTTTCATTGAAAGAAATACATGGAGATGATACAAAATATTGGAAGAGAAAAATTCCTCGGCTAATGTGTGAAATGTAGAAGTATCTACCTCCTACATTTTTCAATGCACAAGAACACTACCTCATACACCAAGTTGAGGAGATTGAAATGTGTGGACCTGTACACACAAGGTCAATGTGGATGGGGGAGAGGCACTTGAAATCATTGAAGGCTTTGGTTAGACAAAGAGCACATCCTGAGGGTTCTATGGTGGAGGGATATATGGTATATGAATCCATGGTGTATATTAGTAAGTATCTTCCTAAATTAGAAGTGCAAGCTATGCATGCAGTGGATTGCATTTGGGATGTGAACTCCATCAAAAAGTTTGAAAGGGAGCAGTCGTTGGGGAAAGGTACAATGAAGAAAGTGAGAGGTAATTAAATTGTGGATATTTTTAATAAATATAATATATATATTTATTTTTTTGTATATGATCATACTCATTCAATATTTATTATTTCATCATTTATTAATATTTACCATGGTTATAACTAATATTTAATATTGATGAATTGTGATTTTTTGATCGACCAATTGCTCAAGATTGGGATGCACTACATTTATACATTGCAAACAATCTTGACTGGATGAAGGTATGGATTGATAAACGTAAATAATGTCATGGAGGTAGGTTATCATGGAAAGAACTATCTGAATTGGTTAGAGAAGCTCGTCGTAATGGAGATTCTGATGTTATGCAGAGGGAAATAGATTTAACATATTGTTTGAAAGATGGATAGGCAAGCAAATTCACCCATTTTATTCAGTCATTCTATATTATATTAATGTGACTGTAGGTGTTTTTTTTTCATATATATAATACTTTCCAAGTTATATAAATTTGTTTATTATTAATTGACAATGCATCTTTTACATGTCTGGCATATTGTGGTTGAAACACCACATGACTGTGGTGCAATGGTCGTCAATTTCGCATCAAATAGTTGAATGAAACCATAATTTTTTTTTATAGTGGGATAAATGCAGTATTCCAGATCACTAATGTTTCCTATAGGAGTGACAGATGTCCTCGAGAATATGAAAATAGATACTATGGGTTTCTAAATGATATAATTGAGTGTGACTTTAATTCCTTCAAATTAGTTTTGTTCAATGTTAGATGGTATAGGTTACAAATGCATGAACATGAAGAGGAAAGAACCATTATTCAACATGCCAATGGATTTTCGATAATTAAAACAACAGTTTTTGAAAAAACAAATGACCGTTATGTTTTTCCAAGTCAATGTGAACAAGTATTTTACTGAAAGGTTCCAGGTAAGAGGGATCAATCATTTTTTGTTATATATGATCCAAGAGGAAGGCCAATAAAGTATATTGCAGATGTGGAAGATGATATTTAATAAGAGTATAATGTAGAGTTGGGGCAGGAATTATATGGATCGACAGATGAAGAAGACGAAGAAGATGAACCAGGTATAGGAGACAATGCACCAATTCTTGATGATGGTATCGATGAAGATATGCTTGAAAATGACATTGATGATGATTATGATATTATCAATCCTTTCAACATTGTTTCTTAACCGAATGTTGATATAGATATCAAGTTGGATGATCAAGAAGAATATACAGAAGAAGGATGGTACAAATGTTGCATTGGTCAATGAGGTACGCAACTAGATATTTTAATTTGTATGAATTATTCTCTTTAAATAATTTTTAATTATGTGGGTTAATTACATGTTTTTAAGTTTTATTTCATTTTTTTTTTGGTAGTTTATATGCATGATTACTATGTTTCTTTTGTTTTTCTTCTATTTTAGATATTAGGTATTGGGGAATTGAGAGTGATGTGAGGGGGGGAGGGGCCATGTGAGATACCACCTTCACGTGGTTAGCCTTGTTTAGTAGAGAATAAATTATTCTCGAAACCAAGAGAAGTTCATTAATTCATATTTATACTCAAAGATCACTCACAGACCCACTCTATATATTGTCTCATATTGTCCTCATTTCATTTTAATTTTCTGATCGGTCGAATTTTAAAGGAAACAACTATTAAAAGACATTGCACTAGGGATAGAGTACATGATGGGAAACAATGACCTGTGAATGGGGCCAATGTTCAAATATTTTCAAAATGTTTCTATATGACATCATACATCCTTTAGTCTTGAAACCCTCATTATGCGAGGTCGGTGCATGAAATTTGTGGTGGTTGAATTGGAAGTTCCATGACATTTCAGGAGAGTTCCAACAAAGATTCTACCGATGGAAACTACGACATTTGACAAATATGAGACGCCTATTATGAATGGTGTTGCAAACATGGATGATCTCAAATATTATGTGGCCAGGAAATCAGACATCTATGAGTCTTGAAACCCTCCCATACCGTCAGGGCATGTGTCTAGTCTAACCATGTCGAATTTCGATGCATACATGCATAGTTTGAAGAAATTTCAACGTTGGCCCCATTCACTACTCACCATGAGGGGTCAGTACAAGATGACATTTGTGGTGGGTGAATTGAGTCTTCTCCGACATCAACTCGACTTGGTAATTCAATAATCAAACCCTCCTTAATTATTATGGGGGGACATCAAACATCCTTAAGTATCGAAACCCTCCCATACCTTCAAGGCAACTATCTAGTCTAACCATGCCAAATTTTGATGCATACGAGCACATATTGAAAACATTTCAACATTGTCCCCATTCACTGATTACTGTGTGGGGTCGTTGGGAGAAATTTGTGATGGGTTTAGTTGAAGTTCCATGTCAAATTTCAAGATAGTTCCAACAACGATTCTATAGAAGGGAATGTCGAATGATGACAATGAGAGGTGCATCATGATGAACATTGATGCAAATGTGGATGATATCAAATATTATGTGGGGACATCATACATACTTGAGTCTTGAAACCCTCCCATACCATCAAGGCATGTGTCTAGTCTAACCATGTCAAATTTTGATGCATACATGAATATATTGAAGAAATTTCAACATTGGCCCCATTCACTAGTGCTCACTATGCGGGGTCGGTGCATGAAATTTGTGGTGGTTGAATTGGAAGTTCCATGACATTTCAAGAGAGTTCCAACAAAGATTATACAGATGGAAACAATGAAATTTGACAAATATGAGATTCTCATTATGAACGTTGTTGCAAACATGGACGATCTCAAAGATTATGTGGCCAGGACCTCAAACATCCTTGAGTCTTGAAACCCTCCCATACCATCAAGGCATGTTTCTAGTATAACCATGGTTAATTTAGACACATACATGCACAGTTTGAAGAAATTTAAACATTGGCCACATTCACTTCTCACTATGAGGGGTCGGTGCAAGATGACATTTGTGATGGGTGTATTGGATGTGCCATGACATTTCAAGAGAGTTCCGAAAAAGTATATTCTATAGATGGCAATGAAGAATGATGACAATGAGACATCCATTATATTGAACATTGATACAAAGATGATCTCAAATATTATGCGGGGACATCAAACATCCTTAAGTATCAAAACCCTCCCATACCTTCAAGGAAACTATATAGTCTAACCATGTCAAATTTCGATGCATACGGGCATAGATTGAAAAAATTTCAACATTGGCCCCATTCACTACTCATTGTGCGGGTTTGGTGGAAGAAATTTGTGATGGGTGTATTTGAAGTTATGACCTGGGGCATCTACTATTTAGAATTATTAAAATGGACCTACATGTCACTCTACCCATCTGTCAAATTCTTTAGTTGACAAGTATGCTGTTATTTTTTACTTTTCAAATAATCCAAAGAACAAAAGAACAAAGTGGGTGACCCAAAAAACAAAGCAGTGGTGTTATACAATATATATAACTCATATACTATTCTAGTTAAACTATCACCAAGAATGGCCATTTATATATCAATATCCTAAATACGAGATTGAATAATCACTTTTCATTATTGAATAATTGGTATAACACAACAATGTCGAAAAATGCGCACAACTCTTAACACAGACAACTTAGTAAAATATGTTGTACTCTGAAAAGGATGTATTCTAGAGTCGTTCTCTTTACAAAAACCACATAAGCATAACATTTGAACCTCTCTTGCTTAGCTCTAAAAGGTTGGCAGTCCACCGTTAAGAAGTAATAATTGGACTAGTATTAGTTTTGTCATCCAAATGATCTAATGTTTTTGCCTATTCCACGATAATATTAATATGGATCATGATGATGATAAAATTTATTCAACCATCAGTTAGGAATATGGGAGCACATATTTTTGACTTTAGGGTGACTTTTGAGGATGGTAGCCAATACTTTTTACTAAGAACTACAAAAGGGATTGTTAGGAATCCATAACTCATTAAACTACCAAATTTACATACAAATATGTCATTTTCTTTATAATTTTGAAGAGGGGAATCTTGATGGTACAAAATCATGAAATCATTCCAATGGAACCAATTTTGAATTATTGGACTCTAAAAATTCTTGACCTCACAACTATGCACATTCGATAGATAGATTTGGCAAGAAAGGCATAAATATTGGTTATATGACCATTATAAAAAGAGAGATTATGCATATATGTTAAAAATCTATACACATTCCAAGCTAAAATGGATACACTTGGACCAAAGATGGGCATTTTCTTAATTTGAGGCTTAAAAAAATGGTCCATGTGACATAGCTAAAAATTTCTCTAATCGTCCACGCTACAAGATAATGTAGTCCCTTAAGTCATAATATCAACCCAATTAATATTTATAATGTCCTTCAGCCTCCAATAGATCTTCCAACTAACTTTGGAATCAATTTTTATTTTGGAGAAGGCCAAAATAAAGAGTTTTGCAAGAGGTTATTTAGGGGTTTCTAAGCATGAGCAAAGGGAAGCTTTGGAGAAGTATTTTTGCTACAAAACAAGAAGTAACATCCTTGAAAGATATTCACATTGAGAGAGGTCAAATCCTAGTGATTTCAATATGGTATCTTCCTTTGGATATTTTCTAGCATCCATTGACACATTTGAATAAAAGTTATTAAATCTGATTATAATTTTCAAGAACTTAAAGTTTGTCTTATCTATAGATTCTCCCAATTATAATTTACAAATGTTTATCTTTTCTATGTGTAAATTTTTAAGCCCATACAAACCACTATCACACTTCAAAACCGATTATCGTTGAGCATTCCAACAACACCAAGCACCTCATATGTTTTGACCAAACTAAAATATTATCTGAAACTGAACACTATTTGACTAGGATCATTAGAGAAGCTATTGAAATTGAGAAGTTATTTTCTTTTTACATTTTTAGTCCCTATTTAACCTTCCTCATCTTCTTTCATTCAAATGTATTCATTTGTACCCTCTTTTTTGCGTTCTCCTATTCATTCCTTTATGGTTTGTTGGTTTATTTCCTCACTTGATGCCATTTCCTTGTTTCTTTTCTTCCCCTTCTCCTTTTTCCTTTACTTAGATTTGTGGACAAAATTATACATTTTTCGATAATTAACTTTATTTATTTTTACTTTAATTATTCTGCATTGATCCCTTTGAATTAAAATTATTATTAACCATTTATAACCTTAATTTTAGTATCATTATTATTGTCTTACTATTATTTTTAGCTCTTAAGATTGTACCTAGCAAGTGTAGAGGTATGCAACATGTATGAGTCCAATGTCTTTCTAGCACATAGTCAAAATCAATCAAAATCAAAACATTGTTAATTATTCCTAAGCATTTTAAAACTAATGGCCAAATACAAACTTGATTAGCATTCCTTCAACAAAAATCCATTTAGTGCTTTCATAAACTTCATAAAATTTAATCTTGATAAACAAGGTATGTTGAGTGGTTTCTTGAGCATAGTCCATTCTCTAACTTAAATATTGTCATGAATACATCTTTTGATAGATCCATAATTATGTATCTTCAACTGTTATAAGAATGATTAGATTAAAATAACAAAGCTTTAGCGATAATTTAATAAGATGTCATGGAAAAAAAGATGTCACCTACTAAAATTGAAAGGACCCATATTGTCTTAGGAATGCTTTAAATAAAACTTTTTAATACATTCTAAAATGGTCCTTTTCAATAATCCCCGTGACCACACTTTTTGTAAAACTCATACTTGGTGTACAAAACCTTTGAATGGTGTCCGTATTTGAAGCACAAACCAAATATCCCCTCTAAATGGCTTGTGTTTCGATTCAAGGACTCATTCATGGATCATGAGCCTTAAAAGATTCATCTAGGTACTAATACCCTTTGTTTTCTCCCATGACCATGGTTAAGGTGTTGAGACCCATCCCTTATGCCTAAAACTTTCTAAGAATTCTAATATATCATTCATAGGATAAAGATTCTATCTAGAGGGTTTATTGTTGGAAATATAACTGAGAGGGGGGGGGGGGTGAATCAGTTATGTATATAAGCTTGAAACTTTTCCTGTTCTTTTTCTTTTTCTTTTTATATTATTATTTAATGTGTTGCTAATAACTTAACATGCATAGATATACAATATTTGATCAATCACACAGAATACATAGAGACACTAATTTTCATGAGGAAACACATAAAGGGAGAAAACCTCTTCTTCTTAGGATATCAATCAAGCTCCAACTTTCATGTACATCACAGTCTTTGAGCACCAACTCAATTATGAGGCTACAACCTATAATAGAAAGATGAAACTTGCAGAGAGGACAAAATCTCAAATTTATCTAGCACCAACTAGATGGAAGCACCAATTCCTAGGTTTCTCTAGCACCAACTCCCAAAATATCTTCTAGCACCAACTAGAATTTAGAGGACTACAATCCTCCCTAGCACCACCCTACCACCCTGATTGAATCTTACAAATCTTTACTTACTTTCTTTGTCTCTGATATGTTCTCTTACAACTCCATGCCTCCTCTACCTTCTTCAGCTTCTATCCACTGTTCTGGTTCTGCATTTTTCTTCTTCTATGGTCTGCTCTCTTTTTCTCCTGCACACGTCTCTCCTCTGTTCAAATTCTCTTCTACATTTTATGCTCTGTGCATACACTGCATTACATTCTTCTTCACCTCTTCTCTGATCCTTTTCTGTTGCTTACTACCACCTTCTATGTTGATGCATCAGTTCCCAAAAAGCACATTCTCTGCATGCATTTATCACACCAATTACTCTGCCAGATCATCCTGGAAACTCTTCATCCCCATAGATTTGTGTTGCATCTCAATTCTATATATCCTCTTCTCTGTTCTTCATGTCATATTTTCTCCCAGTTCTCTCCTAGGTCCTCATCGCAACTCTGCCACTTTACTGGTGGTTACTCACTGTATATTCATCATCAGTGCCCATTATCCTGAGATTCATTTTCTTCACTAGCAGTTATAGTCAGTCATTTTATTCACTGTAGGTAAATCAGTCATGAGCCCCTTCCTTTACGTGACCATTGGTGGTGACCACACGCCTATTCAAAAAGCACTTCGCGATCACAATCTAGTGAGTTCTAGCTCCTTCTTTCGATATGACCTTAGGCAATGATCTCATGTGACCATGTGATTGCGGGCATGACCAAAGGAGGTTTGAGGGAAACCCACTTTTTTCCCCGCAATTCACTACAAAGCTCCACGTATTCCCTTGGTGATATCATGGATTTGATTGCGGCCTGCTCAAGAAAAATTAAGACTCGAGCATGTTCTAGCCTGGTAATTGAGCATGAATGTTGATCTCCACTCCCTTGGTGATGTCACTTGATCAACAACTGCTATTTTCCTTCCTTTCCTCAATCCACGCATGATCCCAGATCTCCACGATCTGTCGAAACGTAGCTCCCTTCCAAATCAATGGATACAGTTTATTTCATGATCAAATCTTTGAGAGTTTCAACTCTCAAACCCTTCTTTCCTCCATACATAAATATTCCAGAGTTGATGATCTGCAGACACATGTTCTCCTTAATCCAACGACTATCCTTCACTTTGGGACTTCGGCCTTCGACAATTTTAAACCTTTCTCCTTCACGTTTTCCCAGAGTAGTTTCACTCGGAGTCAACTATCTATTGACACGCACCCTCCTACATGATCAATGATCATAAGTGAGTTCGGCCCTTCGAGACTTTAGGCTGATTGTTGTTTCATTCTCCTCTGGAGTGGTCACCTACTAAATAAGTCATAGGTGGTGGAGACCGCTTGCTGTCGGTTAACACTTACATTTACATTGTCCTTCCACTGTACTAGATCAATAGTTGAGAATGCACCCAAAGTGATATTTAGATCAAATGACTCGTATCCACTTCGAGACTTCGACATTCGAGACTTCAGGACTTAGAGCATCTGCTAGTGGTAAAACTCCTGAAGTAAAACTCTCGGAGTGATGTAACATTACACATGTCACCTGTTGACTTGGAACGGGTTGAGTGGTTTCCAAATGTCACTCGCTGATGTGGTCTACCACATGTCCTTGCTGACGTATTCTGCCACATGTACTTGAATTGGATGGTTGAGGTCTACTTCAGGTCTTTACCCAGATTCCACAGGTTTACGCCACATCTTTTCTGGATCAGACGACCCAGATTCACTTCGAACAATATGATGCTAGAGATATTCTTCGAAAGATATGACGACTGAGACCTACTTCGGATGATCCAATGATCGATAATTTATTTCGGCTCTTCAGATCTCCGAGCTTCGGGAATTTCAAATTTCCAATTGAAACTCTCGAAGTGATTTCTCTAGAGCTCACGATCCATCGCTACGTATCGCTCTGGATCTGACAGTTGAAATTTACTCCGACTCTCTGGCTCTCTGGACTTCGGGGATTTCAAATATCAAACGTTGCTTCCTCCTGAACTCATGGTCTACTGACACATATCTCCTGATGATCAACAAACTAGATTCTCCTTCTGGTGATGAACGGTCTCAAATTAATTCAGGACTTTGGCAAGATCCCTCTCCTGCTTGTGCAAAGCGCTAAGGCTCGTGTATCTTGATTGATCAGATGGTTGTTGGTTCTCTGAATCGGTGATCCAATGGCCACATTCACTCTTCCTCCTAAAATTATAATCTCTCTGACTTAGAAGGTTTTCTAAGTGTTCGAGGGTCTCAACCTTTGCTCCTCCTACGAGTCTGTCTCTTGGACCTCGTTTGCACTTTTGGAAAGTGCTATCTCTTATAATATTTCTCATCTTCTTCTCTCTCGAGGTTTGTTTCATTGTTGTTTTTTCCATCAATTAAAAGCACACTCTTCCTGTAAAAATGCCAACAATCTCCCCCTTTATCATTGATAGAAACCCTAAAAGGTTGCACTATTCTTCTTAGACCCTCCAACTGTAGCAACTAGACCACACATTTTTCTCCCCCTTTGACATCAATCTCAAAGAAAACTGAGAGTGACTCTGTTCTCCTCCTAATCATAGATGCAATAATTATTCTCCCCCTGATTAGATATACTATGAGCACTCTCCCCCTGATCAGATAGACTATTTTACCTTAATAACAGGGTTACGCCCAACTTCTAGCGTAGATACTCAAACTAAGATTTTGCAAGCGGTTTAGTGAAGATATCAACAATCTGATATTTGGATGGAATATAATGCAAATAAACAACAATGTTGGTTACATATTATTGGTCTTGGAGTGAAATACAGGATTCTTTGACACACTAATTGCACTAGTATTATGACAATTAATTGGGATTGAAGCAGTATATTTTACCTCCAAGTCTGCAAGTGCCTGGATCATCCACAATACTTGGGTACAACACGTGGAAACTGCAATGTATTCAACTTCTATATTTGATAAGGATTTGGACCCTTGCTTCTTGCTCAACCATGCTACAAGGGAATCTCCTAAGAAGAATTCACCTCCACTCATGATTTTCCTTTCATCCACACAGTTATCCCAATCAACACCTGAATAAACTGATAGTTTAAAATTTTGATTCCTAGGATACCATAGGCCATAGTTCATTGTTCCTTTCAAGTATCTGAATATTCTTTTGATAGCGAGAAAATGAATCTGTTTAGGTGCATCCTGATACCTTCCTACCATTCCAACAACATGCATTATGTCTGGATGGGATGTTGTGATGTACAATAGGTTGCCTATCATAGACCTATATGAACTCTAATCAACATCAGGTGAGTCATCATCCTTGCTTAACTTGCATCTAGTGACCATAGGTGTGATGATAGGTGTATAATCTTCCATTTGAAACCTTTTCAACATTTCTCTTAGATATTTCTCTTGAGAAAGAAATATTCCTTTAGACCTCTAAGTAATTTGCAAACCAAGAAAAAATGACAGTTCCCCTATCATAGACATTTCAAATTCAGACTACATGGCAGAAGAAAACCATTTTACCATTGAAGCATTATTGCTTCTGAAGATGATGTCATCTACATAGACCAACACAATGAGTAAATCATTACCCTCTGTGTTGATATATAGATTGTTGTCAATTGTTCCTCTATTGAACCCTTTGTCTTGAAGATACTTATCTAGTCTATAATACCAGGCACGAGGACCTTATTTCAACCCATATAAATCTTTCTTCAGCTTGCAGACAAAGTCAGAGTTATCTGACAGTTGGAAACCCTTTGTTTGTTCCATATAGACTTCTTCTTTTAGATCTCCATTTAGAAAAGTTGACTTGACATCCATTTGATAGACTTTAAACTGTTTATGACAAGCATAGGCAAGAAACATTCTAATAACTTCTAATCTTTCTACGGGTGCAAATGTTTCATCAAAATCCAGTCCTTCTATTTGAGCATATCCTTTGCATATTAATCTAGCCTTATTGATTACAATATTTCCTTGCTCATTCATCTTATTTTTGCAGACCCATTTGGATCCTATTACATTTTTATTTGTTGGCCTAAGAATGAGTTCCCAAGTGACATTCTTTTCAATCTGGTCCAGTTCCTCATTCATTGACTTTAACCAATTTATGTCTTTACTGGATTCATTAAAGTTCTTGGGTTCCACCATGGATATGAAGGCTATATGTGATTGCTCGGTGTCTTTTATTATCCTTCTCCTGGTTTGTACACATTTTTCTTTCTCACCAATTATCTGACTTTCAGGGTGATTCTTTTGAGTAATTCTGGAGGAAGGATTTGATGTTGATTGTTGTCCTGACTCTTCTTGTCTGGGTTTCTCTTCTCCACCTAATTCATCATCTTGTTATGACTCTGAGATTTTTTGTTCTTCATTTTCATTATTCTCATCATCTTTTTCATATGGTTTAGTGCTTATTCTATGTTGATCTTTTACAGGAGCTTCTTCATCAATTTGAACACCAATACAATATATTAATTTATGCATTCTTTTATTAAAGAATCTGTATCATTTACTATTCATTACATATCCTAAGAAGATACCTTCATCAGCTCTACTATCATATTTTCCCAGATGATCATCATTATTCTTGATGTACCATTTACTTCCAAATACTTTGAAGTGCTTGATTGATGTAGGTTGACCAAACCACAACTCATATGGAGTTTTATCACTGCTTAGCCTTAGATGCGCTTTGCTTAAAATACGAACAGTCGTGTGAAAAACCTCCACCCAGAAGGTTTTTGAAATGTCCCTTTCACTCATCATAGCCATTGCCATCTACTGAACTAATCTATTTTGGAGTTATACAACTCCATTTTGTTGAGGAGTACCTGGAATAGTATATTCTCTTTTAATTCCATGTCTGTCACAGAATTCTTTGAAATCTCTTGAAAACAATTTTCCTCCCCTGTCTGAACGAATTTCCTTTAACTTCCTTCATGTTTGATTCTCATCTAATGCCTTAAACTTTTTGAACTTCTCAAACACGTCATATTTTTCTCTCAGAAAGGCAACCCACGTAAGTTTGGAGAAGTCATCAATGACTAGCATAAAGTAACATTCTCCTCCAGTTCCTTCCTTTCACGATGGTCCACACAGATCCATATGAACAATTTGAAGTGGTTTCTCTGAAGATGTTAAACTCTTTGATTTGAATTGAGCATGAGCCATCTTACCATTTGACAGGATTCACATAAAAAGTTATTAGGATTAGATATTCTTTGAAGGTCTTTCACAATGCCTTCATTATTCAATTTGACAATATGATCAAAATTCAGTTGTCCAAGCCTTCTGTGCCATAACAAACTTTCATCAAATTTGCTTAAATGACATTTCTCCTTATCTTCCTTCAGAACATCTACATTGTTTTCAGTTCTAACCCCTTTTGCAATCAGCTCTCATGTGTTTACTGTCTTTATTTTACAATTCTTGGAAGCGAAAGTGACTTCACATCCTCTGTCACATATCTGACTGACACTAAGAAGATTATGCTTTAAACCATCAACAAATAATACATCCTGAGATTTTCTTCTTCCATTACTTAAGCTTACTAGACCTTTACCTCTGATCTTTCCTGGAGCATCATTTCCAAAGGTCACACTCCCTGATTTATTTTCTTTGAGTAATAGGAACTTACTTTTGTCACCTGTCAAATGACTGGAGCATCCATTGTCAATATACCAAGGGTCTTTTTATCTTTGATCTAACAACACTAATCCACACTTGTTATATTCATTCTTCCTCCAAACCTTGACATTTTTAGCTCTGTGATTTGAATATGTCTTATAGTTCTTTAAGCAACAGTCTTCAGCTTTATGTCCATAATTATGGAAGATGTTACATTTTGGTTCATTGAATAAAGGATCATAATGATTGTTATGTTTAATCTGCATCCTTTTCCCATTCATCACATGATTTTCATTTTGTGGTTGTTTGTTACTTGGTTGTCTCATTCTTTATTGTGGTGGATAATTATTCCTTGGTTGTCTTGATTGCTCATGTCTAAATTCTAAAGAACAATTTACAACTTTGTGGCCAAAGTTAGAGCAGTAAAAAAAATATCCATAGAAAAAATATGTGTACCTAGAAAATGGTTGTCTTCTTTGAGTAGGTTGATTTCTTCCATGCTGATGATTTCCTTGAGCAGAGGGTGTATTATTTATTTGTTCTACAAATTCAGTTCTGGTAGTTTTTCCTTCACTCCTCCTTGGCGGTTGATTCTCTTCCTTTGTTTCTATAGGTTTATTGTTGTCAATGGTTGTAGATTTGACAAACTTGATGTATTCTTTGTTGCTTGGCTGACCACTACTTGATCCCTATTCATAATCCAAACCAATTTTCAACTTCAAATTCCTTTGTTGATTCATAATGGAGGCTAATTCTTTTGAGGCTTTAATACTTGTCAAATTCTGATGATATAAGGCCTGAAATTTCTCTAGATCTTTTCTGACAGTCACTACTTCAGCTTCCAATTTTTCACCTTTTGTTTCAGATTCCTTCAATTGTTGTTTGAGAATGTCTTCTATATTCTTAGCTTTATCTAACTTAACCTTCAACAAAGCAATTTCTTTAGTTGGTTCATTGCATGTTTTCTCATACCTGAGAAATAACTATTTTTGTTTTCTTTTCTTTTCTCTGAGTCTGTCAATCTCTTCCATGGCACTGAGAAGTTCTCCTTCAGGATCTACTACTGCTTCACAATCAATGAACTCACTTCCTGTATATTCAGTGTTTATATCTTCTAAATCTATTAGCATGATATCATTTATTTTATCTTCAATAGAAGAGTCATTTCTTTCATCATCTAAGGGATCATCATAATTGTTTACACATAGGCTTTTCTTCTTAAAATTATTCTCTTTATAGACCTTCTTGTGTTTGTGCTTTTCTTCATCACCATATGTATGATACTTTATTTTGTGAGGACACTTAGATAAAAAAAATGACCTATCTTACCACAGTTGAAACATTTGAAGGGCAGTTTACCTTTTTATTTACCTAATCCTTTCTTCAGTCTTCTCACAAAACTTTCTTCAATCTCATCTATATCAGAATCTGTGTTTTTCTCTCCTTTAAAGGATGCCTCTCTTGTAGTGGATTTACCTTTGGTGATTCTCATTTCATAATAAGTTAGGGTTCCAAGAAGTTGATCTAATGTCAACGTATTGAGATCAGTTATTTCCTCTATAGCAGAGATCTTTGAGTTAAATATATCAAGAAGAGATCTTAATATTTTCTGTACTAGAAAAGATTCTTCTATTATTTCACGTAGACCTTTCATAATGTTGACAAGTTATTCTATTCATAAGAAGTATTTACTAATAGTTTTGTCTTCATCCATATTTAAATGCTCAAATTTCAGTCTGTGAGTATGAAGTTTTGCGTCTTTCACCTTTTTATTTCCTTCATAACTACTTATTAGCTTGTCCCACATACTTTTTGTTGAATCATAGTGCATTACTTTGACAAAATTGGCTTCTGCAAGTCCTCTAAGGATGGAATTCATTTCTTTTGCATTAAATCTAAACTCTAGCTTATCATCTTTTGAGGCCAAGACTACAGGCTTCACATATCCCATTTCAATGACATCCCAAACATCAACACCCAAAGACATTAAATGTGTTCTCATCCTTATTTTCCAGAAAGAAAAGTTTGTTCCATCAAACAAAGGGGGTCTATTAGTTGAAATTCCATCATGACTAGTCATGTTCAAGCTTATGGATCTACCTTTGATCAATGGCACCAACTCTGATACCAATTGTTGGAAATATAACTGAGAGGGGGGGGGGTGAATCAGTTATGTATATAAGCTTGAAAATTTTCCTGTTCTTTTTCTTTCTAGATTATTATTTAATATGTTGTTGATAACTTAACATGCATAGATATACAATATTTGATCAATCACACAGAATACATAGGGACACTGATTTTCATGAGGAAACCCATAAAGGGAAAAAACCTCTTCTTCTTAGGATGTCAATCAAGCTCCAACTTTCATGTACATCATAGTGTTTGAGCACAAACTCAAATATGAGGCTACAACCTCTGATAGAAATATGTAACTTGCAGAGATCACCAACTCTCATATTTCTCTAGCACCAACTACATGGAAGCACCAACTCTCAGGTTTCTTTAGCACCAGCTAGAGGGAAGCACCAACTCCCAAAATATCTTCTAGCACCAACTAGAATTTAGAGGACTACAAGCCTCTCTAGCACCACCCTACCACCCTGATTGAATCTTACAAAAATTTACTTACTTGTTTGGTCTCTGATATGTTCTGTTACAACTCCATGTCTCCTCTTCCTTCTTCAAATTCTATCCACTATTTTGGTTCTACATTTTTCTTCTTCTATGCTCTGCTCTCTTTTTCTCCTACGCATGAATCTCCTCTATTCAACTTCTCTTCTAAATTTTATGCTCTGTGCATACACTGCATCACATTCCAATGCACCTCTTCTTTGCTCCTTTTCTGCTGCTTACTACCACCTTCTACGTTGATGCATCATTTCTTGAAAAGAACATTCTCTGCATGTCTTTATCACGCCAAGTCCTCTGCCAGATCATCCTGAAAACTCTTCATCCCCACAGCTCTGTGCTGCATATCAATTATATATATCCTCTTCTATGTTTTGCATGTCATATTTTTGCCCAGTTCTCTCCCAAGTCCTCATCACAACTCTGCCACTTTACTAGAGGTTACACATTGTCTATTCATCATCAGTTCCCATTATCCTGAGATTCCTTTTATTCATTAGTAGTTATAGTCAGTCGTTTTATTCGTTGTAGGTAAATCAGTCATGAGCCCCTTCTTTTAAGTGACCACTTGCAGTGACCACATGCCTATTCAAAAAGCACTTCACGATCTCGGTCTAGCAAGTGCTACCTCCTTCTTTCGATATGACCTTAGGCAATGATCTCACGTGACCACACAATTGATGGCAAGACCAAAGGAATTTTGAGGGAAACCCGCTTTTTTCCCTTCAATTCACTATAGAGCTCCTTGTATGCCCTTGGAGATAACATGGTTTTGATTGGGGCCCGCTCAAGAAAAATTAAGACACGAGAATGTTCTGGCCCCGCAATTGAGCATGACCGTTGATCTCCAATCCATTTGTGATTCCACTTGATCAATGATTGTTATCTGCCTTCCTTTCCTCCTTCCACATGTGATCCCAGATCTCCATGATCTGTCGACACGTAGCTCCCTTCCAAATCAACGACTACAGTTTATTTCGTGATCTGGGCTTCATGTGTTTCAACTGTCAAACCCTTCTTTCCTCCATACGTCAATATTCCGGAGTTGATGATCTGGAGACACCTGTCCTCCTTAATCTAAATACTATCCTCTGCTCCAGGATTTCGACCTTTGACAATTTCAAACATTTCTCCTTCACCTTTTCCTGGAGTCAACAATATATTGACATGTACCCTCATGCATGATCAATGATCATAAGTGACTTCATCCCTTCGGGACTTTAGGCTTATCGTTGATTCATTCTCCTTTGGAGTGGTCACCTACTAAATAATTCATAGGTAGTGGAGACTGCTTACTGTTGATTAACAATTCCACTTACACTGTCCTTCCACTGTACTAGATCAATGGTTGAGAATTCACCCAAAGTGATCTTCAGATCGGATGACTCGTATCCACTTTGGGACTTCAACATTCGGGTCTTCGGGACTTGGATCATCTGCTGGTGGTAAAACTCTTGAAGTAAAACTCCTGGAGTGATGTAACATTACTCACGTCACTTGTTGACTTTCCATGGGTCAAGTGGTTGCCACGTGTCACTCACTGACGTGGTCTGCCACATGTCCTTTCTAACCTGGTCTACCACATGTCCTTGAATTGGATGGTTGAGGCTTACTTTGGGTCTTTACCTGGAGTCCATAGGTTTATGCCACATCGTTTTTTGATCAAATGACCCAGATTCACTTCGGATGATATGATGCTTGAGATATTCTCCAAAAATTTTTATGACTGAGATCTACTTCGGATGATCCAAAGGTCGAGAATTTATTTCGGCTCTCCAGCTCTCCGGGCTTCAGGAATTTCAAATATCAAACTGAAACTCTCGAAGTGATTTCTTTGGAGCTCATGATACGTTGCCACATATCCCTTTGGATATGATGGTTGACATTTACTTCGAATATCCGGCTCTCTGGACTTCGGGGATATCAAATATCAAACTTTGCTTCCTCCTAAACTCACGGTCTACTGACACATATCTCTCGATGATCAATGAACCAAATTCCCCTCCTGGTGATGAACAATCTCAAATTACTTTGGGACTTTGGAAATATCTGTCTCCTGCATGTGCAAAGCGCTAAGGCTCATGTGTCTTGATTGATCGGATGGTTGGTTTTCCTTTGAATTAGTGATCCAACGACCACTATCTCTCTTCCTCCTGAACTTCTGATCTCTCTGACTTAGAAGGTTTTCTAAATGTTCAAGGGTCTCGACCTTTTCTCCTCCTATGAGTCCATCTCTTGGACCTCGTCTGCACTTCTAGAAAGCGCTATATATTCTGATCTTTCTCATATTTTTCTCTCTTGAGGTTTGGTTCATTGTTGTTCTTTCCATCAATGACAAGCATACTCTTCCTGTAAACATGCCAACATTTATGTGATGATTTGAGGTGTCATTAATGAATTATGATCCTAGAATATTATCTTAGGTACTATGGCCCTTATTTTCCTATGTCAACGATGATCAAGGCCATGAGACCCATGCCAGGTACAAAAAATATCTCAATAATGTCCATATCCCAGAATGAGGCCAATGATTTTTGTCTGTGTGGTGGTTTAAGGCTTAGTTAAGGGATCAATTCCCTATAATCTTCATTTTGGGACGATATCCCAAGACCCATCCCTTATGTGAAAATACCCATCTATGATGAATAAGACACCTCAACCTCATGGGGAAGATAAATAGATGCATGGGGGCTCTCATCTTTAAGGTATTCACCAAGATCTTCCATGGGAGAACACGATGTTTCTTCAAAAATTCTTTCTTCATGTGCTTGAGCACACAAATCAGTGAACCATGGGGAAGATTCCATTTTTTGTAACTCCTTACCTTAAAACCCCTATAATACCCATAACCTCTATGACCCATATCCATTGAACTCTATAATTTGAAACGAAACCTCTATAAACACTATTATTCTAATCCCTAACTTATGAAACCATTAACTTCTAACCTCTATAAACACTAGTATTCTAGTCTCTAACCACTAAAATTCTAAATTGCAATGAACTCTAAATGGTTATGAACCATAACCCTATGACCTATCATCCCTAACATATAATACCCCTGACTCATACAATCCCTAATCCATGTAAATCTTATAATCCTAAATTCATGTACATGTACTCTCTATAATTCATATCTCTCTATCCTCATAACTTGTTATCAACATCATCCTTTAATTACTATCACAACTAACCCTTAATTCTTACAATTTCTAAACCCTTGGTTGTAATAACCCTTAACCTCAAAAATATATAATGCAAAATTTGTAACCCCAATAATTCCTACAATCCATAAACCCCCCTAAGGAATATAGCATTTAAAATGTATAGCCACTTACCCTAAAACCACTAATAACTACAATTCTCAATCCATATATCCCTTATAAAATCTAACCTATAACCTATAACATCGAACCCTTGACCCTCATAACCCCTTATACCTAACCCATGTTAACCTTAACAAATAACCCATCTAAATCTTATGTTATAACTCCTAATACCTTAAAAATTTAACTTGCATCACTCCTAACCTATAACACTTATATAAATCCCTTATGACCCCTAACCATTATCTCTTATAACCTCTAAACCATCTAATCCTTAACCTCAATGATAATCCCTAACCCATATAACCCATATGATTCCTAAACCCCAACCTACATATAATTTATATTAATTTTAATTTATATAATTTATATTAATTATATTTATATTATATTTTGTTATAATTAATATAATATATATTATATTGTTCAATAACAAAAAAACAAAATATGGAATAACAAAATAAATAAATAAATAAATATGAAACCAAACTTGTTCCTAGCCTACAGTGCGAGCGACAGAGCCACAGGGTACCCTAGCTAGCCCACAATGCAAGTGGAAGAGGAGACTACAACAATGGATACACTAGAGGACAATGTGAGTGATAGACTAGGATACACTAGCTAGCCTACAATGCGAGTGGCAGAGCCATTTACACTAGCAATCCCATAGTGCGAGCGTAAGAGGAGACCCTAGCTGCGACAAATGATACAATATAGGACAATAAGTGATAGAGGATACACTATCTAGCCTACAGTGTGAGCAACAGAGTTGGATACCCTAGATAGCCCACAATGAGAGTGAAAGATGAGACCCTAGCGATAGATGAAACGAGCAATGCCTCCAAAATCGGTAATTTTTCCTTTTACTATGGATGCTCAAGTGAATGAATTGTTTGGTTCATTACAAAGTTGGTCTAAGTTTGGTTACAATGGTTGATGCTAGAAATTTCATCCTTGATGAAGCTTTTCTCTCCCACCTTGTTTTTTGAAATCTCTTTCCAACATCACCCCTTGACACATATCAATATTTATTGTTAGAGGTTTAAGTTTTGGGCGTATGGGGGGGATTTTGGCATGATGGAACTCAACCCTATGGACACGTTTTATGCTTAGTGACCAAGATACATGACAATGAAAAACACTTCCTAAATCTACTTTATGATCTTTGCAAGTCTGATTTGGTATTTTAAATTGCATCCAAGCTATTTGAATAAATGTCTCACTGAAAATTCCTAGGTTCACACAAAATCCTTAGGAATATTTGTTTGCAAGTTGGTTTATATTCACATTAGCAAGTGGTGTATGCTTGGAAATAAAGATTCTCTATTATGCAAATAAATGTAGATATTTGTGTTTAAATTTATCATAACCTTATAACACGCCAAATATGAAATGGAATTTCTTGTAGTAATTCCAATTGGTTATCAAACATTTACATTGAAGATATAAAAATGTAGACTACTATTCGAGTCTCAATATTGATGGATGTGCTCACCTCTACACCCAACAAAGTCTTCAAAATATGTAAGGAACACCCCTTTTCAAAATTGGTCTATTTCATATAAAGATTATGATAAAGAGACTAAAAAGAAAGGGGAATAATAATCTCTTATCTAATAAATATTAACAATGAAGACCAAGGCCCTACTATAATGGGTCATTATGGGAGAAACCTTCATTGATGTAGGAGCATCGCTAACAAAGCAAGCGTGAGTGGAAGACAACTGGATATACACCAGCGTGCATTTTGAAGACATTTTGAATTTGAAAAGGTACCACATTAATGTGATAGCTGGAAGGATGTAATTGCTTTTAAATGTATTGGGACTGTAATGCAGATCTTGAGCATTTGCTCTCATCTGTCGATTGTAGGCATTTAATGTAATCAATGTAAAGTAGTTGTAATATTTAATTCGATAAGATAGTCTAGAGTTGTAGGATGGAAAAATCATAAAGAATCCCTCATATGTATTGTGTAGTCTTTGTTCTCATTGTATCATTCTGATCATAAAAGAGCATATGGGAGCAGAGGAGAACATAGATTGTAGAAGTTGTTTTAGAAGATAGTTGTTTCTATAGAAACAATGTACATAATCAATTGGATTAATATAAGAATGCTTTGATCCAATTTCATGGTGTTTTTATGGTTATTTTTTACATCTATCAAATGGTACGTTTAAAGTTTTATTATATACTCTGTTATGCATTTGTTTCAATGTTGTGTATGTATGCAATTTCATGTTGAATGTATGAAGTCCGTGTGAGAGGGAGAGTATAAGTTTCAATTGTTCATCTTCCTGAGAATTCTTGCAAGGAGTGCAGTGAAAGTCTGCAAGGAGTGCATCGACAAGTTCTGAGTTTCACCTCAAAAAATCTCAGGAGAGATATCATTGATCTTATACCAGCAGAAGTGTAGGTATAGCATAGAGCCATGCAAGGTGTGTGCAGACCAGGTCAAACCTTAGAATTTTCCAACCAAAGTGAGTGGTTGAAGAACTGTTGTCGCAAGGAGAGCACAGAGTTGGAAGATATCAGATAATCAGAGATTATCGTGAAGGCCGCAAGGAGTGCGTGCATGATTTCTTAGAATCCTTGAGTTGTAGCAAGAATCAAGGTCAAGAGAGATAGAGACTTGGAAAGGTTCTGAGAAAGAATGAGGATTGAAGTCACCTCAAGGAATTAAGCTCAGGAGAGGTAGAATCCATCACATCTGGAGGAGCGTGAGCCGTTGATTGGGCACTCTGAAATATTAGCATTTTGGGAGTCAAAAGAGTGTGGAGGAAGTTGTTTTCAGGGATTGCAAGTCACGAAATACCGATAATTGAAGGAAGACTCTGGAGCGTTGGATCACATGAAACAAGGACTATTGGTATGACATAAGTGGTCATCATGGGGTTGCATTTTGGATAAGGGGAGAGGGACACTTTACAAATCTCTGACACACAAAATCCTGATGCACTCGAAAGTTGGGCCCTATGTCACAACAAAGCTCACATCAGTGAATAGTTTAAGGGAGGAGCTAGAGACCCTTAGCCCATTTTGAGGTTTCAAGAATCGAGAGAGTTAGGTTGGCTCACAACAGAAGTCCCGACATCGTGAAACGCAACTAGAATTTTGGGGTTAAGTCTGTGGCCATGCCCGTGGTCATGAGGAGTGAAGGATCGTGCCTAGTGCATGTTCACGTAGGTGGAGCATAAAAAATGAGACCTATGGTTATATGCATGAAGGGTTCCAGCAGGGACCAAGGAGCCATTTCGACTTGAGAATTCAAAGATCCATAGACCGGGAGGTCAGTAGACCCTGCTGAGGTGGGGCATTTGCGTCAGGTGGTATCAGAGATTACAATCATTGTTTTCTGTAAGCGAGAGAGAACAGAAGGCAAGTTGTGATTTGAATTCTGTGTGGACAGATTGAAACAATGTCGCCAAGAAGACGTCAAGAAATAATTTTACCCGATACAGATGTGGAAATGGAAATGAGAGAACTTCTTGATTGATTAGATGTTATGGAGATAACATAGATACAAACACCTGATACTGGAGATATCATTGAGGCTAAAAGTGAGCATGAAGAAGGAGCCGAATATGTTGCAGAGGAATTTCTATTTAATTTTTTTGCAAGAATAGGTGCCAGAGAAAAGATGGACATCCTGATGTTTTAAGGAAACTTAGACATTGAGGAGTTGCTAGATTGGTTTAGAGCTATGGATAAATACTTTGATTATGAAGATATCGAAGAAGATAAGAAAATAAAGCATGTTGTCACTAGAATGAAAGGACATGACAAACTGTGGTGGGATGAACTGGAGGCTGATATGCATTGCAAATGAAAACAAAGAATCAAAACCGAGGATAGAATGGTAGCAAAACTGTAAGTCAAATTCATACCCAAATATTATCAAATCAATTTGTTTCAAAGAATGCAGAATTTGAGACAAAAAGGGATGACAGTGAAGGAATACACTGAGGAATTTTACAGACTTAATATCAGAGGAGGTCATCATGAGAGTGATGATGAAAAGGTCACCATATATATGAATGGCCTGAGATATGAAATTAAGGACATGATGAGCATGATGACAATCAGAAATGTGGAAGATGCTTATCAGGTTGCTCTGAAAGCAGAAGAAAAATTGGCCTGAAAGAAAGGTCAAAAGGGAAGTGGTAGAATTCAGAGTGGAGGCAAAGCAATTACCCAGGACAGAGTATAGAAGCCCAAATATGAAGAAAAGAAACCTCAAAACCACCCAAAAAGGGGAGGAAGTTCACAATGGAGACAGTATGTTGATAGGAACACATTTCCTCGAGAAAGAGGCAGAGGGGGTGAAGTAAAGTGTTTCATTTGTGGAAATATCAGACACAAGTCTTGGGAATGTCCCTATAGAAAAAGAGACGGAGGAAGCGAAGATCACATTTCATAAGCGTAGAAGAGAAATGTTGAGGCAGAAGATGTAGAAGGTGGGAGATCCTTGATGATGAGGAAAATTCTCTTGAAGCCAGAGAAAGAGATAAAGAATCTAGTCCAGAGGAACAATTTGTTTGTAACTGCTTGCAAGACCAAAGATAGGGTATGCAAGGTGATAGTTGACAGTGGAAGCACAAATAATTTAGTATCCACATAAATGGTGGAGAAGCTGGAATTGGAGACATTTGCACATCCAAGCCCATATAAAGATTTGTGGTTGCAAAAATGAGATTGGGTAACAGTCACTAAACAGAGTTTAGTTGAATTTAAGATAGGGGTTTATAGAGATGAGATATTATGTGATGTTATTCCCATGGATGTATGTCATCTTTTGTTGGGGAGGCCTTGGGAATATGACATAAATTCTATTCATGATGGATGAAAGAACACTTACACCTTGGAGAAGAATGGTAAGACACATATGTTGCTGCCAATTGAAGATAAGAAGGTGAAATAAGAAGCAATAAATAATATAATTCTCATGAGTGGGAAGGAACTTCTTGATGAAGCTAAGAATGATCAAGAAATGCAGTTTGTTGTGGTGAGGAAAACTAGAGTCATCTTGACCAATACTTCGAGAGATGATCTACCTAAGGAAATTTAGAAACTATTGGAGAATTTCGCTGATATAGTGGTGGATGATTTACCTTGTTCGTTTCCACCCATCAGAAGTATAAGCCATCATATTGACCTTATACTAGGAGTGATTTTTCCAAACAATGTAGCGTACAGATTGACACCACAGGACAATGAAGAGGTCAAGAAGAAAGTCCAAGATTTGATGGACAAAGGGTTGATTAGAGAAATCCTGAGTCCATGCATTGTACCAATAATGTTAAGTCCAAAAAAGGATGGAAGATGGAGAATGTGTATGGACTTGAGGGATATAAACAAAATCTCCATCAAGTATAGATTTCCTTTACCTAGGATAAATGACTTGATGGATTTCTTGAGTGGAGCAATTTTTTTTTCAAAAGTTTATTTGAAAAGTGGATACCATCAGATTAGAATGAGGGAAGGTGATGAATGGAATACACCATTCAAGATGAATGAAGGGCTATATGAATGGCTTGTCATGTCGTTTGGTTTGACAAATGCACCAAGTACTTTCATGAGATTGATGAAAAAAGTCTTGAAATATTTCATTGGTAAGTTTATAGTTGTGTATCTTGATGATATATTGATCTTCAGTAAGACTAAAGAAGAACATTTGAGACACTTAACTCTATGATGAGGAGGTTGCAACAAGAGAAGTTGTTGATAAATCTGAAGAAGTCATATTTCATGAGGACATAACTCATTTATTTTTGTTTTGTGATCTCTTCGAATTATTTAAAGATGGATCCAGAGAAGGTAAGAGAGATCAAAGAATAGCCATCGCCAAGGAATATCTTTGAAGTTAGGATCTTCCATGCACTATCCAGTTTTTACAAGAAGTTTATCAGAAATTTTAGTGAAATTTCTGCACTAATGATGGACAGAGTCAAGAAAATACATAAATCTTTTCATTGGATAGAGGAAGCGGAGAAAATTTTCAAGTTGTTGAAAGAGAAGATAATTGAACAAATAGTTATGGTTCTACTAGATTTCAGTAAAACATTTCAAGTGAGATGTGATGTGAGTGGATTTGTGATTGGAGCGGTCTTAAGTCAAGATAATAAAATAGTTTCATACTTCAGTGAGAAATTGAATGAGGCCAAAATAAATTACTCCACTTATGATAAAGAATTTTATGCAGTCATACAAGCGTTGAAGAAATGGAGGCACTAACTAGTTCCAAAAGAGTTTGTTTTGTATAGTGAAAATCACGCTTTACATTTTATAACTAGACAAGAGAAATTGAACCAGAAACATGCAAAATGGGTTGAGTTCATACATAACTTTACTTTTTTTACAAAGCACATTTATGGAAATGCTAACAAGGTCGTTGATGCATTGAGAAGGAAATGTTTGATTCTGCAGGAATTTCGAGTGAAGACCTTAGTTTTTTATAGCCTTAAGGAAATGTACAAAGATGATTCAGATTTCAAGGACGCTTATGAAGCATGTGAGAATCCTATTCTGAGAGTTAAAAGCCAATGGATTGAATATTTAATTTAGGATGGACTGTTATTCAAAGGAAATTAGTTGTGTATCCCCAAGAGTTCTATGAGAGAAAATCTTTTAAAGGAAAAACATAGTGGGGGATTGGCTGAACATTTCAGCCATGACAAAACATTTGCGCAACTGAACAATTTGTATTATTGTCCGGGAATGAGGACAGATGTGTGGAAATTTTTCAACAAATGTAGAATTTTCCATCACGCAAAGGGAAAAAGATAGAATACAGGGTTGTATCAACCATTGCCAATACCAGAGAGGTTGTGGGACGTGGTAAGCATGGATTTTGTGTTAGGATTGTAGAGGAAACAAAGAGGTTGCGATTCCATATTCGTGGTAGTCGACAGATTCTCAAAAATGGCACATTTCATTCCATGTCAGAAAACCAGTGATGCAACACACATTACAAATATGTTTTGCAAAGAAATTGTTTGACTTCATGGTTTACCCAGGAGTATTGTTTCATAAAGAGATACCAAATTTGTTGGTCATCTCTAGAGGACACTATAGAAGAAGCTGGGAATGAATTTATATTTTATCTCAGCATATCACCCTCATACAGATGGACAAACTGAGGTAGTAAATTGAAGTTTGGGAGACTTATTGAGGAGTTTAGTAGCTGAACATCATAGTCAGTGGGATCAGATTCTATCGCAAGTGGAATTTTCATATAATGACTCACCTAATAGAAGTAATGAACAAATCCCATTTCAGATAATGTATGGAATTCAACCGAGAGGAGTATATGAGTTGAGAGACTTAGAGAAGAGTGAGTTCAGAAGTGATGGAGTGGAAGATTTTGTAGCAGAGATGTAAGAGATCCATAGTAAGATCAAAGAGTGGTTGCAAAGTTACATCTAGGAATAAAAACGTAGAGCATATTAGCATAGGAGAAATATTCAATTCAAAGTGGGAGATTTAGTTTTGGCACACCTCCTAAAAGAAAGGTTCCCAAGGGGAACATATAATAAGATCAAGATCAAGATGATAGGGCCGTGTAAGATCTTACAGAAATTTGAGGCAAATGCTTATGAGATAGAATTTCCAGATGTTGTGGAAATATCATCCATATTCAATGTAGCAGATATTTACCCCTACAGAGCAAATGAAGCAGGAGAAGAAGAAAATCAGAAGGAAATTCAGTGGGTCAAACAGATGCTTATAGATGAAAACCCGCATATGGAAAAGATCATTGATCAGAGAATTAGCAAGAAGACCTGGAGGAAGACATATTTTGAATATTTGGTAAAGTGGAAGGGATACCCGATTGAATATGCCAGTTGGGAAAGTGAAGAAGATATCCAAAAACATGGACAAACGGTGTAGGATCTCATGGATAGGAGTCAATGAATTTTTCAGCCAAAGGAGTATGATGCAGGAGCATCGCCACCAAAGAAAGCGCGAGTGGAAGACAAATGGATATAAACTAGCATGCATTTTGAAGACATTTTGAATTTCAAAAGGAACCACATTAATGTGATAGATGCAAGGATGTAATTGCTTTTAAATGTCTTGGGATTGTCACATAGATCTTGAGTGTTTGCTCTCATTTGTCAGTTGTAGGAATTTAATGTAATCAATGTAAAGTAGTTGTAATCATTAATTTGATAAGATAGTCTAGATTTGTAGGAGGAAAACTCATAAATACTCTCTCGTATGGATTGTGTAGTATTTTTTCTCATTGTATCATTCTGATCGTAAAAGAGCATAGGGGAGCAAAGGAGAAAAACGATTGTAAAAGTTGTATGAGAATATAGTTGTTGCTATAGAAACCATGTACATAAGCACTTAGATTAATATAAGAATGCTTTGATCCAATTTCATGGTGTTTTTATGGTTATTGTTTGCATCTATCGAATGGTACGTTTAAAATTTTCTTATATACTTTGTTATGCATTTGTTTCAATGTTGTGTATGTATGCAATTTCATGTTGAATGTATGAAGTCCGTCTGAGATGGAGAGTATAAGTTTCAATTGTTCCTCTTCCTGAGAATTCCTGCAAGGAGTGTAGTGAAAGTCTGAAAGGAGTTTGTGGATGAGTTTTGAGTTTCACCTCAGAAAATATCAGGAGAGATACCGTTGATCTTATACTAGCAGAAGTGCAGGTATAGCACAGAGTCGTACAAGGTGTGTGCAGGCCAGGTCGAACCTTAGAATTTTCCAACCAAAGTGAGTGGTTGAAGAACTTTTGTTGCAAGGAGAGCACAGAGTTGGAAGATATCAAATAATCAAATATTATCGTGAAGGTCGCAAGGAGTGTGTGCAGGATTCCTTAGAATCCTTGAGTTGTTGTAAGAACCAATCTCAGGAGAGATAGAGACTTGGAAAGGTTCGGAGAAAGAACGAGGATTGAAGTCACCTCAAGGAATCAAGATCAGGAGAGGTAGCAGCCATCATATCCAAAGGAGCATGAGCCGTTGATTGGGCACTCTGAAATATCAACATTTCTATAGTTGGAAGAGTGTGGAGGAAGTTGTTTTTGGGGATCGCAAGTTGTGAAATCCTGAGAAGTGAAGGAAGACTCTGGAGCATTGGATCATGGGAAACAAGGATCGTTGATCTGACATAAGCAGTCATCGCGGGGTCACATTTCGGAGAAGGAGAGAGGGTCTCTTTACAAATCTACGACACGCAAAATCCTGATGCGCTTGAAGGTTGGGCCCCAGGTCGCAGTGAAGGTCACATCAATGAATAGTTTAAGGGAGGAGCTAGAGACCCTTAGCCCATTTTGGGGTTTCGGGAATTGAGAGAGTCGGTATGCCTCGCAACAAAAGTCCTGACATCGCAAAATGTGATGAGCCTTTTGGGGTTAAGTCTTTGGCCACACCAGTGGTCACAAGGAGTGAAGGCTTGTGCCAAGTGCATGTTCGCGTAGGCAGAGCATCAAAAAGGAGACATGTGGTTATATGCATGAATGGTTCCAGCAGGACTAAGGAGCCATTTTGGGTTGGGAATTCAAAGATCCATAGATCGGTAGGTCAGCAGACCCTGCTGAGGTGGGGCGTCTGCATCATTCACCAACAAGATCAACTATAGCTTCAAAAATGTACTCAATACCCTTACTAGGATTCCTAAAATGGATAGACAAATAAATTCATCAAATAGAGGATAGGAGTTACCCCAAACTAACAGAGGAAGAAGGAGAGGAGTTAGCCCAAAATGTCTTCCTTCCAATTGGTAGTTTTTACCCTTCAATGGATTGATATTAGTAGTTTGTAGAAGACTTGAGCATTCACAATCAATCTTTATGCACCAAATAGAAACCAAGATAGAAGAGATTCAAGAATTGACACCAACGTCCATAAAGACAGAACCCTTATACATCCATATGCTCCAAGAAATATATGTCAAGTAAGCTCCAAGGAGTGGAAGCTCCAAAAATACAATGATGACTAAAAATGAGGAATGAATACTCCTTATATAGAGTCTATCTCAACTCTCTTTACAATAGAATAATAATATCTCATGTTAAATACTTAGATTTAGCCTAGGGAGGAGTGAAGAATTATTTCATCCAACTAACTAATATTTTTTGTAAAGTAAATAGGTGGTCAAGCCACATGTACAATAATCCAATCAAAATAGGCCTAAGAGAGTGGGATTCCTCCATCAAATAGGAAATAAGATGAGTCAAAGGTGCAACATGTAGCCTCCAAAATCCTCCAAGTGGATAGACCCACAACCAACTCATGAAAGTAGGAAATAAAAACCTCTTAGTTATCCTCCAAGGTGGACATGTAGCTCCCCAAAGTGAAAAATACCAACAAGTAATGAGTAGAATCCCTCAGGAGTGGATGAATCCCCTAAATTAAGCTCCAATGGTCCTATGAGGTATCCAATATGTAACCTCCTTCTAAAATCATGTCAATCACATAATCAAGTTAATAGAAGTCCAAGAAGTTCCATATGTGCTAAATATAATCCCCAATGGCTACATAATGCATCCTCCAAGGAAGTCATCCATCAGACTATGTGACACATGCCTCCAAATGCACAAACAAGTTGACCACTCCAATTTTTTTGATGTGGCATTGAATGAGAGGTCCATGTACATGAAGAATATCCCCAAAATACCTATTCCATTCTAACCAATGCCTTGAGAGTTGTAAGATTGCATCTAGAGTTGTGAACGAACTTGGGAGTTGTGAAGATACCTTGTAAGTTGTGAAAATTACAAATGTCATACTAAATCCCATGTAATGTCCACTTAGCCACAATGTCCATTCACCATTAATCTGACCAATATGTAATCATGGCCTTTGAATAAGGGCTTGTCCCATTTGTCCTTTTTGGATGGAGTGAGTCAAGGTAATTAAAAAAATTGTCCTTTTTTGGATGGAGTGAGTCAAAGTAATGAAGAACAACAATAATGGACAACAAAAACAACATCACTTATCCCATTGTCAATAACTCACACCCAAGCCTTAGCCTTTACAATTTTGTAGCCATTGATGGGTTACGAATCAATAACAACTCTCGTATTTCTTACTTAACAATGTACTTTACTCTCAATTTCTTGCTCCCTTTTCACATGTATAGGCCACCTTTCCCTTTCTATCATTTCTTCTCCTTGGGTTGAGGAATCACATCCTCCACCTTAGCCACTTCGGTTCCCTCTTCCCTAGTCGTGACCTCCATTGGTATTATCAGTGTTATTAGGGTCCACTTAAGTGTTCAACATAGGCATTGTATTCTAGTATTGGCATATTCAGGTATTTGAAATAATATTCATATTGTCGATGAGTGTAGTATTCTTGGTGAGTTAATTTTCCACCTTTCTTGTTCATTTTTTTCAGAAATACCATGATTTGGGTTATCTTTAAATTGTCTAAAAACTCTTAGGGTAAAGTTACATGAGAAAAATTCCCAACATAGATGTGGAATCCTAATTATTTGCATAGTTCCTATCAAGTTTGGGTCAATGTTTCACTGGAAAAAATAGATGATATGAGTGCCCCTTATCCCACTCTAACCATTTCAAGTCCAAAGCTCAAAAATATAGAAAAGAGTAGACAGGGAGAGTCATAGAACATGAATTTGTAAGAAACTAAAAATATCTCAAAATTCTTTGTCCTTCTTGGTATTGATGTCATTTGACTCCAAACATGCCCCTATAATACCCAGATAGTATACCAATAGTAATAGAGCATAATACAATTGTGAAAGAGTAACACTATGGTAATCATTATGAGCTTACTGTGATACTAATAGGATACTAGTAATGAACTAGTGTTACATCTTGATTGAATGATTGTTTCTGTCATTAATGGTGTTATAGGACATATAAGAAAATAGTTGTTTTTCAAATATATCTTCATTGAGTGAGGGAAGTTCAGGTAGAATATAGGAAAGTGAGACATCTAGTAGGTCTAACAGGCAGAGATCAACTAGAGGTGAGAAGATCAGAAGAAAATTCCATAGATGCATGGATTTTTTTCTTGTGAAGGAGGATCATGTTCTTATGATCATGAGAGAATAGATAACATCGAGGTGCCCTTGAGGTGCAAACATATAGTGAAACAATGGGTACCCAAGGATCTTCCTGAAATAAACACTGATTTTTGTGTAAACGAAAGGATATATCGGATTGCTCCATCGTCATTACATGGTTTGGGGATATTTTCCATGGATGGTATAAAGGTCTGTTACAACAAATTATTTGAATTGAAAGAGTATGTCATACCCTATTATATCAACAAATATTGGATACAAATAGTCCAATATACAAAAAGTATGCGAAGATATGGCTTGGCTGCAAATTATATACAACTAAAAGACTATGATCAAAATAAATGAGAAACTATCAATATTGATAGAAGGACAAAAAAAATGGGGAATATTGCAGGGTTTATAAACAGTACACAACCTGTGACCACAAATAAGAAACCCAGTTGTGTATTTGAGGGGCGTGAAAGAAACCATGTATTCGTATGTGCAATGAAATCAATAGCTACAAGGGAAGAGTTATTGATTGATTACAATTTGAATCGAATAGATACATATGTTTCTATTGTGGGGGCAGTACATATACTAATATACCCAAACTATAAGCAATGGCTCTCATATTTTATGATTTTCATTATGTTCTTTACAGTGTTAATCCATTTGGAGAGCTTCGGTCTGTTTAGTACTCAGTGTGTCCTATTTTTGTTATCAACATTTGAATTTCTCATACCTTTGAATTTCTCATAAATTTGAATTTATTTCTCATGATAATGATGACAGTTCTAATTTTACTATAATGTGGTAGGATGATCATGGTAAATAAAAAGCGGCCTCGGAACAGGTAAATGAAAAACAATTTTTGAATTGCATTTAATGTGCATTTTATTTATGTGGCAATCAATTATTTTATTTCTTTACATAACTGAATTATCATTTATTTTGTCAAATATGTAGTCGTCGGGACATGATGCTGATGATTATTTGCTCAGAGAAAGGGATTTGTATGAATAAAAAATACCAATAAAGGAAACAAGAAACTAGCTCACTTGTTAGATATTCTAGATAAAACTCCTCAGGTCAAAGAAAGGATCAAAGAAGTTATGACAAGGCTTGAGACATATAAGGTAATAACCATAATTTCAAGTGGTTTTATTTTTATGTCATAAGATCAATTATGAAAGCTTGATTTTTAACTTTTACATTATCTAAATGAAAAAAATGTTTTCTTTCTTATATATAGATTTTTGGATCCTGCTGACACCGACATGCATGGTATCAGTAGTAGTGGCACTGCACATATGCCACAGGGTCCCGATGTAGGCCCTCATATAGCTTCCAGGACACAAATATTCAGATCTCCACTTTCCACACCATTAGGTGGGAGCCACGCCACGCGCACCGAGGAATCAACCACACATGTAGGCTCTGGAGGTGGTGATGGAGATGAGGTCGATGATTTGACAAACTATATGGTTGCTTTTCCTAAATAAAGATGTATGACCAACACAAGGACCCTTAAGGGAACCTTTATGGTCAACACGGAAGGGCTTCCATTAATGCAAGTTAAAGTCCCAGGAAATTTTTAAAAATTTAATTTTTTCATGTTCTCTATGTAGACAAATATAAATTGTCTAAATTATTATTTTTAAATTAATAATGATATAATCATTTTGCGTGTAGGGAACAATGATTTTTACAGGTCCTTGGAGAATAAGGATTTGTTGATTTTGGGGCCCACCATATGGGAGAGGTGGAATTCCCATAATTCCAACCTTAAAAAAAGAATTGATGGATTATCCAGAAAGCCTTTTTTGTGTAGATACATTTAATAAGACCTTGGCCACCATCACAGCTGGCCAATATTTAAAATATATGTGAGAAATATATAGGAAGCACTTGAAACAAAATGATAGGTACGTGCATCCTTTGATGATTCCAGAGAGGGAGTGGAAATCCCTCATTGAGGATGCAAAAGAGAAGAAATTGACAAATGAAGGAAAAACACCCTCTGGTCCCAGAAGGTAAATTATAATTTCAATTGAATACCTTCAATTTTTTTTAGATGTAAATAAAATTGTTGTATATATTAACATGCTTGAAACTTTTGATGATAGGTTGATTGAACCTCAAAGGCCACAAAATAAAGGCTTTCCAATTGTGGCCAACACGGGCTAGGCCAGGGCGACTACTTGAAGTTGCAGTCACGAATTGTAAGTACATAAATATCTTATTTGTATCACCTTAAAAATTTTAGGTAATTGCAATGAATGACATAAAAAATACATACTCTTATGCAATGCAGGGTGACAAGTTTGGTACTGAAACCACAAAGGAAGACCTCCAGCTTGGTTACAAGTGTAGCTATAAAGCGGTAGTTGAACACCGAAAAAGCTTGGGGAAAATACCAATAACCACTTTTCAGGACAAGGTAAATAAAATTCAGTCCACATTAACCTTTATTATTAATATAATATAGTCATGTTGGATATTATTAATATTTACAATTGTGTTTTAATCAGGGGAGCAACATTGTCAATGAACACACTAGTATTGGAGAGAAGTACATTGATAGAAGTTTGCAACCATAATATGATTCTAATCCCATTCAGTCCCAATTTTCCACGAGGGTGCAACCCCATGATGGTGCTATGACCGAGCTGGCATGTGATGGTAATATGGATTTATTTTAATCATATACTTAATAATTTTGTAGTTATACATTTTTTACTTCTATTTTTTTTTTACTTATACATTTATGATTGTCCTTATAATTTTTGTGGTCTCAATGGTAGAGAATGTTGTACTTGAGGTTCATACAGTTGAAGAGGAGCACGTGGGGGCAACCATTCCAATGGTTCCTACTAGTGCACTAGATAAATAATGACATTGCAGGTGTTTTTTTAAATATTACTAAACTAGTTCAATGATATTTAAAAATTGACCATTTAAATTTTGTATTTTTTTCTTTTTTAGGTGATGCCTCATCACAGTTGCCTCCATTACACTATGAGTACCCCGCAACTAGGAGTTCTCTATGTGAGAGGACGCAATCACAATCAGATTTTGAAGAGCACCCAAAGAACGAAGACATAGATATTGATGGAATGATTAGGAACTATAGAGCTAAGAAGAAGAGGCTGGCTAAAAGTACTAAAATATGATGTACATGAAAGTTTTAATAATTATTTAATATAAAATCTATTTTCACCATATTTCACTCACTCCAAATGGATCAAGGAAATATTTTATTTCATTGTAAACAATTGTGAATATTGGTATGTATATATGTTTGTTTTTGCTGTAAATATTTCAATAGATTTATATGATGGGTATTGGGGAATTGAGAGTGATGTGAAGGGGCGAGGGGCCATAAGAGATTCCGCCTTCACATGGTTGGCCCTGTTCAGTAGAGAATAATTTATTGGAGTTGTTTAATCTTGGAGAAAACCTCTCTCGATCCAACAGAGAAACAACAAAGTCAATGTTGACTTCGTTGATGCTACTTCAAATCAAGGGAGACAATTTGATCAAATATTAGATGCATGGCTCCAATAAATTATTCTCAAAAACAAGAGGAGCTCATTTAGGTATGTTCTGACACTCTCGTAAAATTGCATCTTAGAGTAAACAATGCGCTACAAATATTACTTGTATTGAGTTTTTAGATATTTATGGAGGTTGAATGATTTTGGTAGGTACTTTAATATCTTTCTTCGTCGATTGAGGGAAGATCAAGACTAACAGAGGGTCATACAACTGAAGAGAAACAGGCAGGGCCAACCATTACAATTGTACTGTTGACCAATTCATAATATCATGTGTGATTTCTCCTTTCAACATATAAGTTTATATAGCCATCATTTTTAGTTATGTTTAATGTTTTGTGAATTGTTATGTTCGATTGCTAAATTGAAAAATCACTATTTAGGTATGTATACTATTTTGATTATGTCCTCTAGATATTATCGATTTGTCAGTGTAGGTTTATGGTTAACCAATGGATAAATATAACATGAATGTATGCATAAATTCTAATATGAATGTATGGCTCCGAACATGTCACCAAAAATGGTATTTTCATTCTATAATTTTCATGCCTTTTCTCACTCTTGTTTTCTCTCTCCCCTTCTCTCCCACTCCCTCTCCCTCTCCCCCTTTTCCACTCTCTCCCTCTCCCTTCCTCTATACCGCCATTATCTCTCTCTATATATATATATGTGTGTGTGTGTGTGTGTATACCCCCCTCTCTATCTTCCTCTATCCATCTCTCTCTCCCCCACTCTCCCCCCTTTCTATATTACATATCTCTACCTCCCTTCTTTGTCTCTCCCTCCCCCCCTACCCCTCTCTCTCTCTTTCCCTCTTTCCCTCTCTCTCTTTACCTTTCTCTACCTCCCTATCTCTCTTTACCTCCTCCCTCTCCCTCTCTCTCTCCCCCTCTAGCCCCTGAACCCCAAATAGAGGGGGGCTAGTCGAAAAAACAATGAAAATGGAGAGAATAAATATGAAAAAATGAGGTGCATGTTATTGGTTCAATTAAAAATTAAAATTACGATGCTTGTTGGATCTCTCCCTCCCTCCTCTTCTCTCACTCTCCCCTTATTACACATCTACGTTACCTCATCAAAATAAAATATCATAATAATCATAAGTAAATACTACCCTCCCAAATATTTTACCATGATTTTACTACATCCACACCTACAAAAGGCCATATGTCCCTTTCATTCAATCCATCATTGTCTAATCACTATTCATCTGTCACCCATTCACTCTCAATGATGGAGAGAGTGAATGGGAGACATAGAAATAGTCACAAGATAATGATGGATTCAATGAAATGGACATATGACCGTTTGGAGGTGTGGATGTACTCAAATCATGGTACAAATTTTGGTGAAATCATGGTACAAAGTTATGGATCCAACTCCAAATAACATATTTTGAAGAGGTACCAATTTTTAAATTTAATTATAATTTTCTAGTCATTTTTTAACATGAAGTATCTTTGTTTGAGAGAAACACTTTAGATCAATCCTTCCTCTATTATATTTCCATAGAAAGAAAAATTGATTTATTCCATCATCCTCATGGATCGAGTTAATATAGGGTTAAGGATTGAGTATAAGTTATTCCTAGGCTTAGATGGAGCTAGGGAGGTCTATGTCAGGGTCTACATCAAGCTCTAGGTCAACATCTAAATCTATATCTATCTCTATGTGGTGGTCTAGGTCATGGTCTGTGTCAAGCTCTAGGTATGGTGACAAGATATTTTGAGGAATGGAACCTAATGAAATGAATATTATGACCATTTGGAGGTTTAGAGATTATGAGATTTCAGTGCACCCAAATTGAAAGGACCGTTTGGAGGCAGAGAGATAGAGAGATTGCAATGAACCATTTGGAGGCCTAGACATCATGATATTGTAGTTCCCCCGATTTGAAATGACCGTTTGAGGAAGAAAGGATTTGAGCATGTTTTTTTCTTATTATTTTTCAAATGCTAAACACCAAAATCATTGTCATTCATTTCCCTTGAGCCCATACAACCCCTTGTGTTGTAATATTGGTTCTAATACCAATTGTAACATACCCAACCACCCATGTACACTGTTGGGATTGTGCTGTACTTAAACTTTTCCTCACCTTTGTCTTAATGGAAATGTTTTTCAACACCACAAAGGCCACAATGGAGGAGAGAGATCTCAAGTTGAGGACATCCTATCTTCTCTTCATGTAATTTTTGTTTCTAATTATTTTCTAGAGTTCTTTTGGACTCTATTGATGGGAGTATAAAATATGATGCTCATAAAGAACTGAATTCCTTAACAAATGTGAATATTTCTCCTCAAAAATGTGTAAGAAAGGATCCCTAACCCAAGCTCATACATTTCTGCATGCAATCAAGATCCATTCCACCTCCATAATCTTGGAAAAGAAGAGTTGGACTATTGTCCCTAAGGTTCTGAATTTTGTCCACAATGACAAAAGTTGCACCATTTTGAAAATCTCCAACTACATTATCAAGCAACTTCGAAATATCTCCAAATTCCCAGTTGTGGGAAATCACATTAGAATGAAGGAATTTTGGGTGTACTTGAACATGATACACGCTACCTATTAAAGATCACTTTTGTTCATTTTGGACATGATAATCCCCAACTCTCCAAAATTGATTAAAATTGTTTTTCTTTGAGTTTATACCTGAACAGTTCAGTCAAAGGAAAAATGAATGCAAATGATGTTCTCTTTGCAATGCATTTTCTGATATCCACCCCTTCCCAGAAAATATAGAATATAACCCTAATCATAATCTAATATGATTTGACACTCTAAAGGGTGCATTGCAATCTCACATCTTTCCGCCTCAAACAATCATTTCAACTCGGGTGTACTTGATGCAGACCCCCACCTCAGCAGGGTCCATTGACCTCCCAGCCTATAGATATTCAAATTCCTTTGAGTCGAAATGGCTCTTTGATTCCTAGTTGGAATCTCCAAAACATATAACCATAGGTCCTTCTAGTAGTAACACCCACACGAACAAGTGCTAGGCATAAACCTCCACTCCTCGTGACCACTGGAGTGACCACAGATTTAACCCCAAAAGGCGTTTCAGATTTTTCAACTTCACGATTTCTATTGTGAGTCCCCCCCAACTCCTTTGATTCCCTAAACCCCGAAATGGGTGCATCAAAATTTTACGTATCTGGTATTTGCGATGTGGCCTATCTCCCTTCGCCCGATAGCCAAAATTATGATATTCCTTTACCACAGATCAATGGTCCAGATTCTTTCCACGATCAACAGTCTATATCATGTCAGGATTTCACATATTGCGACTTCCAGGTAGTTGTTTCCTCCACACTCTCGATTCTCGAAATGCCAAAATTTCAGAGCACCCCAAATCAACGCTCATGATCCCCTGTATCTAACGACTATTATCCCTCCTAATCTTGCAAGTGTTTAAGGAATCTCGCTTTTATCCTTCCTACAAATTTGTTGGATCTAATGATCCATGGGTATCGGTGTTTCTCCCTCTGAGAGTTTCCACCGTTCATTTAGGTCCTCGATGTTCCTGGCCAAATAACTCGACATTTTTCCTCCTGATATTTCCTTCTGCGAGGCGACTTCGACCCTCGTTTTTCAACTATTCAAAGTTTCTATCCCTCTTGAGCTTGTTTCTTGCTGCAAAATCAAGGATTTTAATAAATCTTGCAAGCAGTCCTTGTGGCTTTCACAATAAGCCATGGTTATCTGATCACTTCAACTCCACACACTCCTAGCGACAAAAGTTCTTCAACCACTTCCTTGGTTGGAAAAGTATAAGACTTCAACCGGCCTGCGCACACCTTGCACGACTCTGTGATATACTTGCACTTCTGCTGATATAAGAACAACGATATCTCTCCTACTATTTCCTAAGGTAAAACTCATAATCTTTTCAACACACTCCTTACGTACCTTCACTGCATTCCTTGCAAGAATTCCCAGGACGAGAAACAATTGAAGCTCATACTCTCCCTCTCACGGACTTCAAACATTCAACATGAAATCATACACATAAGAATTGAAACAAATGCATAAAAGAGTGTATAAACAAATTGTAAACATACCATTCAATAGATGCAAACAATAATTATAACAACACCATGAAATTGGATCAAAGCATTCTTATATTAATTCAAGTGCTTATGTACATGGTTTCTATAGCAACAACGATCTTCTCATACAACTTCTACAATCTTTGTTCTCCTATGTTTTCTCCTATTCTCTCTTAGCTTCTACCCTTACAATGATTATAATGATACAATACAATACATACAAGGGATATTTATTGAGTTTTCCCTCCTACACTCTAAGCTATCTTATAGAAATTAAAGACTACAACTACTTTGCATTCATTACATTAGATGCCTCCAACCAACAGATGAGAGCTATGCTCAAGATCTGCATTACAATCTCCAAACATTTAAGAACAATTACTATCTCCCAGCTGTTACATTAATGTTTCATCTTTTGAATTTCAAAATATATTCAAAATGTGCAATGGTGCATATCCAGTTGTTCCCCACTTGCGCGTGCTTGTGATGCTCCTACATCATACTCCTCTGGCTGAAAAATTCATGGACTCCTATTCATGAGCTCCTACACCATTTTCCCATGTTTCTAGATCACTGCTTCACTCTCCCAACTAGAATCCTCAATCGGGTGTCCCTTCCATTTTACCAAGTATTCAAAATATGTCTTCCTCCGTGTCTTCTTGCTAACTCTCTGATCAATGATCTTTTCCATCTGGAGATTTTCAGCTACATGCATCTGTTTCACCCATTGAATTTCCTTTTGATTCCCTTCTCCTCTCGCCTCATCTTCTCTGTAAGGATACATATCTACTACATTGAATATGGTTGATATTCCCACACCATCTGGAAATTCTATCTCATAATCATTTGCCTCAAATTTTCATAAAATCTTACATGACCCTATCTTTTTCATCTTCAGTTTATTATATGTTCCCCTTGGGAACCTTTCTTTTTCGAGGTGCACTAAAACCAAATCTCCTACTTCAAATTCAAGATCTCTCCTGTGCTAATTTGCTCTGCGTTTGTATTCCTAGTTGGAACTCTACAACTACTCTTTAATATTACTGTGGAGCTCCTGCATCTCTGTTGCAAAATCTTTCGCTCCAGCACTTCTGAACTCATTCTGTTGTAAGTGCCTCAACTCAGATACTCCTATTGGTTGCATTCCATATATTATGTGGAATGGGCTTTTTCCTGTGATCCTTTTAGGTGAGTCATTATACGCAAATTCCACTTGTGGCATAATCTAATCCCACTGACTATGATGTTCAACCACTAAACTCCTCAAAATCCATGCTTATCGCATCCCACTGCCTCTCTAGTATTGGCAATGGTTGATACGACCCTATATTCTGTCTTTTCCCCTTTGCGTGCTGGAAAATTCTACATTTTTTGACAAAATTCTTGACATTTGTCCTCATCCCTGGCCAATAATATAAATTGTTTGGTTGAAAAAATGTTTTGTCATGGCTGAAATGTCCAGCCAATCCCCTACTATATTTTTCATTTAAAAGCTTTTCTCTCATAGAGTTATTCAGAATACACAACTGATTTCCTTTGAATAGTAATCCATTCTGAATTAAATATTCAATCCATTGGCTCCTATCTCTCAGAACAGGATTCTCACATGATTCATAAGCATCCTTGAAATTTGAATCACTTCTGTACATTTCCTTAAGGCTATCAAAACCTAAGGTCTTCACATGAAACTCTTGCAAAATCAAACATTCCCTGCTCAACGCATCAAAAACCTTGTTAGCAGTTCCAAAAATGTTCTTTATAACAAAAGTAAAGTTCTGCATAAATTCAACCCATTTTGCATGTTTCTGGTTCAGTTTCTAATGTCTGGTTATAAACTATAAGGCATGGTTGTCGCTATACAAAACAAACTCCTTTGAAACCAAGTAGTGCCTCCATTTCTTCAGTGCTTGTATGACTACGTAAGACTCTTTATCATACGTGGAATATTTCATCTTGGTCTCATTCATCTTCTCACTGAATTATGAAATTGGCCTATTGTCTTTACTTAAGACTGCTCCAACCGCAAATCCACTTGCGTCACATCTCACTTGAAATGTTTTACTGAAATCTGGCAAAACCAAAACTGGTTGTTAAGTTATCTTTTCTTTCAACAAATTGAAACTTTTCTCCACTTCCTCTATCCAATGAAAAGATTTATGTCTTTTCTTGAATGTGTCCATCATTGGTGCAAAAATTCCACTAAAATTTTTGATGAATTTCTTGTAAAAACTGGCTAGTCCATGGAATCTTTTGACCTCAAAGATGTTCCTTGAAGACAACCACTCTTTGATTTCTTTTACCTTCTCTGGATCCATCTTCAACTCATTCGAAGAAATCACAAAACCCAAATACATGAGTTATTTCTTCATGAAAGATGACTTCTTCAGATTTATCAACAAATTCTCTTGTTGTAACCTCCTCATTACTAAAGCTAAATGTCTCAAATGTTCCTCCTTTGTCTCACTGAAGATCAGTATATCATCAAGATAGATAATTACAAATTTTCCAATGAAATCTTTCAAGACTTAGTTCATCAATCTCATGAAAGTACGTGTCGCATTTGTCAAACCAAATGGCATGACAAGCCATTCATACATCCCTTCATTTGTCTTGAATGTTGCTTTCCATTCATCACCTTCTCTCATCCTAATCTGGTGATATCTACTTTTCAACTCAATTTTTGAAAAGAACTTTGTTCCACTCAAGAAATCCATCAATTCATCCATTATGGGTAAATGAAATCTATACCTGCTAGTGATTTTTTTTATAGACCTCGAATCTATACGCATTCTCCATCCACCATCCTTCTTCAGACTTAACAATGTTGGTACAACACATGGACTCAAGCTTTCCCTAATCAACCCTTTTCCCATCAAATCTTGGACTTGCTTCTTGACATCTTCATTCTTTTGCGACGTCAATCTGTAAGCTTCTTTGTTTGGAAAAATCGCTCCTGGTATAAGGTCAATGTGATGGCTTATACTTTTGATGGGAGAAAAGGAACAAGGTAATTCGTCGACCACTATATCATCGAAATTCTCCAGCAGTTCCTGAATTTCCTCAGGTAGATCATCTATTGAGGTACTGGTCAAAATGACTCTAGGTCTTCTCACCATAGCAAACTTCATTTCTTCTTCCTTCTTGACTTCATCTAGAAGTTCCTTCCCACTCATGAGAAGTATAGTATTTCTTATTTCTTCTTTCACCTTCTTATCTTCAATTTCCAACAACACATGTGTCCTAACATTCTTCTCCAAGGTATAGGTATTCTTTCTTCCATCATGAATAACATTTATGTCATATTGCCAAGGTCTCCCCAACAAAAGATGACAGTCATCCATGGGAATAACATCACATAAAATCTCATCTCCATATCCCCATGTCTTAAATTCAACTAAACATTGTTTAGTGACTGTTACTTGATGTCCCTTTTGCAACCACAAAACTTTATATGGACTTGTATGTGAAACTGTCTCCAATTCCATGTTCTCCACCATCTCTGTGGATAATAGATTATTTGTGCTTCCACTATCCACTATCACCTTGCATACCCTATCCTTGGTCTTGTAAGCAGTTATAAACAAATTGTTCCTCTAGACATGATTCTCCACTTCCTTCTAGCTTCAAGATAATTTTCCTCATCACTAAGGATCTTCTGCCTTCTGCATCTTCTGCCTCAACATTTCACCTTTGCGCTTCTGAAATGTGAGCTTCGCCTCCTCCATATCTTTTTCTATCAATACATTCCCAATATTTGTGTCTGATCTTTCCACAGACAAAACACTTTACTTCACCTCCTCTGCCTCTTCCTCTTCCTCTTCCTCTTGCTCCAGGAAAAGTTTTCCTATCCGAATATTGTCTTCCCTATGAACTTTCTCCCCTTTTTGTGTGATTATAAGGTTTCTTCTCTTCATCCTTGGGCTTCTGTACTCTATCTTGGGCAACTTATTTGCCTCTTCTTTGACTTCTACCTCTACCTCTTTGACCTTGCTTTCAGGCCAATTTCTCTTCCGCCTTCAGAGAAATATAATAAGAATATTCCACATTCTTGATTGTCACCATGCTCATGTCATCCAGAATGTTGTATATCAGGCCATTCATATATCTAGTGACCTTTTCATCATCACTCTCATGATGACCAACTCTGATGTTTAATCTGTAAACTTCCTCTGTATATTCCTTCACTGTCATCCCTTTCTGTCTCAAATTCTACATTCTTCAGAACAAATTAATTTGATAATCCCTGGGTATGAATTTGGATTTCATCTTTGCGACCATTCTATCCCTACTTTTGATTCCTTGTTTTCCTTTGCAACATCTGTCAGCCTATAGTTCATCCCACCACAGTGATGCATGCCCTTTCAGTCTAGTGACAACATTTTTTACTTTCTTATCTTCTTTGATATCTTCATAATTGAAGTATTTATCTAGAGATCTAAACCAATCTAGCATCTCCTCAACATCTAAATTTCCTTCATACATCAGAATGTCCATTTTTTCTCTGGCACCTATCCTTGCAACAACATATTCAGCTACAACTTCTTCCTCGGATCTAGCTTCATCCTCACTTTCATATTCACTGACATCTCCCATATAAGTAGCTTGTTTCTACATTGTCTCCATAGCATCCAATCGAGCACGAAGTTATCTCATTTCTGTCTCCACTACTAGATCAGGCATTGGTATTTCATGACATCTTCTTGGCGACATTGTTTCAATTTGTCCATGTAGAATTCAAATCAAAACTGCCCTCTGTCTTCCCTCTACAGAAAACAAAAGTTGTTAGCTCTAATACCACCTGACGCAGACCCCCACCTCAGCAGGGTCCATTGACCTCTTGTCCTATAGATCTTCAAATTCCTTTGAGCTGAAATGGCTCTTTGATTCCCAGTTGGAATCTCCAAAACATATAACTACAAGTCCTTATAGTAGTCACACCCACGCGAAAAAGCGCTAGGCGTAAACCTCCACTCCTCATGACCACTGGTGTGACCATAGACTTAACCCCAAAAGGAATTTCCATTTTCACAATTTCTGTTGTGAGTCTCCTCGACTCCTTTGATTCCTGAAACCCTAAAATGGGTACGTCACAATTTTGCATATCGAGGATTTGTGATGTGGCCTATCTCCCTTCGCCCAATAGCTGAAATCGCGATAGTCCTTTACCACAGATCGACGGTCCATATTCTTCCCACAATCAACAATCTAGATCATGTCGGGATTTCATGTATCGCAACTTCCAGGTAGTTGTTTCCTCCACACTCCCGATTCTCAAAATGTCAAAATTTCAGAGTGCCCCAAATCAACGCTCACGATCCCCTGGATCTAACGGCTTCTATCCCTCCTTAGATTGCGAGTGTTTAAGGACTCTCTCTTTTATCCTTCCTGCAAATCCACTGGATCTAACGACCCATGGGTATTGGTGTTTCTCCCTCCGAGAGTTTCAACCATTCATTCAAGTCCTCGATGTTCCTTTCCAAATAACTTGATGTTTTTCCTCCCGGAGTTCCCTTCTGCGAGGTGACTTTGACCCTCATTTTTCCTTCGAACTATTCAAATTTTCTATCCCTCCTGAGATTGGTTCTTGCTGCAAACTAAAGGATTTTAAGAAATCTTGCATGCACTCCTTGTGGCTTTCACAATAACCCCTGGTTATCTGATCACTCCAACTCCACACACTCCTGGCGACAAAAGTTCTTCAACCACTTCCTTGGTTGGAAAAGTCTAAGACTTCAACTGGCCTGCACACACCTTGCACGGCTCTATGTTATACTTTCACTTATATTAGTATAAGAATAGCGGCATCTCTCCTGATATTTTCTAAGTTGAAACTTAGAATCTTGTGAACGCACTCCTTGTGGACCTTCACTGTATTCCTTGCAGGAATTCTCAGTACAAGAAAAAATTGAAACTCATACTCTCCCTCTCACAGACTTCAAACATTCAACATGAAATCATACACATAAGCATTGAAACAAATGCATAAAAGAGTGTATAAGAAAACTATAAACATACCATTCAATAGATGCAAACAGTAATTATAACAACACCATGAAATTGGTGTTATCGGGCTAATTGTTATGTGCGGACACAAATCAATCCCTTTAGCTTCCCTACAAAACTAGAAAAAAACAAGACAGTACACTACTCTTTCCTTAGATTTCAATTATCAAATGAGAAATGGATCTAGAACACACCTTTTAAATATCAAATATCTGACTTCGCCAATGCAATCCAAGCTTCGTCGCGAGGTTTATGAGAAATATATGAAAATAAGCACAAGCCAATGAAGATAAGAATAGACTATGTACATGATCAAGGAATCATACAATATGAACAAATTACATTCATATAGGAAATAAAAGTATATATGTATTAAAGAATGTGGAAGAAAGATACAACCAGATGCCTTGATGTTGTCAGGTTCCTTCCAATAGTTCCTTGCTTCCCACACACTTCTTGCTCCAAGGATTCTGAGACCATGGATCTGATAGCTACTCACAATCTATCTTGACAAAGCAAAGCTCAAAGACACTCTAACCAAGCTAGAAATATCAAGCCAAAACAACTCTAAGCTAAAACAACTCAAGCTCAAGTCAATCTAAAGCCAAGATCAATCCAATTAAATTTCTCCATGAGAGCTCCTATCCTTTTATAATCTAAAGAGTATAAGGTGAGGAGATCATGGAAACCAAACATACACTGTGGATCCATGCCATTATGACTCAAATCTGAACATAGCCACCAAAAATACACTGTGGATCTATGTGTTAAAGACTCAAATTTGAACATATCCATGAGACATACAATGTGGATCTATGCAACAATACACTGAATATACTCCAACGCAAGTTGAATCTGTGAGAAAATATTCAAGGTCTTCATCTCCACCTCTCTATAGTACAAATCTAACCATGCGAATACATGTGTTGAAATCGAACACAGTAGAAACCACTTGATTACCGGTCATTAGTGTATACCGTTAACAAGTGCGAGGGAAATCACCATTAATGTCAATGAATCCCAAGGTACATTATTACAATCCAATGAATGTGAATTAATGATCTAAAGTCCAACACTTGGTGGAATATCCCGATTAGAGGTCAATAATTAAAACCCATTGTTGAAAGCGAGGAAACCTACCATTGAGGCATGCAAGTTCCAAGGTACCAATTAGTTTCTAAGTCTAATTCTTGGATAATGAGTTGAAGTCGACAGGAAAAGACTCATCACAGGAGGGCCTTAATGTATCCCCCATCAATGACACAAAAAAAGTAACAATATTTGAGGTAGATTAGAGTAACAAGTGATTTAGGAATGACTCAGGGATGGCTGACATAATATAAGGCTTAAGGATTACAAAAATGGTCGACACAATAGAAGGCTTTTCAGGTTGAACTTCTCTTTGAACATATTGACGACAGAACAAATGTCTTGGAAAAAATGACTCAACAATAGGGATCACAGACTAATTTGTAATCTTATAAAAGAGTATGATTAAGAGACAAGTGGATTTTCCAACCTAGACACAAAGCGAGTTCAAAAGTGACTCTTCCATAGAATACATGTTTAGGCACATTTCTTTCCCAATTTCCCCCCCACCATTTCTGGCGAGTACCTCTTTATTTTTACACAAGCTTGAGGAGGATAACATATGCTTGTTGATGTAAGCTCATCCTTCGGACGAGTCCCTCGGAGTATGTTTAACGAACCCTAGGAAGGAGTGGTTCGGTCTCATATGGGCCTTTCAATGTTTGTTTTACAAGTCCAAAGGAAGAAAACTTAGGGGTTTTTCATGTTTAGAGAGTTTGAAAAACACTTAAAGAGAACTCTCTCAGTTCCTTTTTTGTAAAGTAGTCTGGTGAGACCAAAAAAGAGATAAACTATCGCTCAACAAAAAATTTCTTCAAATACTTTAACGAGCGTGAAAAGAACAAGGTCGCTCGACAATATTTTCATGTTTAGAGAGTCTAAAAAGATCTTAAAGGGAACTCCAGGGGGGTCCTTTTTCGTATAAACTTTACGAGTCTGAAAAAGTGATAAAAGTATACTCGATTACATTCTCAGGTATTTACAATCATGAGAAAGAACAAATACTAAGCTCGATAACTTATTCTCGTGTATTTACGAGCATGAGAAAGAACAAAGACTAAGATCAATAACTTATTCTCATGTATTTACGAGCATGAGAAAGAACAAAGACTAAGCTCGAGATTGTTTTCATTTTTACGCAAGCTTAAAACAAAATGAAAATATGCTTGGGATAGATTTTATTTTTACACAAGCTTAAAAACTAAACAAAACTATGCTTGGACCTGGTTTCATTTTTACACAAGCTTGAACCAAAGGAAACTATTCTTTAGGTAGGTGATTTCATTTTTAAACAAGCTTGAACCTTACAAAATTATGCTTGAACTTCCCAATGCATAACACAGGGATGGTTGGTACTTAGCCCCCAGCTTAAGAAACTAGCGGCTCAACTTCAACATGAAGTCCATAGGCTGGAAGCAAATGTCCCCCAAGCTTCGTTTCATCCAACTACAAAGGAGAATGAAATGAAGCTTCAAATACTAAACAAAGGACTTGACTCAAACAGAAAGGGGGAACAATCTATATCATTTTTTAACGAGCTTGACACAGAAACAAGAGCCACGCTTGTAACCTCTGTTTCATTTTTTTAACGAGGGTTCCATAGAGACGAAAAAAATATCCTCATAACTGGTTTCATTTTTTAATGAGCTTGAAATCAGAAAATCATGCTCAAGGCTGGTTTCATTTTTTAATGAGCTTGAAATCATAAAATCATGCTCAACGTTGGTTTCATTTTTTAATGAGCTTGAAATCAGAAAATCATGCTCAAAGATGGTTTCATTTTTTAATGAGCTTGAACTCAAAAAACCATGCTCAAAGCTAGTTTCATTTTTTAATGAGCTTGAAATTAGAAAACCATGCTCAAAGTTGGTTTCATTTTTTAATGAGATTTAAATCAGAAAAGCATGATCAAGGCTAGTTTCATCTTTTAATGAGCTTGAAATCAGAAAATCATGCTCAACAACTCCCTTCTTGATCATGGCTTCCAAGAGGACAATGCTCCAAAAGGACACCATGTCAAGGGACAAAAGTCGGTCATGGCTTCCAAGAGATCTTCATTGGACGGAAGAAACACACTCTGGAAGGAACACATGTCAAGGGCCACAAAAAGAGTAAGGAGATCAAACTCTAAATACCCTATCGAAGCGATCACCATGTCAACTACCAGATCTAATTCATAAGAGACTAAGCTTATATTGAGAGGCTCATCTTCATCAGCAGATGAAGGCATGGGAGACAACGACCTTGTTCTTTTCACGCTCATTAAAGTATTTGAAGAAAATGTATGTTGAGCGATAGTTTATCTCTTTTTCAATCTCATCAGACTACTTTATGAAAAAGGAACTGAGAGATTCTCTTTAAGTGTTTTTCAGACTCGCTAAACATGAAAACCCCTAATTTTTCTTTCTTTGGACTCGTAAAACAAACATCGAAAGGCCCATATGAGACTGAACCACTCCTTCCTACGGTTCGTTAAACATACTCCAAGGGACTCATCTGAAGGATGAGATTACATCAACAAGAATATGTTATCCTCCTCAAGCTTGTGTAAAAATAAAGAGGTACTTGTCATAAATGGTGGGGGAAAAATTGGGAAACAAATGTGCCTAAACTTGTATTCTATGGAAGAGTCACTTTTGAAAAGCATGCTCAAGGTTGGTTTCATTTTTTAATGAGCTTGAAATCATAAAATCATGCTCAACAACTCCGTTCTTGATCATGGCTTCCAAGAGGACAAAGCTCTGGAAGGACACCATGTCAAGGAACAAAACTCGGTCATGGATTCCAAGAGATTTTCATTGGACGGAAGAAACACACTCTGAAAGGAACACATGTCGAGGGCCATGACATGGGTAAGGAGATCAAACTCTAAAGACCCTATCGAAGATATCACCATGTCAACTACCGTATCTAAGTCATAAGAGGTTGAGCTTATAGTGAGAGACTCATCTTCATCAGCAGTTGAAGGCATGGGAGACAACACCACATAATTGACCTGTGGCAGGGGCGATACCGTCTGCATATAAGAACCATTTAGGGAGGTCATCCAGTCAGTAATGATGAATGAAAGTTGATCAATAGTCACAATTATTCCATCGTGAGGGAAAGATATCAAATGAAAAAGAGTGGACACAATAGATTTCATGGCATAGACATAATCCTTCCCTAGGAGTAAAGCGAAATCCAAGGGGTCTTGGACTACCATAACATCAATAAAAACAATTTTCCCACCCAAAGTTACAGGAAACTGAGGAAGGGTCTGTAAAGGTTGATTGGTTCTTTTGTTAAAATCTAACAGATTCTGCATAATTGACGCAAGCTGAGGACAAATCAAATCTTTCCAAGAAATAGAGTACAAAATACTAATGAACGCACCTCGTCTATCAACATTTGAGAAACGTCCCAACCACAAACCTATACTGTAACATGTAAATGAATGTGAGAAGGAAGACGAGGTACAGTTAGCACACCCCAATTAAAAAGGATGTCCTCATTACTTGGAGGAGGTTCCACGGGAGAAGGAGGAATGCCCCTCAGCACGGTAGATTCTATATCACCGAGAAAAACATGGGTAGCATCGGGCTTACTCTCTAGCAGGAGAGTAGGATTGATTGATGATGGGATCAGATTGACCACTTGGGTTTCATTCTCCAAGGGGAGAATGGGGTCAACAAGCGGAAATGGATCGACCGCTTGGGTTTCACTCTCTTTCAGGAGAGTGGGATCGACCGAAGATGTGATCGGATCGACCACTTTGTCAACTGGTTCAACTAAGGATGTAATCATATTGATGATATGATCAACCAAATTGACCGACGAAGGAACCAAATCTATCATTCCATCAAGTACAAGTGGGTTGAGAGAAATCTTGTGATAAGTAGTTGGAAGTTGAGGCAATGAAATAGTCATGTCTTCTAGTAATTCTGAGGTTTCGTCCATACGAGGAAAAAGGTGAGTTAAATGACTCCATTTTCATAACATACATGAGAACTTGACTCTACTTTTCCTCTTCCCAATGGTATCTTGACTAGTTGTCAAGAGGTCATCAACATGTTGTTCAGAGGTTGACGACATGGGTTGGCGAGTTTGTGTATACCATGCTTCTATAAACTTGGATAGACCATGGAAATCCTTAAGAAGATGGCTACCCTTATAAATCTTGCAGGGGTACTTAGTCTTACGGGTTGTTTGGATGATCTTGGCATCATCAACACTCCCAACACGATTAACTGTAACTAGTTTCTTTCCAACATGTCTGGCAGTGGTTGGAAATTTGGACCCTTGTTATTTTTCTTCTTCTTATTATTTCATTTCTTCTTCTTCTTATCCATGGAGTTACTAGCTTTAGAGATTTCACTCGGTGAAGAAGATGAAATGGAAGAAGACCTTGCAAGTGAAGAAGGTGAAGAAGATCTTACTAGTGAAGAAGGTGAAGGATCAACATGAGGTATATGTTCTTGTGGGGAAGTGCTTACAAATGAAGCACTAACTGCATTCGGGACTACCTGAGTGGAAAAAAACCATACCAGTAATCCAATTGTGAGACCTAGAAGGCTCAAAGTAGCGATGTGAGAAGGACCAATGTTTCTGTAAGAAGGAAAAACAAAAGGTTTCCCTAGAGTAGAGGTTCCTTCATTGGTCATTCTGGGAACTGACGCCATTAAAAACAAAAATACAACCTAGAGTCCGCTAGGTAAAACAAACAACACATGTTAAAAATCTAGGAAGCAAGCAAGCAAAAAAAACCTTATCACAATGAATGCACTAGTTGGTGATGAAATCCAACGTCGCGAGAACAATATAAGAAGCGACTGAGATAGAGAAGGTGGAAAAGTTACTTTGATGATCTACTTAATGAAATTACACCTTGGTGCAAGCTCCCACACATAATCATGGGTATACCCTCCAAGGAGCTCGAGTGATTTTGGCCAACGTCGATTCCAGGTACCATGAAGACTTTCCCCTGCACAGTCACCTCATGTAAAGAACCTAAAGAGATAGGCCAATAAGGCTACCAACTACTACAGTGACACCTAGGGAAACAGTCGACAGTCTGATCCATGTGCAAATGAAGGGTATCTAGCCCAAAATCAACTCAAAAGGCTTCCACTCATCATTGTGGGTATATCTTTCAAGTGACCCCCATAATACGCACAATATCTACACCAAGACCAACAAAGCAGGGTGAGTAACTATGCAAGTCTCAATGCGACCTTAGGTTGGACCCTTATGTGAGAAGGGATTCCTGAGACAAAATGTAGCAAGTGGATTTAACCACTCCCTAACTCAAGATTCTATCTTTGTTCGCATATTTGGAAAGTTATCTTTCAAACCTATTCCAAAGCCCTACAACTAATCTAATGTAGGTTTTCTACCAGAAAATATAAAAATGTCTAATCAATTTTTATAAGCACTTTATTTTTAAGGTTTTTGTTACTCAAAAGGAAGATGGCGTGGACAATATGGTGTTTTGACTGACTCAAAAGTTATGCAAAGAGAAGAAGATGCAATATTTTCATTTCGATGAAAGCTATGCTACGAGAAGGAGAAAACAGTTATCATTCCCATATGCACAATGTCCCAAAATTTTACTAAACTCATCAATATCAAGATTTTCAAGAAATGAGACAAATAGACTATACACCAATACATGATTCACGCCCCAAAATTTTTAAGAATTCAAGACCAAAAATGCCAAAAATCATGCAATTTCTCTACTTCAAATGCAAGGATGCCCCTAATCTAATGCAAAGCAAGAAAGTAAAAAAAATTGTTTCAAAGATAGCTAAAAGCAATAGAAAATATCTATAAAACAAAGCAACCCAAACAAATTTTCTCTTTTAACATGAATTATTCAGAAAAAGAAGTTCTTTCACCAAACAATTCTAAAGAAAAAACAATGCTTTGTAACAGAAACACACTCAAAGGGAGAGATGAGATCTCTTAAAAGAAAACAAAGAAAAAATAAAACAAATATGGTTGAAAGAAGATTCAAATTTTTTCAAGCAGACTGTAATCAGACCCAACAAATCACCCCATAACCACATCACAAATTTGGGCAGGGAAAACCACCAAAAACAATCTTTTTCACAATCTTCGCAGGCTGGAAGACTAGCACAGTGCGGAAATCCTTCATCGTCGTAGACCAGAAATGGGTAGGGTGCAGATTTTCTGTACTAGTCTAAATAGGTAGGGTGTGGAAATCCTAGGTCGTAGCACTATCCCTAAAAGTAGGGTGCGGAAATCAAACAAAAATGGAAAAAAATAAAGAATTAAGAAGGTTTCCAGTGAAGTTTAACAGTCCGAGAGTCAAGATGGATCTCCCATTGACTCAGAAAACAAAAACCAAGCAATCAAAGAAATAAAGTGAGACAAACTAGGAAAACAATATTTCCCCAGTGGAGTCACCGATTTTGTTATCGGGCTACTTGTTAAGTGCGGATACAAATCAATCCCCCTAGCTTCACTACGAAACTAGAACAAAACATGATAGTACAATACTCTTTCCTTACATTTCAATTATAAAATGAGAAATGGATCTAGAAAACACCTTTTAAATATCTAATATCTGACTTCGCCAATGCAATCCAGGCTTCGTCGCAAGTTTTATGAGAAATATATGAAAATAAGCACAAGCCAATGAAGACAAGAATAATAGAGTCTATTTGATATGAAACTATGTACGTGATCAAGGAATCATACAATATGAACAAATAACATTCATATAGGAAAGAAAAGTATATCTATATTAAAGAATGTGGAAGAAAGATACAACCAGGTGCCTTGACATTTTCAGGTTCCTTCCAACAGTTCCTTGCTTCCCACACACTTCTTGCTCCAAGGATTCTGAGACCATGGGTCTGATAGCTACTCACAATATATATTGACAAAGAAAATCTTAAATAAATCTAACCAAGATAGCAATCTAATTCCAAAAAAACTCTAAGCTAAAACAACTCAAGCTCAAGTTAATCTAAAGCCAAGCTCAATCCAACTAACTTTCCCCATGAGTGCTCCTCTCCTTTTATAAGGTGAAGAGGATAAGGTGAGGAGGTTAGGATGATCCCACTAAATCATGAAAGCGAGTAATACCCAAATCATTCATAGGCCACCTCACCATAGAAGCTTCTCCTTATAGAAACATCGAAAAAATGCTTTTTTTCCCCACGTACGAAGGCCACCGCACCCTAGCTATAGAGAAACATGTGGAAACCCCGCAGCCTAGCTATGGTGCAGCCTGTAGAAATCAGACATTTATGCACCCTGTGTATAGAGAAGCCTGCAAAAATCCTCTTTAATAGGGTTTTTATAAAGGAAAATATAACTTCTTCTCTCAGTAAAAGTTATTCTTCCTTCTTTCTTCAGGAATTTAGGCCACTGACCCCTCTAAAGGCAACAGATAGGTTTACATCATTAATGGTCATAAGGGAGATGGAAATACTATGTAACAATTGCATCAAAGCAGTATTATATTAATTCAAGTGCTTATGTACATGGTTTATATATCAACAACTATCTTCTCATACAACTTATACAATCTTTGTTCGCCTATGTTCTCTCCTATGCCCTTTTAGATTATACCCTTACAATTAGAATAATGATACAATACAATACATACAAGGGATCTTTCTTGAGTTTTCCCTCCTACACTCTAAGATATATTATCAAAATTAAAGACTACAACTACTTTGCATTGATTACATTAAATGCCTCCAACCGACAAATGAGAGCTACACTCAATATCTGCATTACAATATCCAAACATTTAAGAACAATTACTATCTCCCAGCTATTTCATTAATGTTTCATCTTTTGAATTTCAAAATATCTTCAAAATGTGCGCTGGTGCATATCCAGTTGTTCCTCACTTGCGTGTGATTTCAATGCTCCTACATTAGTGCTGCAATCTCATGATGTCTGGGCCTCCAAGCGGTTCATTGCAATCTCAGTATCTCTCCGCCTCCAAATGGTCCTCCTTTATGCAACGGTACAATTTTTCTCCTTTGGTACAAGATGGAAGCTAAGTAGTATGATTATATATCTCAATTAGAATAAAATGGTTATAGCATCTCCTCTCTTTAGTGAAATACTCAATATAACCATCATAAACTAGAGGACAACTTAGGTCAAAGGGAGTCAATTTTTGGGTTATGATGGGGTTGCAAAAATTAGAGCTTCGACCAAAATAATCTTAAGCTAAAAAACACTTTCCTTAACAGCCTTCTTGTATAAAAAGGTATCAAGATGTATTGAATTAGCTAATGAGAAGTGTGAACCAGTATTTAACAAATTACCTATGGAGGAAACCCAAAGTAGATTAGATCCATCATTAGGAACTTTAGGCATCTTCTCACTTCCTTCTGGGAAGAAAATGTCATCCAAATGGTAGGTTCCTAAGGGATCATCCTTTCTCAGTTCTTGGATTGATCCTTGGATATGTTCCTTGGTGGTTGATATAAGTCCCTAGATGTGTCTAGGGCCCCTGGATGTGTTCTATGGAATCCTTGCTCAGTGCCTAGATTGATCTTTGGATGTTTTCCTTGGTGGTTGATATCAGACCCTAGATGTGTTCTAGGACCCCTGGATGTGTTCCAGGGAACCCTTGCCTAATGCATGGGTTGATCCTTGGTCTTGTACCTTGGTGTATAAGACCCTAGATGTGATCTAGGGCCCCTAGATTTGTTCTGGGGAAACCTGGTCTTTGACCAGGTAGATCTTGGTGTAATAACAATATGTGTTGATCTGTGATCCTGTTCTTCTCTCTCGAGATGGTCCATGAGACTTAGGAGTGCCTATGAAGATGGACATGACCAAATTATTGATGGACCCCCTTATGCACTAATGCTAAAGTCTATAGGTCATTATGAGACTCATGTGTACATGTTTTTCCATTATGGACCCCCCCCTTGACTTTGTCTTAAAAGGTACCCCCTTGTTGTTTTATGTATTTGAGGTTTTATTTATGTGATTGGGGTTTTATATGTGTTTAGGGTTTTTATAACTAATATTAATATTAATTGACATTTTAATTAATATTTGTATTAATTAAATGTCATTATTTAATTATAATTTTAAATTTCCCTAACCCCTCTCCCTAACTATAAATAAGACCCTACCCTCTAGCATTATATTACACTCACACTCACTCACTCCTCACTTTCCTATTTACTGGGGCTACCTCAATTGTTCTCTCTTGATGATGGTGTGACCTCCTTTTTGGACTATCATTTCAGATCTGAGTTTTGTTTTATTGGTGCAACCTCTCCATTTGATGTAACAATTTTATATCTGATTTTTTTTTGTTGGTGCAGACTCTCTATTTTATGTAAAATTTTTAGATCTGAGTTTTGTTGGTGCAACCTCTCCATTTGATGTAACAGTTTCAGATCTACGTTTGTTGGTGCAACCTCCCCATTTGGTGTCACAGTTTCAGATTATTGTTTTATGTGATTGAGGTTTTATTTATGTGATTGGGGTTTTATATGTGTTTAGGGTTTTTATAATTAATATTAATATTAATTGACATTTTAATTAATATTTATATTAATTAAATGTCAATATTTAATTATAACTCTAAATTTCCCTAACCCCTCTCCCTAACTATAAATAATACCCTACCCTCTAGCATTCTATTACACTCACACTCATTCACTCCTCACTCTCCTATTTGCTACGACTACCTCAATTGTTCTCTCTTGATGATGGCGTGACCTCCCTTTTGAACTATCTTTTCAGATCTGAGTTTTTTTTTTTGTTGGTGCGGCCTCTCCATTTGATGTAACAGTTTTAGATCTGAGTTTTGTTTGTTGGTGTGGCCTCTAAATTTGATGTAATAGTTTTAGATCTGAGTTTTGTTGGTGCAGCCTCTCCATTTGATGTAACAGTTTCATAACCGAGTTTGTTGGTGTAGCCTCCCCATTTGGTGTAACAATTTCAGATCTGATTTTTGTTTGTTGCAGTTGTCTTGTGATGGTCTATACCTTGGAAAAATCGTTCCTAAGTCCTTATGACATAGATCAATCCCTAGAGGTTTGATCCATGAACCTAAAACCATTTATGAGCATATTATAAAGGTTTTCATCCACACATGTGATAGGTACATCTTTCTTAGATCAAGAGGTAAGATTGAGATTTGTCTTCTCACTCAGAAATTTTATTTATACTTAGAATTTAATTTAGATCTGTTTATTTCTTTTCTCATATATGTTGATCTTGTGAACAAAAAAATAAAAATGAATTATTTGTTTCTATTTTTCCCTAATTCGAACAATTTTCCTATGACTTTCACCAAGGAAACACAACTCTAGAAATCCTCCTCACACCTTCTTGTGACCATTATTCTTTCTATTCTTAGCCTATACCAAACATCACTAAACAACACAATGCCTGGAATCACACTAAGATCTCTATTACTAAGCTCTTGTTATGAAACTACGTGATATGGCACTCAAAGTATAACTTGTATCAACAACTTATCAAACTCACTATGAAGCTTATGTATGATTAGAGTGGTATCATTCTTATGAAGACACAGTATGAAGATTAAGACTAACTGACTTAATTGACTTATCATCTGTATTATACCAATCTTATTGAGGCAATGACATCAATAAATATGGGAAAGGTGATTGGCTTGTTTCTCTAATAAGATGCCATTACAGGTTACCAGTCGTATTTATTTCCCATATTCATGCCTATTCAATGGTAAACCTACTACTAGAACTAGTCTAATTTCGCAGTATAGGTTATACAACCATTTCATGAATTATTTCCATTTAATTAAACTCATATGAACTAATAGCATGGACTAGTAATACCTGTATAACCTTATTTACTCCTATTGTGTGATGTATGTACCTGATGAGTGCAATGCATATGGAATAAAGGGGCATTCACATTACCACATATAGGTGAATAACAATAAGCTTACATCATATGTGTACAAATCTCCTTATATCTCATATGTAGAAACACAAGTAAATCCCATGAATCACTTCTATTACCATAAGTTGATAGGTATGATCACAACAATATGATTTCCATATTCTTGAATAGGGATAGATCATTTATTTGGTGGACATAGCCCATATTAGGTGAACCATGTATATATGTGTCTCTATTGTATTGTGTATCTCTTGTGTTTTATTTCTGCATATGTTTTATATTATTTCTATGTGATCCTCTTTTTTCTAACAAGAAACACCAAACCATAAAGGTAAGCAATAAGCTCATTAAGAGATAAGGGAGAAGTAGTGGATAAAAATGACCTAGTAGTGCAGGTCACCATTACATGAGGGGCTGGTCACTAGGCAAATAACTCCCCAAAACTACCTCTCTGTGCACCTGTGCAATGTTACTAAAGTCTAGTGAAGCTTAGTTACATGTATAAGTTCCCCACAAATGATGTTATAATGATCATCATTATGACACTAGTTACAAGATTACATCAATCCACTAGACAACATTAAAACACATTCTAACATATCCGTCATCCAGAAATGAAAAAAACCAATGCATGCATCAATATGGATCTTTAAGTTTTGAAGCTAACCATATGAATGCTTCTCCTAGTGCTATAATGTTTGGAAGTTTCCCCATTGACCTTAATCTAGATCTAAATAAACCCATTTTAGGTCACATCACAATGGAAAAGGGAATCTAGTAGTAAATGTAGGCTCACTCAACAATTGATGAAGGAAGTACTAACATATCTCAACAAAATTTATCCATGCTTGATTCATCCCTTTCAATCTTCCAAGAATAGACTAGCTCTTCTTGTGTAGAAAAACTCTTCATGTCTTCTAAAGGAATTGAGGAGTAACCCACTAGAATTTCTTCATCCATCAATCCATCCACACAATTTCCTTATTCCATACAATATATGCAAGAAGTATACTTCTTTCACACACACACACACACACACACACACACATGAAAAATCCACAACATTTTTATGTTGAAATAAAAATGGTAAATTTACACTCATAAAGTGCACTATGACATGAAAGCAAAACTTAACAAGAATAGCTCTTGATATTCTTCCAATATAATTGAATGAATTTGAAATCTAGTATCTAAAAATAAGTTTTCCACAAACATATTACATCATAAGCAAAAAATCCTAGATAGGTGGTATATTTTGAAATTTTCACCTTGAAAACCATAATAAAATTATCCATTGGAGCCTCTTGATATACAAAAAAACAAAGTAGCAAAATTGTTCAAAACAAATAAGGAAATTAAATCCATTATCCAAAATGGATAGATCTCATTTAAATAAATATCTGGAGACAGGGGGTAGGGATTTTCACCTTACCTTTACTCTACCATGTTGATGGTAGTATTCTATATCTCCAAATAATTTTTTGACAGGGCACCGACTAAGTTGTTTTGCTCCTCATAGATGTGATAATAAGATATATGAGAGAATATCCCCTCCAACAACTTTATTTGGTTATAAATTGGATGGAAACAAATATTTTGTATTCTATGGTTCCCCAACATCTAATCTATAACCAAATTTTAGTAAGAAACGACCTATAATTAATCAATATTTCTTTGTATTGTAATTCTTATCAATGCTTCAAGTGATTTCATTTTATCCCAATTGTTAGTACCTCCACAAAAAGTAGCCTCGAAAGAAATGTTGCTTGAATAAAAAAAACAAAGTGCACATATAGTCTTGCATGTATTGGGGTTGCTTTAAAAATCCCTATCAAAAAATCCCCGTGATTTTGTTTTGTTAATATCAAGTGTGCTTATATTCCTCTAAGGTTTTGTCTGGCAATGTACCTTGAGTCCTTCATAAAAAAACTTGATTTTATAGAAAACTTGGAGGTGGATATTAACTTTTCCTATAATATAATGGCATTTCTAATTAACCATAGGGCCCAAGAAACACCATAGAAAAACCTTTATGACCCTTTACCTATGATTCCTAAAACCAAGTATGTAGTGCTTATGGATAAGAAGAACCTTTTCATTTCTCCTTTCCACTTGTCAAGGTATGGGCTGCATCTCAAACTTCTTTGGTAAAATTACAATTTATTAACAATTGACTAGTCGATTTCCCTCCATTTTTACATCAAACATATATTTTTCCAAATCCCTACCATGCTCCTCTTTGAGACCATGAGATCTCATGATTTGATCCCTTGTTCCAAATCTAGTGCTTTAACACACACAAATGGCCTTGTTAAAATTTGTTTCTTATACACACTTTATGGATAAGGAATTAACAAGAATAACATCATTGACATTTTTTCTTGTATATGAATCCAATGAAGGAGGTTGGTCATCAATCCAATGCACAATTCTTGAGTTTTTTCAAGTTGTACCTCACTTTCTCAGACAATTCATAGACACTTTCCCTAAATGGTCTTAGGGGAGTGTGAATCACAACTTAAAACAATATTTTGTCAATTGAAACAAGTGATTTTCAATGGGGCCATCATCTATGTGAAGTCACGAATTTAAATGTGGAAGATCTCGTGATTTGACCCCCATATCCAAATCCAATTATTTAACATATGTGCAAATTCCCTTGTCAAAAATTGTTTCTTATAAATGATTGTATGACCAAGTACTCTCATAGAAGGGCATCCTTATGACTATCCCATGAAAATTAATCCAACCAACTAGACTTCTCATGAAATTGACTCAATGTTCTTTATTTTTTTTGAGTTGTAGATCGCTTACCCAGACAATTCAAGGACCCTTTCCCTAAATGGTCCTTGGGGAAAAAATGAAAACTTTGAATTGGAACAATGTGGTGTCTATTACAAAATGTGAGTTCCATTCATGCTATTTTCCTCATGTCTTCACCAAGGGTTAAGGTCAAAGATATCATGATTTGACCCTGAGATCCAAATATAGTGATTTAACACATGTGCAAATGGACTCATCCAAAATCATTTCTTATATACATTTTTCTGGCCACTCACAAAGAAAGGAGTCATCGAAAATATCCCATGGAAATCAAACTAACAGAGTAGACTACTCATTGAATTGACTTGTATTTCTTTAGCTATTTAATGTTGTAGCTTACTTGCCAAGACAATTCAGGGATACTATCCATAAATGCTCCTGGTGGAAAAAAATGTAACACATGATTAGGAATAATATCCTATTTGCTTTAGGAAGTGATTTTCATTAGGGTCATCATCACCATGTAGTCACCGAGGTTGAATTCATGATCTTGTACTTTGACCCCTAGATCCAAATCTGGTGCTTTAACACATGTGAAAAATACCTTGTCCAAAACAATTTCTTCTACACACTTGTATGGCCAAGGACTTGAGGTGAAGGGTGTCATTGGCACAATCCCATGTAGACCAATACAAAGGAGAATATTGGTTCTTGAGTTGTTTTGAGTTGTAGTTTGCTTTCCCAGACAATACAGGGACTATCACTTGCCCTAAATGATTATGGGGTAGAAAATAAAAATAGTGACATAGAACATTATGCCATGAATTTCAGAAAGTCAGTTTCAATATGGAAATCATTTCCTTGTATTCATATTGTTTGAAGCCAAAATATTTCATGATTTGACCCCTAAATCCAAATCTGGTGCTTTAACACGTGCAAACAACCTTGTCAAAAAAAAATTCTTCTACATGCATGTATGGCCAAGGACCCAATGAGATGGGCATTGTTGGAACTATCTTGTGGAGATGAATCTAATGAAAAATACTTATCTTCAAACCAACTCATGGTTCTTGATTTATTTCAAGTTCTAGCTTGCTTTCATAGATAATTCAAGAACATTTTCCATAAATGGTATTGGGGGGGATGCAAACCATTACTTGGAACAACATGTCATTAATTTCAAAAAGTGAGTTTCATTAGGGCTATTGTTCCTATGAAGTCACCAAGCTTGAACATGTGAGATATCATGATTTTCTCCCTAGATAAAAATTTGGTGCTTTAATGCATGTGGAAATGACATCCTCCAAAATTGTTTAATCTACATGATTATGTGGCCAAGGACTCATGGAGAAGAGAATCATTGGAACTATTCCATGAAGATGATTACAATGGAGCAAACTACTTGTTGAATTGACTCATAGTATCAATTCATTTAAATTTGTAGCTCACTTTCCTAGACATTTCATGCACACTTTCCCTAAATTCTCCAAGGGGTAAAAAGTGCAAACCAACACTCAAAACGGTATGCCATCAATTGAAAAAATTGAGTTTCATTAGGTCCATCATCCTTGAGTTGTCATCGAGGTTGAATGTGTGAGATCTTGTTATTTAACCCTTGGATCCAAATTTGGTGCTTTAACACATGTGGAAATGACCTCAATCATTATTGTTTCTTATGCACATTTTCATGTCTAAGGACGCATGGAGAAGGGTGTTATTGGAAACAATCACATGGAGATGAATATAATGGAGCATACTTATTATTGAACCAACACAAAGTTCTTTAGTTGTTTTGAGTTGTAGCTTATTTACTTGGATAATTCAAGGACACTTTCCCTAAAATTGTCCCGAGGGAAAATAAATGCAACACATGACTAGGAACATCATGATATTACCATACGTTGAGTGACATTACCATGCATTGTAATGCCGATGTATAGTAACGTCTCTCCCATAGAAAAAACATCGGAGATGAATAAATGAATGTCGGTTGAGCAATGTTACCATACGTCGGTATTACAACATATGGTAACATCGCTCCCATAGCACACACGTAGTGGAGACTGAAGAAATGGGACATCGAAATTTTGATGTCTATGACGTTGCTGTAGAGACGACTATATGGGGTTTGGACAGTCAAATCTGAGATGACACATGTACGCATGAAAATTCGCAATAGAGACGATAGTTATGGAGTCAGAAAAGCGACGTCATGTGAAATGACATTTGAGGCGGTCTATTGTTTGTCGTTCTCTCGACAATATAAAGTGGTAATTGCGTCAAAAGTGTAGTCTAAATTCGACCCAAATGTACTAGTGAAGAGAATACAACAATATCACAACCTCATGACAACATCACAACCTTCAAATACAATCCCCAAATCACTTCTTAAATCTTCATAAAAAACTGCTCAGAATTGTACCTCAAATCTGCAAACTCGTAATATTCGCCACGAGTTCAATTTTCCATTTCTAATTTCGAAACTTTGACCTTAGATATTAGGATATGTTTTTCTTCTAATTCAATAATTGGAATTCAATGTCTACCTACCAAGCTTCATATATTATTGGCTTATCTCGAACACTTGTTTGGAACTAGTTTCTGGATTAGTCCCAAACCATAACTTCCAACAAGTATAACTATGTACCTGTAATGAATTAGGATATCAAACTTGTACCAAATATTATTAGGTATCTTATCTACAATTCCTTTAAGTTTCACTTCTTGAATCATCCCCAAAAAATATTTATAGAAAAAAGGGAAATATGACTCATTTTGAAGAAGAAAACCCTAGTTGTAAAAACCACAACTTCCACTGAGTATAGCTTCAAACCTATAATTCTTTTCTATTTAAATCATTATAGAACAAAATTTATATCATAAATTTCAAGATGACTTTCAAAGAAAAACCCTAGAACAAATCTTCACAAGACTTCATATTCCTTTGGAATTTTTCCCTTCTTAAGAGAATCCCTTAGACTTCTCTTTCACACTAGAAATACACCCAAACAACTTGAGCACACATCATACTTGATATATTCATTGATTTCCATAAAAATGTGAAATTATATCTTGTATTTATAGTAATTTTGTACCAAAAATTAGTTGAGTCGACCTTAATTTCCTTGCTGGGTTATTGGATGAAAAACTTCATATCACCTTATTCATATGGATTTAGAAGGACTTCCATATACCATTGGAAAGGTCTTAGAATAAGGTGTCAAACCATGTAAATTGTGCTTCCATTTGAGGTGGTTATGTAGGGTGAAAATTCCCTCATAGATATACTTTCAACAATCTCCATTTGAGTTCGTTATGTAGGGTAAAACTTTCCTCACGGATAGGGTATCTAAATTGACCAAAAATAATACTTTCAATAATATCCATCTTGCAATTTTTATCTTGGAAATTTGTAGGATTGTAATATTTATCTTTGACATCTTGTGGGCTCCATTCGTATACAACTCAAAGTGGGCATGTGGAAACAACCACATGTTATCTCTTCCCGTGAGGGCTATGCTTAAAATCTATTCCATAAGGGGACCACTTTGGAGTTATATATAGTTATGTCAAGGCTCCTTCAAGGCACTTCAAGGCTTACTCAAGTCCACACATCATTACTTCTTCAGGTGCTTCTTCAATTTTCTTTAACATTGACATGTCCTCATGGATTGGCTACTGCATGATGGATTCTCAAAGCTTCATCAACATGTATTTAATGCTTCTTCAATTGGGTTCATGGATTCCATACTAAAAAAAAATCAATTATTCTTTACTTATCTTCATGGATTAAAGGCTTCTTTTCTTGGCTTCATGGTTTCAAGGCTTCTTCACTTGGCTTCATGGATTCAATAATCAAACAATCTTCCTTTTTCACTACCACATCATCATCATCATTGTTACATCCTTATCATTACTACCACATCATCATCATCAATGTTGCATCCTTATCATTACTGTCACATCATCATCATCACTACCACTTTCACATCAACGATAATAGTTTCTCAACAATATTAAAATATTAATAATAATCAACATCTATGGACGATAATAAAATATAAAGGGAATAATAAGCTATTTTTTTTTAGAAGTTTTAATTTAATTAGGGATATTTATTTTTGTTGGTTAGTAGGAAAAATAATAAAGATGGGGAAAATTTCTCTTTGAATACTCTACTATTTATTTTAGCAAATTTACGTGTGTGCAACCTTGCTAAATATATTTTTTGTTGGGTGGGAATTTTACTTCATTCATTATTAGATATAAGGTTGTAAATGGGAAATCATTGTCCACATTTATATCTATGTATGATGTTAAGTTCTCTTCGACTACTGCAATATTTATTCTAGAAAAATTATCTTTGTGCAACTTTGCTAAATATAGTTGTTGTTGGCAGGAATTTACCTCATTAATGATTAGATATAATAGTTTAAACGAGAGGTCATTGTCCAAATTTATATTTTTGTATAATGGAAATTTCTCTTGGGCACTTGAATATGCGTGGTAGTGTAATATCCCCCGGTAGTGCCCTAGTTATAGTATGAATTGTAATCATGTTTATGAACCGTAATCATGTTTTGTAGGCTGGTGAGCCGAGTATTGATAAGTTGGTGGGATTATGTGTGCATTAGGCCGGAGAGCCTAAGTGTTAAGGCCAGGAGCCTTTTTTTGTATACATAATTATGAAGAACATTAATAAAAATATAAACATCACTGCATACAGACCGACCACGAAGAAAGAGTGATGGGGGACTAAACTTCCACAGAGGGGGTAAGAGAAAAGGGGGATGAAACATTGGGAAAGGGGTTAATCTTAGGGGCTTAAATCCTTTGGAATAATAATTTATTATTATTCCAAAAGCTATGTGAAATGTATGATTTTATCCTAAGTCCCTATAAGGGGGAATGTTATCACTGAAATTTTGTCCGCACAAGGCGACAAGAACTCCGCATCGTCAACACAGAAAAACAGTCGTTCATGGCACAAGGATTAAATCCACAGCACAGCAAAAGGGTCAAAACTA
>ML785852.1:1902559-1917301 GCA_009831015.1 Picea engelmannii
TTTCATCTAGTCATCCTATTGTCCCAAGAGTGTTTCCAAGGTTTTTCTTTCAAGTTCATTCACCAAAAAGACTAAGAAGAATCACAATGCCACATTGTAGAATGATGCCAAATTTTACCACTATGTTATTGTAAGTTTTAAACTTGTGAAGTAAAGATATGCATATAGATTCTTAAGAAAAACAAAATTTAATCAATGGCTCATACACAAAGTACACATAGATTTTATACTGGAAACCCTCAATCGGGAAAACCTTTCTTATATTCATTATTTATCGAATTTCACCATTCACCATACAATATATAAATTTTTTTTAGGTATTCCATCGACACAAAAACCCTAATCCCTTAATCCAGGATTAATTTAGAAAAATGCTAAAAATAGCAAAAACCGCCCAAAAAAATATTTCGGGGTGTTGCCCCGAATGCTGTGCATAACCAAGGGGAGGCATACCTGCCCCCCCCCCCCNNNTCACCCGACGCACATGACACAAAGAGCACTACTATATGGATCGTCAGACGCAGTTGTAGAATCTGACACGCCCACACACACGCATGCAAAGAATATAACACATACCCAACATTCTCCCACTTATTGTTTTATTTGCATCTAGGGGTCCAAGGGATTATATAGTCAAAAATACAGGGTAGAAATTCCCATTGTTACTCTACACCAGGAGAAATTTTCTGTGCTAACAGACTTTATCAATGAATCTGCAACATTCTTCAAAGTGTCAACCTTTTCCAACAACAACTTGTTTTCCTCAACCATGTCTCTCACAAAGTGATACTGAACATCAATATGATTTGTATTCGAATGATAAGTTGGGTTCTTTGCTAGGAATATTTCACTCTGACTGTCACAATCTAATCTCACTACTTGTTGTACCAACCCAATACCTGGACACAATCTTTATAACCATACTGCTTCCTTGCTTGCATGAGTGGTTGCCATGTATTAAGATTCTGTAGTTGAGAGTGCCACTACAGGCTGTATTTTTCTCATCCAACTGATTGCTCCTTCAAATAGGTTAAAAACATACCCAAATGTAGATCTTCTACAATCTAGATCTCTAGCCCAAACTGCATCAACAAAGCCATCTATGCCCACCACTCTGTCCAATCCTAGTCTTCCTTGGTAGCACAATCCATAACTGGTAGTGCCACGAAGATACCTGAAGACCCTCTTTACTGTTGCCTAATGCTCCTTCCCTGGTTTTGACATATACCTACTCAAAACTCCCACTACATGTGCAATGTTCGATCTAGTACAGACATTTCATACATCAAACTACCAACTGCACTGGCATATGGAACATGGGACATGTCCACTTCTTCTTCCTATGTGTTGGGACACTGATCTGTAGATAAATTTACACCTATAGGAATAGGAACCTTGAATGGTTTACTTCCATGCATATTAAACCTCTGCAATATCGTCTCGACATATTTTCTCTGATTCAACCAGAGTTTCCTGTTTGCACGATCTCTTTTAATCTCCATTCCCAGAATGAAGTTAGCAACACTGAGATCCTTCATGTCAAATTCAGAGGATAGTTGCGATTTCACCTCCTTGGTAACATCCATGTTATTTCCTACCAAAAACATGTCATCAACATACAACACTACATAAATGAAGTGATTACCAACCTGCTTGGAATATACACAGTGATCAACCCTGCTTCTTACAAATCCCAATACAAGGATGTATGTGTCAAACTTTTGGTACCACATCCTAGGTGATTGCTTTAGACCATATAGTGACTTCTTTATCTTACAGACTAGCTCTTTCTTTCCCTTCACTGCAAAGCCTTCCGACTGCTTCATGTAGATTTCTTCTTCCAAATCCCCATGTGGGAATGTTGTCTTCACATCCATCTATTCCACTTCAATATCAAAATCAACAATAATAGATAAAAGAAATATAATAGAAGTTAACTTAGCAACAGAAGAAAAAATCTCACCAAAGTCAATTCCCTCTACCTGGGAATAACCTTTTTCTACTAACTGAGATTTGTATATCTCCACTTTAACTTGTGCATTAAACTTCTTCTTGAACAACCATTTTCTACCAACCGATTTTCTTCCAGCTAACAACTCAACTATATCCCATGCCTCATTCTTATCCAAGGCATCCATTTCTTCAACCATGGCCTTCTTCCAGAGTTTACTATCCTCTGAATTGACTGCTTCCCTGACAGTTCTGGGATCATCATCAGTAATAGATAAAGCAAAATTCGAATGAAAATCAGGTGGACTATACCTTTCTGGTTACCTTCTATATCTCATTGATCTCCTCAATACGAGGGTATGAGGTTCTTCTTCTTTTCTTCTTTTGCTTCCTCTTCTTCAAATGATTCAGATTTTGCATCATCCAATTCAAGCTCTATTTTCTCAGGTTCATCTTGCATTGGTAGGAATTCCTGTTTGGACACATATTTTACCTCTCTGAAAACAACAACTCGATTGTAAACAGTATTCTTGGTTTATGGGTTCCAAATCTTATAACCTTTCACACCATCTTTATAACCAATAAAGATACACTTTTCATCATTTTTATCCAGCTTACTTCTAATTTCCTTTGGAACATGTACATAAGCATCACAACCAAACACTCTAAGACGTTGAAGAGAGGGTTTGTTTCTAGACCATACCTCATGTGGATTTTTATCATCCAACATTGATGAAGGTGATCGATTGACCAAGTAACATGTTGTACCCATTGCTTGTGCCAAAAATTCTTGTCCTAACTTGACACCACTAAGCATGCTCCTTGATTTTTCCATCAGTGTCCTGTTCATCATTTCTGCAACTCCATTTTGCTGAGGAGTGTATGGAGTAGTCTTCTTCCTTTCTATACCACACTTCTTACAGAATTATTTGAATTCATTTCTACAAAATTCTCCACCATTATCTGTTCTCAATACCTTTATTTTCTTCTCTATCTGATTTTCTACAAGAGCCTTAAACTCTTTAAATTTATCAAATACCTCATATTTCTTTCTAAGAAAATAAATCCATGTGTACCTTGAGAAATCATCTATGAATGAAAAATAATACATAAACTTACCTAGTGATGGAATAGGCACAAGTCCAAACACATCACTATGTATTAATACTAAGATCCCCTTTGCTCTTGTAGCACCAAATGGGAATCTTACTCGATTTTTTTTACCATATATGCAATGTTCACAGCAATCAAAATCTAGAGTGAAATTAGACATAACTTCAACCGTGCCTTTACCACGTAATGTTCGAAGGCCCTTTTCTCCAATATGCCCTAGTCTTTGATGCCACAACATGGTCTTCTTTTCAGGGATGATATTGGTCTTGTCTTCTTTATTTGTCTTCTCAAGGACAACAGAACTGTTACACCCATTAGTATAAGTTCTTCCCAACAACTTGTATAGAGTTCCACACTGAACTCCCCTCATCAACACCATTTCCCCTTGTACCATCTTGCAAGTGTTCTTTCCAAATACAGTATCCACTCCTGCATCATCCAACTTGCTTACAGATATTAGGATCTTTGCAAGTTTTGGAATGTGCAGAACCCCAGGGAGAGTTCTAATCCTTCCATCTTTTAGCAGCAACTTAACCTTTCCACGTCCCAAGATTTTTGTTGTCTGTTCATCTCCTAGGAATACATAACCACCATCATATTTTTCATATTCAGATAACCACTCCCTGTGAGGAGTCATATGTTATGATGCACCTGAGTCTATCAACCATACATCGTGGTCTACATGTGTACTTGTAGATGCTAGGTAAACATCACCTCCTTCTTTAGTGGAGGTTTTTTCCTTTGTGGAAGAGGTACTATCAAATCCCTTTGGTTTTTCAACCTTCTTAGACTTGCAATCTTTCTTATAATGCCCTGTTTTACCACACTTCTAGCATTTCCTCAAATATTTTCTTGGAGACTTAGATCTACCTGTAGATTTAGATATCCCCCCTGAAGGCTTACCAGGATTCCTGTCTTGGGTACAACCTCTTACAAATAAATCATTTGTGCTATGACCATCCATGCTTTTCTGCCTCATCTCTTCAGATAACAAGGATGCAACTACATCCTCATACTTCAATGTAGATTGAGTGGTACTACCTATTACTACAACCATATTATCCCAAGAGACTGGCAAAGAACATAACAAAGTAATACACTTATATTATTCTACAATCATAATATTAACATAGACAAGTTGACTTACCAAGGTATTAAAGGAATTTAGATGTTCTGTCACATAATCTCCATCTTCCATCCTAAGATGATACAACTTCTTTCGAAGAAACAACTTGTTTACCAGGGACTATGATTGATACAAATTCCCCAACTTATCCCATAGTTCCTTAGCTGTAGATTCTCCTGAGACATTCAACAACACCGAATCTATCAGGCAGAGTTGAATAATACTCCTTTCTCTTCTGTCCATCTTCTCCCAATCTTCCTTCTACATACCAATAGGTGGTGTACTAGTAGTTTGTGTAATAGTAGCCTGTGTGCTAGTAGATGGTGTACCAGTAGGCTATGTACCAGGATCCACATCGATCCATTGTTTTTTGTCTACAAGAAGGTCCTCCATCTTGAGCTTCCATAGCTCAAAGTTTTTACCGTTGAACTTCTCTATCTCGATTCTAGAAGAGCTCACCATTCCTCTTTCTACACTCGAATAACCACTGCAAAAGCTCCCACTAAACCCAAGTTTATCACAGACCCAAGATCAACTTCATCTATCAAGATCGAGCCAAACCCTCAGCAACAAAGGCATCCCTCTGAAGCCAAAACCGAGCTCTGATACCACATGTAAGTTTTAAACCTTTGAAGTAAAGAAATGCATATAGATTCTTAAGCAAAACAAAATTTAATCAATGGATCATACACAAAGTACACAAAGATTTTATATCAAAAACCCTCAACCAGGAAAACCTTTCTTATATTCATTATTTATCGAATTTCACCATTCACCATACAATATATACAATGTTTTTAGGTATTTCATAGATACCAAAACCCTAATCCCTTAATCCAGGATTAGTTTAGAAAACCACTAAAAATAGAAAAATCCGCTAAAAATAACAAAAAACGTCCAAAAAGAATTTTTGGGGCACTGCCTTGGACTAATGCCCGGTGCTGAACATTGCGCGTAACCGGGGGGGGCATACCTACCCCCCCCTCCCCCCTGGGACCCCCCTATGAACGAACCCGATACACATGACACAAAGAGCACTACTAGAGGGATCGTCAGACGTAGTTGTCGAATCTGACACGCCCACACACACACATGCAAAGAATATAACACATACCCAACAATTATTAGTTCGAATGATTCAAATAAAAATATCATGATGACATAAGATGCATTATCCCCAATTCAAAATAAACTAGAGCAAGTTGATAAAATATGTCCACTTAAGCAATGATGATTAAATATCATTCAACTAAAAAAACAAATCTGTGTTCGAGATATTGACCCTCAAGCTCCTCTACATCATGTTAATCTCAAGCAAAATGAGGTCAATCTAAAAAAGAATGAAGTTGTTTCTCATTTTTGAAATATTATTGTTAAAAAACACCTAATACAAAAGAACTTCTTTACTACTATAAGTTTGAAGATGAATAAATTCTCTTCTTAAAAAAAATGGTTTTAAATTATTGATTAATTTAATATAAAAAACATATTAAAATACAAATTTTATTTTAAATTTTTTAAAATAGTGAATAAATTAATTTCTTGTTACTTTTGAAAAGAAACTAAAATTAAAATACTATTTTTTAAACTTAAATTAAAATATTATTTTTAACATAAATCTCATTCATAAAAATATTAAAATTTTATCATTTTGAAAAGAAATTAAAATTAAAATATTGTTTTTAACATAAATCTCATGTTGGACACACCTACCACACTTAGAGGGGGGGTGAGTGAGTGTGGGGATTTTTTTCCCAAAACTTCCCTCTTACACAAAAACTCCTTAGTTAACATTCAACATTTTCGCATTACTCATTTCTGTCATTTATAATCAGTTATATGTGAATACATATCAGTAATATATGCCAACAACATATCATCAACACATCATTTCCACAAGGAACACAAAGAACACAAGATGTATGTACAATTTTTCTTTTTATTATGGACTTGAATCTGGGGGTTTTTCAGCAACAACTGAATAGAGTACAACTCTACAAGAGCACCAGCTCTATATGCAAGACTCATCTTACATTCTCAACACCAACTGAGATGAGACAACAATCCTCAACAGATATCAATCTGTCAACATAAACAAGTGCATTAACCATGCACCAACCTGTGCAAAACAACCTGTAATCAACCTGTACCATAAACAAGTGCATTAACCATGCACCAACCTGTGCAAAACAACCTGTAATCAACCTGTACCATAAACAAGTGCATCCAACCATGTACCAAGTATATACCAATCATGTGTCAAATAATCATAAAAAATGACTCATAAATATGTACCAACATCATCAGCTATACACCTCTTGTATGTGCCAACTCATCAACTGTTTGTCTCAACCATGACTAGTTTTGGATTAGTCAACAACCCCAACTTGAAATAATCATTACTCTGTACTTGTAATGAATAAAGATCTGAAACTAATACACAATTTTCGTCAGTGCATTTTATGCAGTTCCTCTAGGTGTCACTACTTGGAACCTCTTAGAAAAGGTGTTATAGCAAAAATGGTATACCTTGTTGAATTCTGGCTTATTCTAGAGAGCGACCTTGTAGAGCGTGGCCTGCACAAAATATTTGTTGAATTGATCTAAAATTGTTACACAACATACTACATCCTATAACCTAACCAACACATTTGGTCTCACTGAATTTGGATCTGTTATGAAGAAGTTATGACGTTTTTACTCGAAACACCTATTTTTGACTAGTTTCAGGACTAGCCACAAAACCTATTTTCCCCGAAGTGTAACTCCCAAAATACAACGACCCACAAGATTAATTTTTTACCAAAAATACTTGGGTATTTTTTCTCATTAGTATAGCAATTTCATGGTCTGAATCATTATAGAAAAATAAGTTATAGCGAAAATGGTGAGATGACCTGTAAATAACATACCTTAGAAAGCATCATCAAAAGAATTTATCCTCCCTTCAATTCCAGCCTTCTTTTCTTCACCTTCCTTCTAAAATTCGGCTTGGATATCCTTGGTTACCTCAGTCACCTATAGATATTCAATATGCTCAAGTGTTCTACACCAAAAATTCTCAAGAAGCTCTCACAAGAAGCTCTCCATCAATACTCCAAAATATATTCTCACAAGAAGTTCTCCATTGATCCACAAAAAGGATGATCTACAAGAGACCATCGATATCTTATTTATAATTTCATCCTCTAGGTCACTTAACCCATTTCTAGGTCACTTAACCTATTTTCCTTATTTTAGGGTTAACCACTTTCCATAAATAAAAATTTCTCCAATATTTTATCATTTAAATATTCCTTCTTGATTTTCTCATCTTACTTTACCATTTCTTGATTTTTTTACTTCTCTTTATTATTTAAATAATCCACCTTGACTTTGTCACCTTACTTTATCATTTAAATAATGATTTATTCTTTTAGGTCACTTAACCCATTTCTAGGTCACTTAACCTATTTTCCTAATTTTTAGGGTTAACCACTTTCCATAAATAGAAGGCTCTCCAATACTTTATCATTTAAATATCCCTTCTTGATTTTGTCACCTTACTTTATCATTTCCTGATTTTGTCCCTTCTCTTTATTATTTAAATAATCCACCTTGACTTTGTCACTTTACTTTATCATTTAAATAATGATTTCTTCTTTTAGGTCACTTTGATTTCTTTGACCTTGGGGGATTCAAGCCTTCATGTAGGGGGTCCTTCATCTTCGTAAGGCCATAACTCTCAAACCATGCAGAGTTATGTGACATTCCACATACCACCGGAAATGGAATGAAAAGCACTATCCATCTAGTATAGTTTCACCAACAATTTCCTTTATCTTCATCTCGTTATTCCACATACAAGCATGGGTCCTCCAACCATTCTTCTAGGATAACTCAATCCGCAAAGCGTCTTCCCATGAGGGATTTCACGATAAGGGGACCACTTTGGAGTTCATCCATTCATGCACCTTATCAATCATGATAAGAAAATAATGAGAGCATGGATCCTCCAACCATTCTTGTAGGATAACTCAATCCGCAAAGTGTCTTCCCGTGAGGGCTTTCACCATAAGGGGACCACTTTGGAGTTCATCCATTTGTGCACTTTATCAATCATGATAAGACAATAATGAGTCATCTATACATTTTTCCAACAATGCATCATATACCAATGAAATCATATCGATCCATCTTCATCATGTATCAATGACAACTCATTGATCCATCTTCATCATATCAATAACAACTCATTGACCCATCTTCACCTATGCATTCTCATCAAGGACAATACATATTATATTACATCAATCATCAATCAATGAATCCTTTGACATCAATCAATCACTTGACATCAATCAATCAAACCATTGGCATCAATGACAACATGACCCAACATCTCATTCATAAAAATATTAAAATTTTATCATTTTCTCATTTAATTTGTTAAATTATATTAAAACTTTTTTTTTTTAAACAATATTTTCAAAACCATTTAATTGTTAAATAATATTTTGATTAATATCCTTAAAAATATTTTATAGATAACAATTTTTATTTTATAATTAAAATAATTAGATACAAATTTTAAGTAACTATAATAAAACAAAAATATTAATAAAACTTTTAATTTAATTATCTATTTTCTGAAAAAATATTTAAAAATATCCAATAAAATATTTTAAACTTACCCATAGTAGTACCCATAAACCACAAAATAAATCGTGCATCTCCCAAACTTCAATCACACAACCTTCTCATAGTGGAGATTGAAACAAGGTAGTTGAAATACATACTTAAACCCTAAATCATGTTAGTATGTGAACAAAGAATTATGCTACTGTATTAACCATGTTAGTCTTTGAATGAGAGAAAAAGCTATTACTTTGAATGCAGAATTTCTACATTGAAAAAACTTTTACAATCTAAAATTGAAAAGAGGTTTCACATGTATTTTTAACCTAACTTCAAAAGGACATACCTTAGTTGAATAAATGTCCCAGGACACATCCAAACAAACAATAACTTTTATGTTCTGAAAACTTTCGATTGACATCATATCACATAAATCATCCAAAATAAATTTGTTTCTCAAAGTTTTTGGATAGTCTAGGTGTCCAGATCGTCATTAATAAAATAATAACTTCTCAAAATTTAGATATGGGAAAAGACATAATATTAGTCAGAGTTTATTGTAGTTGTTACAACTGGCTTCTGTATATTTTTCGGATCAGGTTATAACATTGACATTATAACCATGATTGCAGTCCCGGCTGGGATTTCAATTAGAAGAATGGAGATCTAGCAAAAATTATTGCGCTTTAATATCTCCAATAAGGTGTCAAACCATGTAACTTGTGCTTCCATTTGAGTTAGTTATGTAGGGTTAAAATTCCCTCATAGATATGGTATCTAAATTGACCAAAAATAATACTTTCAACAATGTCCATTTGAGTTATTTATGTAGGGTAAAACTTCCCTCAAGGATAGGGTATCTAAATTGACCAAAAATAATACTTTCAACAATATCCATCTTGCAATTTTTATCTTGGACATTTGTAGGATTGTAATATTTATCTTTGACATATTGTGGGCTCGATTTGTATACAACTCAAAGTGGGCATGTGGAAACAACCACATGTTATCTCTTCCCATGAGGGCTATGCTTAAAATCTATTCCATAAGGGGACCACTTTGGAGTTATATACAATTATGTCAAGGCTCCTTCAAGGCACTTCAAGGCTTACTCAAGTGCACACATCATTACTTCTTCAGGTGCTTCTTCAATTTTCTTTAACATTGGCTTGTCCTCATGGCTTGGCTACTGCATGATGGACTCTCAAAGCTTCATCAACATGTATTTAATGCTTCTTCAATTGGGTTCATGGATTCAATACTGAAACAAAATCAATGATTCTTTACTTATCTTCATGGATTCAAGGCTTATTTTCTTGGCTTCGTGGCTTCAAGGGTTCTTCACTTGGCTTCATGGATTCAATACTCAAACAATCTTCCTTTTTCACTACCACATCGTCATCATCATTGTTGCATCCTTATCATTACTACCACATCATCATCATCACTGTTACATCCTTATCATTGCTGCCACATCATCATCATCATCACTACCACTTTCACATCAAAGATAATAGTTTCTCAACAATATTAAAATATTAATAATAATCAACATCTATGGACGATAATAAAATATTAAGGGAATAATAAGCTATTATTTTTTTAGAAGTTTTAATTTAATTAGGGATATCTATTTTTGTTGGTTAGAAGGAAAAATAATAAAGATGGGGAAAATTTCTCTTTGACTATTCTACTATTTATTTTAGCAAATTTACATGTGTGCAACCTTGCTAAATATAGTTTTTGTTGGGTGGGAATTTTACTTCATTCATTATTAGATATAAGGTTGTAAATGGGAAATCATTGTCCACATTTATATCTATGTATAATGTTAAGTTCTCTTCGACTACTGGAATATTTATTCTAGAAAATTTATCTTTGTGCAACTTTGCTAAATATAGTTGTGGTTGACGGGAATTTATCTCATTCATTATTAGATATAATAGTTTAAACGAGAGATCATTGTCCACATTTATATTTTTGTATAATGGAAATTTCTCTTGGGCACTTGAATATGCTTGATAGTATAATATCCCCCACTAGTGCCCCAGTTATAGTATGAATTGTAATCATGTTTATGAACTGTAATCATGTTTTGTAGGCTGGTGAGATGAGTATTGATAAGTTGGTGGGATTATGTGTGCATTAGGCCGGAGAGCCTAAGTGTTAAGGCCAGGAGCCTATTTGTGTATATATAATTATGCAGAACAATAATAAAAATATAAACATCGATGCATGCAGACCGACCACGAAGAAAGAGTGATGGGGAACTAAGATTCCACAAAGGAGGTAATGGAAAAGGGCGTTGAAAGGTTGGGAGAGGGGTTAATCTTAAGGGCTTAAATCCTTGGGAATAATAATTTATTATTATTCCAAAAGCTATGTGAAATGTGTGATTTTGTCCTAAGTTTTTGGGAGGGGGAACATGTGCAAAAGGGAACACATGCTTGATGGTGTGCATGCAACTTCATGGGGGACATGTGTTAGCCTAGGCACATGCAATTTAATCCAATAATTGAGCCATGATGGGGGTTCATCCTCCATTATTCTGTGGGTTTTCAGAACTGAGTTTTCCCTATGTCTGATCTCTATATGCCTCATGCAACTCTGAGACCCGAAGCTTGTAATGCATTCTTGAGAAACCGATACACCCTTTGTATGAAATATTGATTCTGTGTTCGACCTCTACGAGGATTGCTTATCACGCATCCTGAAAAATGGTGTTACCTGAACTATGTTATTTCTTAGTGGCCTGTTGTCATTTTCTGGATGTCTACACCCAACTTTCATATTGTTGTTATCACTCGCGAGTGAAGAAAAAGATGTTGTTGCTGTTGATTCCTAAACTTGTGGGAATTGAATTGAAAACTGGTTGAAGAACGGGTTGTCAGGCCTGTGGTAGAAGAGGAAGGTTGTCAGGCCTATGAGAAACTCTCTCCGGGTTAGAGAGTCTGTTGGGAAGTGGTTTTCTTCCAAAGAGGGTCCATCACCAACTACAAAGCTCCTAGAATTCCTAATTTGGCCTGTGGTCGAGACCCAGAGAGGGAGGTGAAGCATCGATGGACTGTTCTTGTGAAGGTGTATGCTCCCAGGTGGAATAGGCATGTGGGGAATGAGATTTTGTGAGTAGTGAGCATAAGAAGGCTCCTGGAGAGAATCATTTTGGTTTCTCTATGCAATTTTCCTATAACCTCAGCCTAATCTAGGAATCCTTTGCCCTGGATGGAGCTTGGTCCCAGCTCGAGGGTGACCCACTGTTGAGTGTGATGAGTAGCGTGGTCTAAGGATGGGAGGTTCGTGGAAGGTATGCACATGGTTGGTGGAGTTACTATCATTTCAAAGATAAGTATCATTATGTTTTTAACTTCCTTTAAATGCATATTTGTGATGATTGTAATTTTATCATGTATTTCATTGCAATCATGAATTATTGTTAATTCCATTATTTATGTATGTTAGCAATAATCCTGTGATTACTCGGTATTGTTTAGTTAAAGGTGTTAATTCGATTTAATGTCGATTTAATGTCCGTTATATATATATCTATATATCTATATATATATATATATATATATATATATATATATATATATATATATANTATAAGTATGAGAATTTTTCCATGTGGTAGCATTGCTTGACCTGTTGGTGGCTGGGGATGTTACAATATGGTATCACAGCCCATGGTTTCAATGTTGAGCTTGGATGGGTTGGACAAGTGGTCTTTGGACATAAGGTTTCGAGAGGAAATTGTGTTTGGAGGACTAATTTCGAACCTTAGAATGTTTCTAAGTGTCAATGGGTTACTTGGCCATGTTACAAAGCTCAGAGGAGTAGCGGTGAAATAAAACCGCAGCGGGCATGGTATTTGACCAAAGAGAGAGAGAGTGCTCAACACTTGGGGTGTTGGAGATGTAGGATCTATTTAGAAGGAGAAGAAAAACCTTTACGACTGTTAGATCCAGAGAAGGTGTTGGAAGGATATCCAGGAAGCATTTCAGGAGTTTGGTTGTCAAGAGAAGTGGGGCGCACTAAGGCACAAAATCCTGAAACTTGAAACTTCAAAGTCCCGAGATGATCTACACCGTAGATCTGGGAAAACGATCTCGACCGTTGGATCAAGCAAAAGGGTAGATGGTAATTTCAGGAGTTCGTCTATCGGGAGAAGTGGGATGTGTTGATGCACAAACTCCTAAAGCCCAAAATTGCGAAATTCCAAAGAGCCGAAGTAGTGGGTTGGGTTGACATCACTTGGATAGACGTGGACACATGGGATGAGTGCCACATGCCAGTGGGCCTGAAGGAAAAGTAGACGCAGTGGGGCCAGATGGCATCACCTGAGGTAACATGGACCTTCTTAAGTACACCACGTGTCACAACCGTGGTTGGCGGCAGCTGTGCTCTGGGCTCGGAGGCTAGAAAATTGGAAAGTTCAGAAGTCGAGAGTTGGAGAGGGAAGCGAGTGTAAGAGCCTCCAGGACTGAAATCCCAAAATCCCGAAACCCAAAACTCCAAAGTCCCGATTAGAGAACCTTGATATCTAGTGCTTGGTCATGAAACATGGTCGTGTGGGTTGAATGAATTGAGAGAAAAGGGCTAAGGCCTGAGTTCACTATAGAGCCGAGTAGAGCTCGAAACATTCATGAAAGATGAATGTTTCCTTGAATCAAATTTGTTTGTGAATGCTGTGAGATTTGTTAAGAATTGATGGCCTGAAAAATTCCAGTTGTCTACACATTGTGATGCAGAAGTTCAGTAAGTACCAGAACCAAATAGAATTGCCACTAAGTGCAAAAACATGGAAGGGGCACATAATGCTTCTAGTTCTAAGGATGAAGCAAAGGGAATGGATGTCCATTTGGGAATTGAAGGATCGAACTCCAATGGCCATGGAGAAGATACAAATAAGGAAGGAAACATGAGGAAGATCATATAAGGATTGAAAAAATATGCCCAAAATCATCGTGTAGATAGTAGAAAGCTCAAGAAAGCTCAGGAAAAACAAGGTGAATTCAACGTAANTTGGATAAGGAGAGTGAATTGAGCAGAACAAGGAGTCACCAGAATTATGAGGGAAGAAGGTCGAGGAGTGTTGGTAGACACCATGATCACTCCCAAGGTCCCTCTAAGAGAAGAGTACACAGTAGTTCAAGCCCATCTCCTACCAGAAAGCACAGGAGATCTGGAGTGGATGAATTGAAGGGAGAGATAAACAAGATTAAGCCTTCTACGTTTGATGGAGAACATAAGAAGGAGGAAGATGTCGAAACATGGTTTGTTGCTATGAGTAAATACTTCCAATTACAAAATTATTCATCTCATGTGGAAGGAATAATTGCAATGTATCAACTGAAAGGAAAAGCATCCATGTGGTGGGATCAACTTATGCAAGTGTAGCACATTAGAGAGAAATATATCACTTAGAAATAATTCAAGAGGTATTTCGAGAATAAATACTTGACTAAGAGATATTATGACAGAAATATAAAGGAGTTATTTGAACTCAAGCTAGGCAACATGACCATTGATGAGTATGAAACATAGTTACCAACTTAACGAGAAATGTGACCTCAAAACAAGAAATCTAGCCCTTAAAACCCATAATTTTGCGTAAAAAACATGAAAAACAACCCCCAAATCAAAAAGTGGTGCTACCAATAGCACCATTTTTTTAAACGTGGTCAAAATTACAACATTTTTTGAACATGGTCTTCGAAACTCAAACAGTAGCTCAGAAAAACCTTAAAATCAACACTTAAATCAAAAGTGATGCTACGTAAAAAAACTGTTTTCTCCTAAACGTGAAAATCATAGTTATTTGCGACCTAATTGAAATTGTGATATTGACAAAAAAAACCCTATGTAAATAAACAACCCAAAATTGGACTCCAAATGGTCCCTTGAAAATTTATTTACAAATTTTATTTTTTATTTTT
>ML785852.1:1926159-1938599 GCA_009831015.1 Picea engelmannii
CAGAAACATCAAATTTATCGAGATGGAATTCTATTAGAATACAAAACTTCAAGAAATGTTTGCATCTAGAAGGAATTGATGCTTGAATTGATGCCTTATATATATATATATATATATATATATATATATATATAATGATGATGATGATGATGATGATGATGATGATGATGAAAGTCCACTGAGACCAAATTAGTCTATCGCACCTTAAGAGGGTAAGGGATTACTTACAATTATTTAGAATTTTGTTTTTGTGCTCGAAAAGTATTAAGAGAAGCTTTCCAAGATCACCATGGTTTTGTTGAGTTAAAAGGTTAGGAAGGTTGGTAATGTGAAAAAAATATTGAAATTGAGATCTAATCTCGGTACAAGCTAGAAAATCTAAGGGAAAGTGTTTTTCATATTCAACCTTATTAGTGTCACAATGGTGACACTCTTTCATCCCATGGCGTTTTATGAATTAACCAACCCCCAATTTAACTATGGAGCTTGTGAGAATTTGTTTTTATCCTAGCAAGGCTTATTTTTTTCTTTACACTTGTCAAAATAGAGAGATACTTTGATCTTGTAATTAGGTTTGATTACATCCACTATTTTAGAGAGATATTTTTCTCTATCACACCACATTTTCTCCTTAAATTTTGATTTATTGATATTTTTAATAGTATCCTTATTCTGAGAATGTGTGTCTTCCACGATTCCCCAATATCTTAGCCAATACTGGGCATCTCTATTCCATCCTCGCTTGAGTCGAAGGTGGTTATCACTGGATTTTGAAGCAATTTTAGGAAGTCTCTTTTCTTCCATGTTGTTTAACTTGTTCTTATACATTAAGTATCTAGTCATAGTCATTCTCTCAATAGGGGGAAAGGCTTTCCTCTAAGAGGAGGATGGAATAGGGCGCATTTCCTTTAATTTTGAGATTATAGGTTATACAATTCTTTTGGATTTTCTCTATATTTCTCTAGGATTCACGAGAGATACCACATCCCTAGACTTCACATCCATATAGAATAACATGCATAACAAGAGTCTCAAAGAGGAGTTTATTCTTCTCCCATATCCAAATATCAATTGAATCAAAATTGTTTTCAAGCCCATAATAAGCTTTCCATCCCTTAATAATCCTTTTCTTAATGTTATAATTCCAAAGTGAGCTTGTGGTGAATATCGATTCCAAGATATTTGTATGAATTCAATTCCTCCAAGTTGTTGTTTTCATACATGAAGTTATCATAATTGATCTTATTAGATTTAATGATCATGACCTTAGCCTTGTCAGTATTAATAGTCATACCTATATTGGAGAAAAAATACTTGAGGATTCTTAGGGTGTTTTCAAGATCCCAGGGACTCCTCTCCATAAGAACGATGTCATCGGAATAAAGAAGAATATTGATGACTATAGAAATGAGAGTAGGGACAAAACAACCTACTTCTTCCAAGCAATCTTCTAACTTGTCAATGTATATACCAAAAAGGATAGGGGACAAGGGACAACCTTGCTTGACTCCAATATTGCAGTTAATCTCTTTCTACCAACCCTCAATGTTACTGAACTTGGAAATACCATTCTCATATAGCCTTATTTCCACAACCCTCGGCTTGAAAGACAATTTTATCTCTTCCAACCTATTCCAAAGGTTTTTCTTGGGAACTGTGTCAAAATATTTTCTAAAGTCAGCAAAACAACAAAAAGATTTGTTTTAGTATTCTGGAACTCCTCTGCAATGGTCTAAAGGTAACAATATTATACACAGTTAAATGATATATCCTAAACTCGGCCTGGCCTTTAGCTCATTTACCATGACTTTCTAGCCAAAGGCTAATCTTATTTTCCAAAATAATTCCATAAAGCTTGGATAAAGTTGGGCTAATCATAATGGTCTTATAACTAGAGGGAATGTTTCTGTCCCCATTTTTAAAAATAGGAACATTGAGGCTTTTCATCTAGGGTTTAGGGAAGCCCTTCTTGATAACTAAATAGAAGAGCTTGACAATCCATTGTACACCATATCTCTTCTGTCCAACCTGCACAACCTAGGAGAATGGACCCCCTTCTCTACCATGCAGTCGCTCAGGCTATCCACCTCCTTCAAGGGATCCAGTGCATCTGATCAAGAATCTCCATAATGGAACTCTCAGGATTCACAACTGTGAGAAAAACTTAATACATGCCAAAGCATCTCAGACAGGAAGACATTAATTCATGGATGAAATACACCAGTAGTCATTACAACCAACAAAACCATGGCTCCTCTCCAACAATTCATTTTTCTTTCCCAAGACAAGATCAAAATAAATGAGGAATGAAGAATGGGTGAAAGAATGAATGGAGAGAGAACATAATGAAGGGTGTGAACAATGAACAATGAAAAATGAGTGAGTGAGTGAGTGAACCCCCCAAATATACCAAATATGGTTTTATGTAATTCTGGGAATTAAAGAACCACATGGCCTTCCCCCAAGAAGCTCATGCAATTGATATTCTCCATTAAAACAAAAATGGTTAAATAAAATAAAAAATAAATACTTAATCCCTCAAGACCCCTCTCTCGTGGAATCATAGCCCCCTATAACTCTTGTCCTTGTCTGTCTAGCAGCCAATGATGTATTTATTATTAATAATGATCAAAACATTACATTTCCTAGGCACACTGACTTGTTTTAATTGTTTGGGCACTCTGAACTTTGATAAATTAACAAAATACATTATTTAATATGGGGATCAAAACCAAGGTATGACATTCCCCTCCCCATTATTTTGGCACGATCCCCAGTACATATACAAAACATAAATCAAAATTTCAAAATTTATTCAAAACGTTGTGGGTACTCTACCTGCATGGAATCTTCATGCTCCCAAGTAACATCTTCAAGATCGTAGCAGGTCCAGTGGAATTTTACCATATATATAACTCAATTCCATAGCATTTTGACCTTTCTATCCAATATGTGCACTGGATGGACCTGAAAGCCTCCCTTTGCCTCTTCCTGAATCGAATTCCAATCAATAACATGGAATAAATTATGCAATAAATTATGCAAAGAGACATGAAATAAATTATGCACATTCATGGAAGAAGGCAATGAAAATATGTATGCAACTGGCCCTATTCTATCCAATATCTCAAATGGACCACATAATATGGCTGCTATCTTTGTACAACTACCCAACTTCAAAGAGCTCTTCTTGGGATTCACTTTTAAAATCACATACTCTCCCACTTTAAATTTTCTAGTTGTCATATTCTTATCTGCATAAATTTTATGCCTATCTTGAGCTGCTTTAAATTATTCTTAATTCTAACCATCTGGTCTTCCATATCCTTGAGCAACTCTGGCCCAAGTACCACTTTGTTTGTTGGGTTGTCCCAACTCACTGGAGTATTTCTTTTCCTACTATTCAAAGCATCAAATAAGCTCATTTTCAATGAAGCTTGATACCCATTATGATAGGAAAAATCAACCAAGTGCAAGTAATCTTCCCACTTGGATGGCTTATCCATCACATACATTCTCAAAATGTCTTCATATACTTGGTTGACTCTTTTTTTCTGCCCATGTGATTGTGGATGGCATGTTGTGCTAAAGTTGTACCAAATCCTTTAAACAATCCCCTCCATAAATTTGAAGTAAACTTTGTATCTCTGTCTAAAAAAATTTCCTTAGGTATCCCATGGATCCTATCAATATCCCTCATGTAAATTTCTGCAATATTAGTTGTTGTATGAGTAATTTTTACAGGAACAAAATGAGCAACCTTTGTCAATTTATCAACCACTACCATGATTGAATCATGTTGTATTGTTTTCCTGGGAAATTTAGTTATAAAATAAATTGCTACCACTTCCTATTTCTTCACTGTAATTGGTAATGGTTGTATCAAACCTGTTGGGTTCCTATGCTCAGCCTTCACTCTATGACATTCCATACATATGGCAATGTAATCAACAACATCTTTCTTCATTCATGGCCAAAAGAATTGGATTCTTACGACTGCAATTGTTTTCTGGTAAGCAGGATGTCCGACATATGGAACATTATGCATTTATTTTAATACCAAACTCCTAAGTTCTCTAAAACTAGGAACATAAATTCTATTTTTATGCATAAGTAATCTATCTTCCTTCATCTCATATTCTTTAATTTTATGTTATACATTTTCTTGCTATAAGATTTTTTTTACCTGTAGGTAATGTTGATTTGTAACAATAACATCTAAAATTCTTCTCTTTAAATCTGATTGATGCATACTAATGGTTGTAGCATGCATGAGATGTACTCTTCTGCTAAGTGCATCAATAACTTTATTTTCTTTTCCTTTGATATGCTTGATGTCAAATTCATACTCTTAAAAATTTCAGCCATCTCATTTTCCTGGAATTCAGAATTGGTTGTTCAAAAATATATTTCAGACCACTATGGTCTTTTCTTAATTCAAATCTCTTCCCCATGAGAAAATTCCTCCACATATTCAATGCATGAACAATATCATCAAGTTCCAAGTCATGTGTGGCATAGTTCCTCTCATGTTATTTAAGATTTTTGGACTCATAACCATTGACATGTCCATTTTGAGTGAGGACTCCACCAATTCCTTCCTTGGATGCATCTATACATAGCACAAAACTTTCATTTGGGCCAACAATCTTTAAAACAGGTGCACTAGTAAGTAATTCTTTCAACAAATTAAATTTCTCCTCACACTTAGTTGTCCATTGAAATTTAATTCCCTTCTTTTGCAAAGAGTGATGGGATGAGAAATCTTAGAGAACCCTACTATAAATCTTCTATAGTAACCAACTAATCCCATAAAAGATCTAACTTATGAAACATTCATGGGTGCTAGCCATCCTCTAATGGATTCATTCTTCTTTGGATCCACTGCTATACCTTGTTCTGAAATAATGTGTCCCAAGTAATGGATATGTTCTTGGTAAAAAGAACACTTACTAAGCTTGGAATACAAATGATGTTCCCTCAGAAGTTGCAATACCAATCCTAGGTGATGTTAATTCTCTTCCTTTGACTTAGAATAGATAAGTATGTCATCCAAGAAAACTATGACAAACTTATCCAAAAAAAAAATGAATATGTCATTCATTAAGCACATAAAAACAGTTGGTGCATTGGACAATCCAAATGGCACCACTAAAAATTCATAATTCCCATACTTGGTTATAATGGTTTTCTTATTGATGTCTTCTTCCTTGATTCTTACCTGATGGTATCCTGATCTCAAGTTTATTTTTGAAAATATCTTTGCCCCTCTTAGTTGATCAAATAGGTCATCAATTCTGGGTAGAGGATATTCATTCTTCACTGTTTTTATTCATTTATTGAAAGTCAATACAGACCCTCAATGTCCCATCCTTCTTTTTGACAAAGAGTACTGGTGCTCCCCAAGGTGAAACACTTGGACGTATGTACCCTTTCTTCAACAATTCTTCCAACTGCATTTGTAATTCTTTTAATTATGGTGTACTCATTCTATAAGTTTGTTTTAATATTGGGGAAGCTCCTGGTACTAAATCAATAGAGAAATATATCTCCCTCTTTGGTGGAAAACCTTGTATTTCTTGGAATACATCTTCAAACTCTTACATTACCAAAAAATCTTCAAGGCTTGGCATTTTTGTCTTTTCAGTCTCCTCCAAATGGGCTGCATACAATTGGCATCCTTTTCTAAAACATCTCTTCAACTGTAAGGCTGAAATATCCCATATAGAAATGGTTCTTGGAACTCCTTTCACAATGCTTTGTTTTCCTTCTTCATCAAGACATGTAAATTTCTTGTTATGACAATCTAGGACAACATGATGCTTGTCCAACCAATCCATTCCAATTAGAATGTCATAATACCCCAATGGTATAATATTTATATCAACATTAGTATTCACTCTATTTAGACTTATGGAACAAACTTTGACCATCTCATTGATCCTTCTTTTGGTTCCAGTGGCTAGTTGAACCAAACTTGATTTTTCAAGCTTACTTTTCTCCAAATGTAATCTACCCACTATTTTAGGATCAATGTAACAATGAATTTCTCCTGAAATTAAAATAGAAACATGTTGATTAATGATCTTACCTTACACCTTGATCATATTGGATTGATACTCTACTTGTCGATCATCTAAGGATGCATAAATTCTCCCCATGTCTTCAATTGTCGTAGCCTCTTAGATGTTGTACACGGTATTCACTTTGTATTTTCTATGGGGCCAATCCTTCTACAAGTGATATTCTTTGCATCCCCAACATTGGATTGTTGGTCTTCCCCTTTTTCCCAAGGAGACTTCTCTCTTGGATTCATCCTTAACAGACTGGTCTAGCTGATTTTTATTTGGGATATTTCTATTGAAAGGAGGTTTGAATCCCTTCCTCCTATGATAATATTTCTCCTTCTTCTTATCCTTCCAATATTTTTGCAAAGACTCTTTTCCCTTTCCTTGCTCATACAGGTACTTAGCCTTCCTTATGATCTCAATCAAAGTCCCAGGCTCATCATATTGAATCTTCTCTTTATAAAATGAAAGCAGTCCACTCAAAAACCTTTGTGTTTTCACTTTCTCATCTTTTATAAACCCCACATACTTTAGCAGTCCCAAGAAATTATTTGCATACTCTGCCATGGTCATGCTTCCCAGCCTAGGTTCAAAGAGATCCTACATTTTCTTTCCATAGAAGTGCTCTGAAAGGTACTCCTTCTGACAATATTTCTTAAATTTGTTCCAAGTGATTTTTCTCTCATTTATTTGCTCAACTTTTTTAAGTTGATCCCACTAGATAGCAACTTTTCCATGTAGATGGTAAGTGGCAATTTTGGCTTCTAGGTTTGATGAGTAGTTATGCAATTGAAAATACCTCATGATTCCAAGAAACCATGCTTCAACATCATATTCCCTTTATCTTTAACCATCAAAGGATGGTGGCTGAAGTTTCCTCAAATCTCCTTGCAAACTGTTTAATTCATGTCTTTTTCTTTGGTGCATAACATGAGAGACGTCTGGACTACTTATGGAATCTTCAGATGCATACAATTTACTTATTGAGTAAGGTGATTAATGTCTATGAGTTATGATCATACTTATTGAATAACCATCTCTTTTGTAGTGATCTCTTTTTTCATGATATCTTCCCTCTTCCTCCCATCTTGAGTTTGACCCATTCTTTGTTTTCCTCTGCAATTGATTTAAGCTTTGCATCACCTGAGAATTTAACTAGTTTTGTTCTCTTATCAACCTCTCATTTTCTTCTTTGTAGCTTTGTACTTCAGCCTCTCATTGTCTTCCTTGTATCTTTGTACTTCAACGTCTCATCATCTTCTTTGTAGTTTTGTACTTATATCATCAGGATTCCCACAGTCTCTATTAATGTTTCTTGCTCCCCTATTCCCTAGTGTCCATTTGATTCTATCTCTGCATTACCAACACAAATATTTTGTCCTTTGGCCTCTTTATCATGCCAAGAAGCTCCCCCTCCTTCTTCCATTTCTTGAATATGCATTATTATATTGAAATGATATGTTTATACCCCCTAATTTTGCAAAATGTGGAAGAAACCATTTTTGTTAGAAATATGCATATCATACAAATTTATCAATTAATGCTATAGGTCCTTTTTCTGCTCAATTTATGAATATTTATATCATAATTCTCCAAATTCTAACAATTCCAGGTAATTCTCCTTTGAATCATATTTCCAACGACTACACTCTTTCTCCAATTTGATTTCTGAGCAGAAATTTATGGCTTCCTGAAAAAAAAACCACTTTCACTCCATTTGTGCATTTTCTCCACTGGTGACAATTTTATTGAAATGCCAACTTCAGTCAATTGTAGAAGAAAATATGTCAGTACCTAAGGAAACTTTTATATTAGGAATAAATAATAAAAATTACAATATTTCATAAAATCTTTAATATTTGTAATTTGATACTCCAGTCAAAAACTACAACAGTCTGGAGATGACCATTTTCCCCTTTTTTACCTCTTTTTCAGACTTTGAATTTTTGGCAAAAATGGTTATCTCTCAATCTGCTCACATCTGGAAAATTTTCACTAAACCATAGTTGTTTGCCTTTATGATTTTATAAAATGTTGAGTAAATAAAAAAAAAATAGTTTTGTGATCTGGGATCACTTTTCCTCCGAAAATCTCAAAAAGCTAAAAAAAATGGCCCGAACTAGTGGATTTTGGCCTATTTCACTATCCACATTTCAATCTTCTTAGGATTTATCCAATTCCTTCATGGGTTATTTCTATGTCTAATTTATGGACACTCTCAATCCAGAAATTGCATTCCCTAAACAAGAACTCAAAGCGTTGACCCTAGTCCATCAATGTTGCATGCCTATAAACAGAGGACCTCAAAACTATAACTCAAACACCAGAAAAGAAGCAGAAACCCAAGATTCCACTCCACAAAAAACTGGAACCCAAGAGGAATTTAGAGCCCCCCAACCACCAAAATCCTACGGGAAAACCCTGGCATTTGCATTAAGCCCTGAACGAACCAACAGGGATGGATCAACTAGATCCACCCAAAAATATACCTAAAAAACCTTTGCACCCTCCAAATGACTGCATCATCAAAAGACCGACACATCGCAATTGACAGATCCGACATCAAAGGATTTGAACTGGAACAGAAAAACACCGCAAGGAAATCGATTGTGGACAAAGCATCCACAACCAAAGAAATAGACCGAGAAGAAATAATGAAGACTAGATCTGCACTAAAGAGAGTTTGACCACTAAGAAAAACACCATAAAGGTAAAAGGAATAACAGATTCACATCAGGGGGAACACTGCCAACTCCAGATAAAACCTCCCACAGACTGTCATGACTGTGAAGGCAAAGGAAACATGTTGGGAAGAAAAAAAGTTGGATAAAAAACTCCAGGAGGAAATCTAAGCTTCTCTCGCAAGACAAAATAGACCGAACAACAAATGCATCATACACTAGGGAGAATTGAAGGGAGAGGTGGATAGGAGTGAAGTGAATGTGATATAGGAAAATATCTGGTGCGACCTACCACTAGGGTAAACCCTAGTCGTGGTTGTATACCCCTCAGCTCCAATACATCATTTCAAAAAAATCATATCTTAAGATGAATGCGTTATGATAGTTTTAATTATTATATTATAAGTATCTGTAAAGCTTGGCATTAAAAAAAAATTATAGCGTCATAACCTTCATGCTTCAAGATTAAAATCATAAGTTGGAATTTTGTTCTTAAGAGTGGATTTTTTTTTCGTGGGGGTGAGGGGAGGGGAGCATAACTTAATATTATCCATTGGGAGGAAAATTACCTTCAGTAGCTTGATGAGGTAATAAATATAGGATTAGGAATTTGATCTCAAAATTCTATTATGAGTACCCATTTGTTGAGTGAGGATTGAGCTCTTGTACTTGTTAAATGATCTTTGGTTGTTGAAGATTTGATTTTCTACTTCCTTGGATTGATGTGAGGTAGAAATGCTTCTACAAATTGGTATACCTTGTGTGTTTTTTTGTTAAACCAAAAATTGAACTTGACTTGTTCATCAGTGGTCAACAATGCTTGACAAGAACTTAATGGTTTTGTGTTGTTTTTTTCACATGTATTCTTTTTGGTGTTTTCCTATCGTGTAAGAAGCTTGATATTGCTTTGAAAATATTAGTATTTAAATGGTTATTCTTTAGCACGTGATCTAGTGTCTAAAATATATTTTGAGCATATTTTAGATGGAAATTTGTGGCACTTATAGCATGTTACTTGTGTTTATTGCATAATGTTGGTTAAAAATGGATTTTTGGTGTATTCCTTGATAATATTTGAAGTTGTGCATGAGTTGAATTTAGTACTTATGTATTTCCCTAAATGATTTGAACAAGAAAGAGTGTTACATATATGTAGATCTTGATTATTGAAGGAAAAAGGGTATAATGAATTGGATGTGTTGCATGGTGGTGGAAAATATATGAAGGAACATATGAAGGATGGTGTTTTCTTATGGATGAGAATTCATATTGTCATGTGAGTTATGGAAGTACCTCTTTACAAGTGCATATGAAGAAGAATCTATGCTGATGAATATCACAAAGATAGTTATATTATGTAATATGTTTGGTGTATCCTTAAGGATTAAGTTGAATATTTTGATTGCTTGTTTATTGATTGAAGTTGTATTGTAAGAATAATGGGTTATGTTCTTATTCTTTCGCATGTATGCATGCTTGATTACATTGGAGGTAGTTTGTTAAGGAATGATGATAAATTGTGGAAACATATCAAATAATAAGATAATATAGTAATGGTGTTATGATAAACATTGAGAGGACCTTCTTTTTGGAAATTTCTAAAATGATGGTGAATCCTTTTAGGAGGGATATTGATTAGTGGATTGGGTAGTTTTGTGATGATAAAGATTATCATCACACATATTCCAGTAGTAACTAATCTGGTAATTGAAGGAGAATAAGTCCATGTTATTGATTGTTTATTGAGATAATCTATTATGTTTTATATAAAGGATAAAATTAAATGGATATGAAGGGTAATTGAACCATACAATTATGAGGAGTAACAATGATTGTGTAGGAAAGATTGAAGTCCTATATTTTCCTAATAATTTGGCTTAATCCTATTTGTTAATATGGATATATAGTTATAGTTGAATTATTCATGTGTGCATTTCAGTTATCCTTATGGATAGTCATAGAATGGTACTTATGGGACTTGAGGAAAGGTCCATGTTATGGAATTAGAAGACAAACAAGGGTTCTTGTTTAGCCTTATCCTATTGAATTATACATCTAATATTTGAATTTTTTTGTTAAGACTATATTTAATACCCAAAACTAGATTAATTTTTAATTTTTAATTTTTTTTTGTGTGGAATGAAAATATGCAATGGTATTGTGAAAACAAGTACCATAGGGAATGCAAGAATGGTGGTTTTTCATTGTATGAATGTGAACATCGATAGATATGAGTCGATTCATGTAAATTGAAAATGTTAAGTAGGATGTGTTGTATGTAATTTTGTAGATCTTGATTTAGGATTCAATGGATCTTTATGGTTGTTTATGAAGTTAACATAGGACTTGTTGCTCTAGTTTTAGTGTAGCTAATTGTTTTAGGGAAAATATTTAGTTTATTGTTTTTCATGGATTGTGATGTGGTTATGAATTGCACACGGAGGATATTTCTGTATGGTTGAATACATTGAGATATCATGTGTTCTGTGTGTGTGTGTGATGTTCCTCATGAATATGATGAAAATGGTATTTTTCTAGAGGGAATGAATAACAATTACATTGATAATGACATAACCTCTATATGATTAATCACTTAGCTATTTCTTATTATATTTTTAGGACCATGTTATTTGATAACACTCAATTCTTCCTAACTAATTTATGCAAGGAGGGCATAATGAATCTGTGAATAAGACCTGTTGAAAAAAAAATAAAAAATTAGTTAAATATATGGAATTACACTTGATATATTCACACTATCATTATGATGCACATGAGGTTGAGACCTTCTTTTTGATTGATTTGCATAGCACCAAATGTTTATGAATGTGTGAAAACTTCAAGACAAGTTTTTCTCCAAGAGGGTAAGTATGTAATTCTCCTCCTTGCCTAACTTTGCTTTGAGAAGGATTAGGAGGTTAATCCAGGATTAACTGGAGATTTTAATGACCATGTAGACTATTTTCTATATATGTGACATGTGAAGTGTACTTGTTTGACATGATGCATTTGATATTACTAGTTGTTGAATTGGTTAGCATATACATCATGATAGATATATGCATGGTTCATGAAATGAATACTGATGTTGTGAACTAGTGAACTAATGTGTGGAAAGGAATCCTAAAATTGTTGGTTGATGTGAACCATCCAGGATTGCAAAATCCGATTTACCAATCTTGAAAATTTAAATTAAGTATGAAAAGGGGAGCATGATGCTTTGGAAATGAGACCTATGAAAGGGAATATATGATTGATCTAATAAGGTTATATTTAAATTTATTTACTTGATCCATGAGTGTTTGTGTATGTGCAGCAGGTAATAGGGTGAAACCTTGCCAACTTGCCAACATATGGGTGTGGACTCACAATCATGTCTTAGAGAAATGGAGTCTTTAATGGAAAAATATATAAAATATACCTATGTGCAGAGACAAAGGAGAGGATTTCATGTTTCCTAATTAGGATCAAGAGTTATCATAGTAAGGGTGTGGAATCCTTACTCCCCACTGGTTAGCTTCCATATTCCAATCTAAGTAGGGTAATTAAGAGAAGATATTACTTACCCACTTGGGAGTGGAAATTTTAAATAACTCTCTTTAGTTACGTGTGTGTATGTGAATAAATGAGTTATAATAAAGTAATAGGGGGGAAATGGGAGGGGGAACCATGTAGCCCATGAATTATATAT
>ML785852.1:1938696-1952105 GCA_009831015.1 Picea engelmannii
GAGAGGAAAAAAATGGCATTCAAGAGATGACGTAGGGGAGAAGTAGGAAATTGAGGCTAGCTGAAGGAATAGAAAAACATAGGTATAAATATTATTTGCATGTTTTCAATTTTGGTATTATATAGTTGTATAAATCTAAATTAGGTGATAATTATAAATTGCGTTGTCTAACTGTTCTATGAAATGGATTTTTTCGTCGGAATTCGGTGACATAAATATTCACTAAATCACTATTTTTCGTTGTTTAAAATCTATTTATGAATACAGAAATGGATTCAACATGCTAAAACTCCCATGGAGCATTTGAATTATACATAAACAATCACTCAAATTAGCGAGTCTAACAATATATTATTGGATTTCAGGGAAATGTCCCCGAAATATATCACCAAAGTATAATCATTTCGTAAAACGTTTAAACTACGGCATTATAAATAATAATGTGAATTATAGTTTTTTTTATGGATTACTTAACTCATTGAGACTAACACTTAAATTAAGTTGGAGTACAATGTGTGGCTGAAGTGGTTGCAAGTAGGGTAAAAATAGACTAAGGATGAGAATCATCCCTAGATGCAATCTCTCGTTTATTATTATTGTAATAGAATTCTTAAACTTTTAATGGTAAGAGTTTGGTTGTTGGAATCTTATCAAAAATTTATCTACGTGAATATGGTGTTCTGGTTGGGTGGGTTCATTTTAATTTATAGTAGTAATTCAGAAGGATAATAAGCATATTTTCATAAACTATTCTCAATGATTAATTAGTATATTTTGGAGGTTTCTAACCAGTGTGAAAATAATAAAATCATTTACCTTTGAGCTTAATTTATTGAAAACAAAATTTTGCAAAAACCCCATGTCTGTGTGTCGAGGTTTGAATATATATTTTTTTTTGAAAAATATATAAAAAAAAATTGAAAAATATATAAATTTAATGTAAGGTAATTTACTCCCTTAGATGAGAAATTCATTTTCTCTCGAGATATTTTTATTGGAGTCAAAATTACTAACGAAATTAGGGAAAATCCCTAGATACTTTGAACATATATCCTCTCCCTTAAGTTTGGGTTTCCTTGATAAGTATACTTCATTATAAAAGGTAGGTTCCATTTCCTTTTATTAATTGTTATATGATCAAGAAAATAAAGTACTTTCCAACAAGTGTTTTCTTTAAGCTATTGATAGAGAATTCATTTTTGCAAGTAGGTAATATTAAAATATTTATTTTTAGATTTTAGGAAGATAATAATGAATATCTATAGATGATAATAAGTTATTAAGGGAATAATAAAAATTTGTTTCTTAGAAGTTTTTATTTAATTAGGAATAGTTATGTTTGTTGTTCAGTAGGAAAAATAATAAAGATGGGGAAATTTTCTCTTGGGCTACACAACTATTGATTTTAGGAAATTTATAGGTATGAAACTTTGCTAAATATAGTTGTTTTTTGTTGAGAATTTTGGCTCATTTATTATTATATACAATAGTTTAAATGGAAAATCATTTTCCACATTTATATTTCTATATGATGGTAATTTCTCTTGGGCTACTAAAATATTGATTTTAGCAAAATTGGTGGGAGTTTACCTAGTTCATTATGAGATATAATAGTCTAAATGGAAGATTATTGTCCACAATTATATCTTTGTATAATGGAAATTTCTCTTAGGAAATTGAATATGCCTTGTAGGGTTTAATTATGAGTTAAACATTCCCAACACTTGGAATTTTGGTTGAGTTTTGTTTACACTTGGTATAATTTTGGTTGAGTTTTGCTTACACTTGTTTAATTAGATATGTATTCTGTGTTGAAATATTGTAAATTCGAAGAATATTTTAATTATATTTGAGTTATAATCTTATAGATCAAATCCCCTTTTGTGGATTGATCATGTTAGGTCTTGTATAAGATCAAATCCCCTTTTGTGGATTGGTCAAACCATAATTGTATGGTGGTATTTGTAAATTCGACCCCTAGTGTTTATCAAGTGGTTTTAACCACTTCTAGAAGAAGTCAACTCCATTAAGTGAAGAGACATAACCCTAGCACCTCCTCAAATAGTATTTCTATGTGAGGATGGTGTCTCACTTAGACACTCACACACTTAGTCATCTAGTATGAATATCTTGAAGGTTGTTGCATTTGCAGGAGGAAGGAGAAGAGAGGCGCATGCTCAGTCTTGGTTTATCTTTGGTGTTTTGGTCTTAGTCTTGGCATTGTATTGGAAATCTATTATCGGGGAATTTTTTTTTGGGGTTTTCTCCCCCATGAGAGTTTCCCAACATAATATGTTTGTACCTTGTGATATTGTTTATTTCAGTGATCCTCTTTATGATGTTGTTTTGAAAATTCATTGAAAGCTCATGTAAATTGGAAATAATGTAATAACAAAAGTAAAAAATTAACATGGTATCGGAGCTTGACTGAATAGATCATCTTTCACTGGGTATTTAGAAGTCATTTTTTTCATACAAGAAAATTAGGGCCTTTTAATGAAGAGAAAATTTTGACCAAAAGCAACCTTGGCAAGTGCACCCTGCCCTAGTGCATATTTTGACAGCTTGAGCGAAACTTTTTTAGTGGCCAGATTCTTTGGAAAGTGAAACCCTAGTTTTGAATGGTACCAAAAAACCAGAAAACTAGAACCAGTTCCAGAAGTACCAGTCCATAATTGCACAAGTCAAGTTTCAATGGGTAAAACTTGGAATTTTCTAGAACAATCATCTCCTGCAAACTCGCCTCATCCTAGTGCATCTCCTGGTAAGCTTAGTTTCATTTTTTTAGCACTTTCATTTTCTGGTTATTTTCTTAGCTCTGGATTAAGATGTCTACAAGCACCAAGCTTGTTGACAAGTTAGAAGGTGCAGAAACGTTTTGTTCCTGGAAGTACAGAATTGGACTCATTCTTGAAGAAAATGACCTTGCAAAATTCATAAAATAAAAAGTACTGGAACCCGAAGAAGATGCAACCAAAGAGAAGTACATGAAGGAGATGATTAAGGCCAAAAGAATAATTGCAGATTCCATTAAATACCACTTGATACCTCAAGTGTATTTTAATAACACTCCAAAAGTAATGTTTGATTCCCTAACCAAAATGTATGAAGGAAAGAACATCAACTGGAATATGAACTTGAGAACCCAACTCAAGAATACAAAGATGCAAAAAGGAGAAAAAATTCAAGACTATTTCTCTAGGGTTTCTCAATTCAAGGAACAATTAGAGGTGATTGGAGACAACTTAGATGAATATGAACTCGTGATGACAACTCTTAATGGTCTCACAAGACCTTGGGATGCCTTCATATAAACTATTTGTGCAAGAAAATAGAAACTCTAATTTGACAGTTTATGGGAAGAATGTGTTCAAGAAGAAGAAAGAGTGGCCAATCAAGAAGTTGTCATGTTAAGATATGAAGATCAAGCCCTAGCTGCTCATGCTAAGGGTGGAAAGAAACAGTATCATTTTCAAAAGGAGACCCCCTTTCATAAAGAATCTCACTCTCCAAAGAGATTCCAGAAATATCATAAAGGTCAAAGAAAGGGAAAAGATTTATCCTCCTATCAATGTTATCATTGTGATAAGATGGGACACATTGCTAAGAATAGTCATGCTAGAAGTTAAGAATAAAAGAGGAGAGAAAAACAAGAACAGGCATCATGCACATGCAACTGAAGATAATGAGCTGACGCAACTGGACTCCTCGGAGCTCGATCGCTCCCTCAGGATCTTCCACTAAACTCGGCCCGAAGAACTGTAAAGGTTCCTCTTATTCCCTGACAGGAATTTCCCTTACCCACAACAACTCTTCGAAGATCTCCCTCAATGGTCGGGAAATCGGACTTCACAATTTCACGAATCCCATGGTCGTGTGCTCCTTACTTCACGATTCCCCGAAATCCGATGCGAGTCAGCGTTGACTTTTCCTCTGCTATCAGAATTCTCCCTATCGGGAAATCGCTCCTCGCGATGTCACCGGATTGAAACTCCAATCTCCGAATCCCGATACGTCGATTCTCCGATGCACATGTAGACTTGACTCCTCCACCTTCTATCCGTCTATCAGGATTTCGGAACTCTCGGGATCGCGAGTCCTAATGTCGACGGACTCGGGCCTTGCCTTTCCCGATCCCTGATAAGTTACCACCTGTACTCCACTAATCCCCGTGGTCCCACACTGCCACGTCACTATCGGGATATTTCAGATCGCGAATCCAACATGCAAGCATTCCCTGTCGTTGAGAACCCCGATTCTCCGATCCCTGACTCCTCGGGATCTCCTAATACACGTCCTTTAAGATCGACGGTTCTGAGCCTATCGAGGAAATTTCTCCTTGGGATATCGCCACTCCCCTTCCAATGACTTGGTGCTTCAACTCGCGATATGCCGATATGCGATATCACGAGTGGATCTGACGGTCCCTGTGACCCCAGATCGACGGAACTACTTCCTCCTGAGCTTCAAACTTCTAAATGCTCACGCTGTAATCTTCGTGCACCTTTGCAAGATCTAATGGTCCTCGAATTCTCGTGAAATCTCTCCAGGAGATTTCAACCGTCCATCCTTTCTTTGGTAATTCCTGCGGGATGGATTAAACGCTTCCTCCCTGAAGACTTGTCCACCCACTCGTCGACCTGTGGTGCTTCTCCCAGGCTTTCCACAGCAACACCTGCAATTCTCCTTCAATGAACTTGTAGGCCTATTCCTCCTGAGCTTGTCCTCGGCTTCACAGTATTTATGGGAACTTCTTGCACGCACTCCTTGCGGCAAATCTTCAAACACGACTAAGTGTTGAAGCTTTTTCGACTCTGCGCGCTCTTGCAACAACAGTCTTAAATGTCCTCGCTCAGAATCGCAACTCTGAGTCTTCGTCTAGCCTGCGCATGCCTTGCACGGCTCCGGTGCCAAATCTGCACTTCTGAGATGAATGAGAACAAAATCTTTCTCCATGTGAACCCTGCAGTCACGCACTCCTTGCGGACAAATTCAACTGCACTCCTTGCAGGAATCCTCTGGTTCAGTTAGAGAAACAATTGAAACTCATTCACTCAACCTCTCAGACTTAAATTCAACTATGAAATCCCATACACAGCATATAAAAGCAAATGTATGACAAGAAATAGACATTCATGAGCAAAACATCAATACACAGAGAAATAACACATAACCATGGAATTGAATCAAGGCTTTCTTCTATTAATTCAATATATGTACATGTAGTGTTCTTCATACAATCCTCTGCTCTGCTCTTCTGCTCTCCTGTTCGATTATGTTACAATGTACAAGTGATGGTGTCTATATCCGTTTTCCCTCCTTCCATCAGAAACTGTCTAATCTAGAATTAAAATCCTATCTACCTGCATTAACTAAAGTAAATTCCATCCATCTACCTAAGGACGAGAGCTTAAAGACTCAAGGTCCATTACAATACAAGTGCGCTTCCATAAATGGCTCATTTAAGATCGACGCAACAATCCCAAAGTGTTTCAAAATGTGTGTTGGCTTGTCCAGCTGTCCTCTGCTTTCGCGCTGGCTCGCTTGATGAGTAGTCGATGCTCCTGCATCATACTCCTCGTCTTGAAAATTTTCATGGGCTCCTGTCCATGAGCTCCTACACGGTTTGTCCATGCTTTTGTATCATTGCTTCATTCTCCCAGCTAGCATCCTCCACTGGGTGGTTTTTCCACTTGACTAGATACTCGAAATATTGCTTTCGCTTGGTCTTTCTACCCACTCGCTTGTCCAGTATGCACTCCATCTGTGGCTTTTCTGCTACTGGTAGTTGTCTCTTCCACTGGATCACTGGTTCCTTAGTTCCAGTCTCTATCTCTCCAGCCTTGTATGGGTATAAATATGAAACATTGAATATTGGAGATATCCCGATGCCATCTGGCAACTCAATCTCATAAGCATTTTCTCTGAATTTCTTCAGGACTCTGCAAGGTCCGATTTTCTTCATCTTAAGCTTGTTGTATGTTCCTCTCAGGAACCTTTCCTTCCTTAGATGTGCTAGAACAATATCCCCAACTTCAAAATGAAGTTGTCTCCGATGTTGATCTGCTCTGTGCTTATATTCCTGATTTGAATTTATCAGTCGTTGCTTCACCTTACTGTGAAGTTCTTTCATCGCCTCAGCGAACTCTTCTGCACTAGCACTGCTAGTCGTAGTCTGTTCTGACTCCCTAAGTTCAGAAACTCCTCTCGGCTGCATCCCATACACAATCTGAAATGGGCTCTTTCCAGTGCTCCTGTTCACAGAGTCATTGTAAGCAAACTTTGCCTGTGGCAACACATTGTCCCAACTGCTATGGTGCTCTGTCACCAGGCTTCTTAATAAATCTCCCAGACTCTTGTTCACAACCTCCGTTTTTCCTTCTGTCTGCGGATGATAAGTAGAACTAAATGCCAAGTTATTTCCTAGCTTCTTCCATAGCGTCCTCCAAAAATGCCCTATGAATTTCGTATCCCTGTCCGATACAATGCTTCTTGGCAATCCATGGAGTAGAATGATCTCCTTGAAAAACAAGTTCACGATGTGAGTTGCATCGTTGGTCTTCTGGCATGAGATGAAATGTGCCATCTTTGAAAACCTGTCAACCACCACAAATATGGAATCAACCCCTCTCTGCGTCCTCGGCAAACCCAATACAAAATCCATGCTTATCGCCTCCCATGGCTTCTCTGGTATGGGCAATGGCTAATAAAACCCCGTATTCTACTTTCTGCCCTTTGAATGTTGACAAACTCTACACCTGTCGACAAACCTCTTGACATATGCTCACATGCCTGGCCAAAAATACGATTTGCTCAGCTTTGCGAATGTTTTATCGTGGCCAAAGTGTCCTGCTAATCCACCACTGTGCTTTTCCTTCAACAGGTTCTCCCTCATGGAGCAATTTGGAATACATAGTTGATTGCCTCTGAATAGAAATCCTTCCTGAATCATATAATCTATCCACGGGCTTCGATCTCTGAGAACTGGATTCTCAGCTGCTTCGTACGCCTCTGCAAAATCTGCGTCTCCTACATACATGTCCCTCAGGTTTTCAAAACCGAATGTTTTGACTCGGAACTCCTGCAGCAACAAACATTTCATGCTCAAAGCATCAACTACTTTGTTAGCAGTACTTGCAATATGTTTGATCACAAACGTGAAATTCTACATATACTCTACCCATTTAGCATGTTTCTGATTCAACTTCTCCTGTTGACTCACAAACTGTAATGCATGATTATCACTATACAGAACAAATTCCCTGGGTATCAAGTAATGCATCCACTTCTTCAGCGCCTGTATGATAGCATAAAATTCTTTATCATACGTGGAGTATTTCAGCTTCGCTTCATCCAGCTTCTCACTGAAATATGCAACTGGTCTGTCCTGCTGACTTAAGACCGCTCCTATGGCATATCCGCTGGCATCACATTTCACTTGAAATGTCTTCTAAAAATCTGGCAACACCAACATTGGTTGCTCTATGATCTTTCGCTTCAACAGATTGAAGCTCTTTTCAGCCTCATCTATCCAGTGAAAAGTCTTATGCCGCTTCTTCACCATTTCCATCATCGCTACACTAATTCCACTAAAATTCCTGATGAACTTCCGGTAGAAACTTGTCAAACCATGGAAACTTCTCACCTCGAAAATATTTATCGGTGATGGCCAATTCTTGATCATTTCCACCTTTTCCAGATCCATCTTCAATTCATTCGCCGAAATGACAAACCCCAAGTAAATGAGCTCTGTCTTCATAAATGAGGACTTCTTCATATTAATCAACAACTTATCCTACTGTAGCTTCCTCATCACAATAGCCAAATGATTTAAGTGTTCAGCCTTGGTCTTAATGAAAATCAGTATGTCATCCAAATATACGACAACAAATTTCTCGATGAATTCCCTCAGGACTTCATTCATCAGCCTCATGAATGTACTCGGCGCATTCGTCAAGCCAAACGGCATGACTAGCCATTCATACAACCCTTCGTTTGTCTTGAAGGCTGTCTTCCATTCATCACCTTCCCTCATGCGAATCTGATGATATCTGCTCTTCAGATCAATCTTTGAAAAGAAATTTTCCCCACTCAAGCAATCCATCAGATCATCCATTCTCGGCAATGGAAACCTGTACCTGATGGTAATTTTGTTTATCGCTCTTGAGTCAGTGCACATTCTCCATCCTCCATCCTTCTTTGGACTAAGCACTGTCGGAACAACACATGGACTCAAGCTTTCTCTGACCAATCCTTTGTCCAACAAATCCTGGACCTGTGTCTTGACCTCCTCGTTCTCTTGCGGCGTCAATTTGTACGCAGCTTTATTCGGCAAACTTACTCCTGGTATGAGATCAATATGGTGACTTACACTCCTCATCGGTGGCAACGAATGAGGTAATTCATCCACGATGATGTCAGCGAACTCTTCCAGCAGTTCCTGAATCTCATCTGGCAAATCGTCCACTCTTGTGCTAGTCAGAACGATTCTCGGCTTCCTGACCACAAAGAATTGTGGATCTTCCTTCTTCTCCATCTCCGTAAGAAGATCCTTCCCACTCATGAGAAGTATTGTGTTTCTTACTTCCGGTTTCACCTCCTTATCCTTTATCGGAAGCAACCTATGTGTACTCCCATCCTTCTCCAGGGTATATGTGTTCATTCTCCCATCATGAACCACATTTTTGTCATATTTCCATGGTCTCCCCCGCAATAAATGACATACATCCATGGGAATAACATCACATAAAATATTATCATTATATCCCCCAATTTTAATGTCAACCAGGCATTGTTTAGTGACACTTACCTGATGTCCTTTCTGCAGCCATGAAACCTTGTATGGACTCGGGTGATCAGTTGTCTCCATCTCTAATTTCTCCACCATCTCGGTCGAAACGAGATTGTTGATGCTACCACTGTCCACAATAACCTTTCATTTCCAGCCCTTGGTCTTGCATGTGGTTCTGAATAGTCTGGTCCTCTAAGCTGAGTCTTCCACCTCCTTCTCAGGTGTCAAAAGGACTTTGTGCACCGTCAATGACCTTCCCTCTTCGGTGTCTTCAGTCTCACCATCATGCCTCTGCGCCTCAGTGATGTGTGCTTCTCCTACGTCCTTCCTTTTCTCTGGACACTCAAATGACTTATGTCCATTCTTCCCACATGTAAAACATGTGATCACTCCACCTCTTCCTCTACCTTGACCTCTAGTACGAGGAAGTGTGTTTGCATCAGCATAATCTCCTCGCTGATCATTTTGTTGTCCTCTTTGTTCAACATATGGCCCTCGCTGTGAGTTTCCACCTCTCTCAATCTTACCCTGAGGTTTCTTCCATTCCTCCTTGGGCCTCTGATATTTCTCCTGGGCAACTGCTTTGCCTCTGGGCTAACTCCTGCCTCGCCCTCATTGACCTTGCTTTCGGCTCAGCTTTTCTTCGGCTTTCAGAGCCATCTGATAAGCATCCTCCACCGTCCTGATGGTAACCATGCTTAACTCATCCTGAATGTCATATCTCAGACCATTTAGATATCTGGAAACCTTCTCATCATCGCTCTCTCGATGACCTGCCCTGATGTTGAGCTTGTAAAAATCCTCGGTATACTCTTTTACCGTCATTAGCTTCTGTCTCAGGTTCTTCATTCTCCTGAACAGAGTGATTTTGTAATCCCTTGGGATGAACTTCGCCTTCATCTTTGCAATCATTCGATCCCAGCTTTTGATCTTCTGTTTTCCCTTGCAGCGTCTATCAGCTTGTAGCTCGTCCCACCACAATGTTGCATGTCCTTTCAATCGGGTGACAGCATGTCTAACTTTCTTGTCCTCTTCGATATCCTCATAATCGAAGTAGGTGTCAAGAGCTTGAATCCAATCCAGAATCTCTTCTGCATCCAGACTCCCCTCGTAGACTGGAATGTCCATCTTCGCCTTCGTGCCCATTCTAGAAATGGCTTTTATCAACTGCTCGGTTGATGCATCCTCTGCTGTGACCTCTTCTTCATGTCCAGCTTCCTCTTCTACTTCGGAATCAATAAGATCCCCTGCACCAACTCCGCGTCTCTGAGCTGTCTCCATCTCCTCGAGTCTTGCTCGGAGATCTCGCATTTGTTTCTCCATTTCTGGATTTCCCGCCGGCCTACCTCTTCTTCTCACCTCCCTGTCTTCTGGGTCAGATGATTGTCTCTCCCTTCAGGGCGGCATGGTGAATTTTTCTTTCTCCCTGTTACAAAAAACAAAGAGTCACTCCCGCTCTGATACCACTCTTGATGCAACCAGACTCCTCGGAGCTCGATCGCTCCCTCAGGATCTTCCACTAAACTCGACCCAAAGAACTGCAAAGGTTCCTCTTATTCCCTGACGGGAATTTCCCTTACCCACAACAACTCTTCGAAGATCTCCCTCAACAGTCGGGAAATCAGACTTCGCAATTTCGCAAATCCTATGGTCACGTGCTCCTTGCTTCACGATTCCCCGAAATCCGATGCGAGTCAGTGTTGACTTTTCCTCTACTATCGGAATTCTCCCTATCGGGAAATCGCTCCTCGTGATGTCACTGGATTGAAACTCCAATCTCTGAATCCCGATACGCCGATTCTCCGATGCATGTGTAGACTTGACTCCTCCACCTTCTATCCGTCTATCGAGATTTCAGAACTCGCGGGATCGCGAGTCCTAATGTCGACGGACTTGGGACTTGCCTTTTCCCGATCCCCGATAAGTTACCACTTGTACTCCACTAATCCCCGTGGTCCCACACTGCCACGTCACTGTCGGGATATCGCAGATCGCGAATCCAACATGCAAGCGTTCCCTGTCGTTGAGAACCACGATTCTCCGATCCCCGACTCCTCGGGATCTCCTGACATGCATCCTTCAAGATCGATGGTTCTGAGCCTATCGGGGAAATCGCTCCTCGAGATATCGCCACTCCCCTTCCAACGACTTGGTGCTTCAACTCGCGATATGCCGATATGCGATATCACGAGTAGATCTGACGGTCCCTGTGACCCCAGATCGACAACACTACTTCCTCCTGAGCTTAGAACTTCTAAATGCTCGTGTTGTAATCTCCGTGCACCTTTGCAAGATCTAACGGTCCTCGTATTCTCATGAAATCTCTCCAGGAGATTTCAACCGTCCATCATTTCTTTGGTAATTCCTGCAGGATGGATTAAACGCTTCCTCCCTGAAGACTTGTCCACCCACTCGCTGACCTGTGGTGCTTCTCCCAGGCTTTCCACAGCAACACCTGCAATTCTCCTTCAGTGAACTTGTAGGCCTATTCCTCCTGAGCTTGTCCTCGACTTCACAGTCTTTATGGGAACTTCTTGCATGCACTCCTTGCGGCAAATCTTCAAACACGACTAAGTGTTGAAGATTCTTCGACTCTGCGTGCTCTTGCAACAATAGTCTTAAATGTCCTCGCTCAGAATCGTGACTCTGAGTCTTCGTCTAGCCTGTGCACACCTTGCACGGCTCCGGTGCCAAATCTACAGTTCTGAGATGAATGAGGACAAAATATTTCTCCAAGTGAACCCTGCAGTCACGCACTCCTTGCGGACAAATTCAACTGCACTCCTTGCAGGAATCCTCTGGTTCAGTTAGAGAAACAATTGAAACTCATTCACTCAACCTCTCAGACTTCAATTCAACTATGAAATCCCATACAAAGCATATAAAAGCAAATGTATGACAAGAAACAGACATTCATGAGCAAAACATCAATACACAGAGAAATAACACATAACCATGGAATTGAATCAAGGCTTTCTTCTATTAATTCAATATCTGTACATGTAATGTTCTTCATACAATCCTCTGCTCTGCTCTTCTGCTCTCCTGTTCGATTATGTTACAATGTACAAGTGAGGGTGTCTATATCCATTTTCCCTCCTTCCATCAGAAACTGTCTAATCTAGAATTAAAATCCTATCTACCTGCATTAACTAAAGTAAATTCCATCCATCTACCTAAGGACGAGAGCTTAAAGACTCAAGGTCCATTACAATACAAGTGCGCTTCCATAAATGGCTCATTTAAGATCGGCGCAACAATCCCAAAATGTTTCAAAATGTGTGCTGGCTTGTCCAGCTGTCCTCTGCTTTCGCGTTGGCTCACTTGATGAGTAGTTGATGCTCCTGCATCATGAGCCACCCAAGAAGTTAACTAAATAAGACATTGAAGATTGTGTTTTTTTTTCTGCCCTCTCAGGATTTGTGACTCCTGGAGAGGATACTTGGCTCATAGACAACGATGCCTCTAAGAACATGACAGGCCAAAAATACATTATCTCTATCCTTATAGAAAAGGACTTCCCCCATAATTTTTCATATGGAGACAATTATCAGTACCCTACCAAAGGAATGGGAGAACCCACCTACAAACTTGATTTAGGAACTCTGATGAGAATGAAGGATGTACTCTAAGTACCAGGCTTGACAAAGAACCTACTTTCTATCTCATCCCTAGATAAGAAAGGTTCAAGGTTGCATTCATGGATGGTGAAGTTCTTATGTGGTCTAAAGGAAAAACTATAGAAGATGTAGTTGTTATTGGAACATATGTGTAAGTTTTAAACCTGTAAAGTAAAGCAACGCATATAGATTCTTAAGCACAACAGAAATTAATCAATGTCTCATACACAGAATACACAAAGATTTTATACCGGAAACCCTCAACCGGGAAAACCTTTCTTATATTCATTATATCGAATTTCACCATTCACCATACAATATATGCAATGTTTTTAGGTATTCCATAGATAACAAAACCCTAATCCCTTAATCCGGGATAAATTTACAGATCCGCTAAAAATAGCAAAAAACCGCGCACAAAAAAAAATTTCAGGGCGCTGCCCTAAACCTCGTAGGCCTCGGGCTACTGCTCGTTGGCGAACATTGTGCATAACTAGGGGGGGGGGGCATACCTGCCCCCCCTGGGGCCCCCCTAGGAAAGCACCTGGAACACATGACAGAGCTCTAGTGGTAGGGATCATTAGATGCAGTTGTCGTATCTGACACGCCCACACACACACATGCAAATAATATAACACATACCCAACATTCTCCCACTTGTTGTTTTATTTGCATTCAGGTGTCTAGGGGATTATATAGTCAACAATCCAGGGTAGCAATGCCCATTGTTTCTCTACACCAGTGGAAATTTTCTGTGCTCACAGACTTTGTCAATGAATCTACAACATTCTTCAAAGTGTTAGCCTTTTCCAGCAACACCTTCTTTTCCTCAACCATGTCTCTCACAAAGTTATATTGAACATCAATATGCTTTTTTTTCGAATGATAAGCTAGGTTCTTTGCCAGGAATATTGCACTCTGACTGTCACAATCTAATCTCACTGCTTGTTGTACCAACCCAATACCTGAACACAATCTTTGTAACCATACTTCTTCCT